>JAESVK010000784.1:132089-153511 GCA_017140935.1 Hamamelis virginiana | reverse complement strand
TCATGCATGTCTTACATAAGCGAAACATCTCATCCAACGGTCGGTTTTTAAAATGTCACCGTGCAAATTATTATACTTAGACATTAGGATTTAAGAATAAGATATAAAAGAATTATTCAATTATTCCTATCCAAAACTATGTCGTTTTAATGGTTTTAACAATTAAAACCCTAATTCCTAAACTATTTAACCTTCCATATCAGCCATTTAATGCGATGGTATTTTAGTCGATCAAAAGTTTTTTCAAAATTGGGCCTTTTATAAGTAGTATAGATTTCTAAAAGAATATGAAATAAGGTTAAATATTATATATCACAACTTAGAAACATAAGGTTATACATAGCTAAGTGGTAAGGTCTTTCTATAAAAGGCATGAGGTTCTGGGTTCAAACATTTCCACAAACTTGTATTAATTATTTTATTGAAAACGGGACGGGACGGGGAATTTCCTCGCAAGTGGGACGGGGAATGTAATTCCCTGTAGGGGCGGGGATGGGGTTACCATTCTATACCCCGGCGGGGTACGGGGAAGGGATGGGGAGTGTTTTTCTTATTGGGGACGGGGACGAGGTAGCTGAATACCCGCCTCGCCCCGCCCCATTGTCATTCCTATTTACCTATCTAATATGATTTGACATATATACCCTCAATTAATTACTATAAATTCAAATTTTTTACCATTTTTAGTTTGGGACGAATATGGTTAGGATGAGCTCCAGTCGAATTTCTAGGCAGTAGAGAAGGGATCATATCCCTGTTATGAGAGTTGTGCAGAAGCACATTTCTACAACATCAACAAGTGGTCTCCGACCTCGACAGAGAGTGGAAGAGCCAGTGAGAAACTCTCAGGTCGAGAAAAAAATGCAGCCGACGATAAATCCCCTAAAATAAAGTGTCAAAATGGACGGTTCCATTTGCTTCGCTACCTTGCAACCCCACCAAATCACAGTTTCCAACTTAATCAAGAGCAGTGGAGCAGTAGTAAATTATTGTTGTTTGGGACCTAAATGCATAAATGCCATTGACTTGTTCTACGTGCTTACCTTGCAGATACTAATTGTCCATATCCTCGAAATAGCACCTAAGATGTTCGATGAAATGCCCCAGTGAAAGAAGCACATTGCAACATGCCAAATAAGTAAAATTAGTATTCTTTCTAGATTATATTTATAGGTAAATTTACTTATTTATTTAAATATATATAAATAGGTAAATTTAATTATTTCCAATTAAGTTTACTTATTTCGAGTTAATATATATTGGTAAATTTACTTATTTCCAAATACATTTATTTATTTTTAATTTATATATATAGGTAAATTTACTTATTTGTTTAAAGACATATAAATAGATAAATTTACTTATTTCCAAATAAGTTTACTTATTTCTAGTTAATAAATATAGGTAAATTTACTTACTTTCAAATACGTTTATTTATTTCTAGTTTATATAAATAGGTAAATTTACTTATTTGTTTAAAGACATATAAATTCATATTTGCAACATGTGGGTCTGCTATCAAAAAGTCAAAACATGATAATGTAAATGAGAACTAAAACATATTTCAAGTATAAAAAAAAGAGGAGAAATAGAGGAAAATCATACCTTGTGAAAGAGAAAAGTTAAATAAAATTACTATTCCTTTTAGATTATATTTATAGGTAAATTTACTTATTTATTTAAATACATATAAATAGGTAAAGTTTATTATTTCCAAATAAGTTTACTTATTTTTAGTTAATATATATAGGTAAATTTACTTATTTCCAAATACGTTTATTTATTTTTAGTTTTTATATATAGGTAAATTTACTTATTTGTTTAAAGACATATAAATAGGTAAATTTATATTTCCAAATAAGTTTACTTATTTCTAGTTAATAAATATAAGTAAATTTACTTACTTCCAAATACGTTTATTTATTTCTAGTTTATATAAATAGGTAAATTTACATATTTGTTTAAAGACATATAAATTCATATTTGCAACATGTGGATTTGCTATCAAAAAGTCAAAAAATGAGAATGTAAATAAGAACTAAAACGTATTTCAAAAAAAGTATAAAAAAAAAGGAGGAAAAATAGAGGGAAATCATACCTTGTGAAAGAGAAAAATGAAATAAATTACTATTCTTTCTAGATTATATTTATAGGTAAATTTACTTATTTATTTAAATACATATAAATTGGTAAATTTAATTATTTCGAAATAAGTTTACTTATTTCGAGTTAATATATATAGGTAAATTTATTTATTTCCAAATACGTTTATTTATTTTTAGTTTATATATAGGTAAATTTACTTATTTGTTTAAACACATATAAATAGGTAAATTTAATTATTTCCAAATAAGATTACTTATTTCTATTTAATAAATATAGGTAAATTTACTTACTTCCAAATATGTTTATTTATTTCTAGTTTATATAAATAGGTAAATTTACTTATTTGTTTAAAGCAATAAACAGATATATCTCAATTAAAAATCAAAATTTGAATTGAATTAAATCTCAAAAACTTACTATAATGTCAGAAAAACAATTACACTATTTAAAAGGTAATAAAACTCTCCATAAAAATAATAAAAGGGTAAATCCGTCATTAAATAATTAAAGTTGACTTTAGAAAATCCTGTAGGGGGTTGTGGGTAAACATTATAGTGTTCTGGACCTACTAGTATGGAATTCAATATCTAAGGGGGTGTGGATAATTTTCCCTAACAAAAAAATACATAAAATCACTGAATTGTTATACAATTACCAATCACCAAAATTATACATAATACCCAAAAAAAAATGCAGAATCACCAATTTACAAATTTTACATATAATCACAAAAAATATGTGTTATTACCAATTTTCATTAAATCACTAAATTTGTATTGAATCACCATTTCACAAAATGAGAGTTTAGACATGTGGGAATTGGAGCAAGAAGGCGATTTTTGGATTTATTATTATTATTATATATTTTCTTATTTGTTATCATTACTTAGTAAATGGGATTTGACTATTCATAAAATGGTGATTATCAACAAAATTGGTAATTTTATAAAAATTAGGGATTGACGATCTTTAACAAATTTGGGAATTTCTTTTCAAAATGGTGATTATGTATTCTTAAAGGGAATTTCGTCAGAAAAATATATTTTCGTAATTATTTTAATATGAGCTTCATTTCCGTTATTGATTGAAATCTTAGCAATATTAAGATAAAATGTCTTTATGATTAAGCCCTCAAGAAAAAAAAAAAAAAAATCTTTGAAAAGACAATAAGAAGAATCTCTCTCACCCATAGAAAAGAAATGGTAAAAAAATTCAATTAATTTAGGTGTTTAAAATCAATTAATTTGGTAATAATTTGTGTTACCGTCTCTTTTAATTAAGTTTTTGAAATTTTAACAAAATTAGTAATAAAAAACGAAAATAGAAACTTGAAGAACCACAAGATTGGTTGGAAAATTTTATCGTGGAGGGCTGTTCTTTGTAAGTTTGGATTTGATTCTTGAATAAAACTTTTATGCTGATTGAAAAAAACAAAAAAAAAAATTATTTCTATAAATAAATTCATGGTACATTACATATAAATAATAATTTTAATATATTAAAAAAAAATAATTCTATTTGATTCTATTCTTAGTTTTAGTTTAGGGCTCAGCTGAGAAAATAAATTGTATTCTTTTTATTTTTATTTTTTATTTTTATGTCCGCTGTACACCAATTTTAGAACAATAAAGCACAACTAGCCAAGGCCAATTTCGGAATTATAGATAAAGGTTGGTGCATTTGTCCATTTGTCCGGTATTCACCGTACTGGGATTGGGATTGGGATCGTGGATATTGCTTTGGGAAGTGTAATTGCATATATAACAAAACGACAAGGATACAGAGGCAGAGAGTATGTGTTTTGTATCGTACCAGGATTAAAAAAAACATTAAATCTGTTATTTGTATCATTCTTTATATTATTCGTGATTCAATTGAGTGTAAAAGAGAATTGATTACAGAGGTTATGGTTGAAGCTGTGAAAGAAACATCATCATTCATCAATGGCAGCTAAGAGACCTCTGCAGTTTTTGTTCAACAGAATTTACAGGGGAAGGAGAAGTTATGGTGCTCTTCCCGAAGGTATCCCTTCCTCTTCTCAGGACCTCATCAACTTGGAGTATGAATACAGCGCCCACAAGTGAGCTTCTTCCTTCTCTCTCTCTCTCTCTCTCTCTCTATATATATATATATATATATATATATAATGTCAAATCAAGAATCTGGTTCTAATCTTCAACCATTTCAATATGTTTCGTGTTTTTTGTTTCTTGGTTTTGTTGATTTTCCTCCGTTGTTTCGTTTTACAATTGATTGTATTGAATATATATGTGAGCAGATCAAAATGGGCAATTTGAGACAACATGGTCACTTTACAGGGATGTTTTAAGTATCTAATTGTTTGTCTTTCTTTATAGTTGTTCTTTTCTATGTGACTATATGGGTACGGTTTGATTGAATTTATTTATTTGTTTTCTTTCTTTTGATTGATCCTGATGTTGTGATCATACTTGGAAGTAGTTTAATCTCTCTCTCTCTCTATCTCTCTCTCTCTCTCTCTCTCTCTCTCTCTCTAGGCCTAATAGTCCACACAAGTATATGTAAAATTGAGTCATTGAAATAAATTTCTAAAGATAATATCAATAGAAATGAAATTGAAGTCACCATAATTCAGTTGATCAATCAATACATTATAATAAATGTGCTGCCAGATAGACAAAGTTATTGTGTTCAAAACTTGTACAATTCTAGGGCTAATACATATATTTTCTCTTGGAAACTATTTTCTTCATTCTCTCTTCCATCTCCTAATACATATATCTTAGCACTAATCTATGTCGTGTAATTAAGCTTTCTCTTGGTAAAACTTCACTATCCTTACATGCTACTCGGATTTTAAAATAATGTGCAAGTAAGATGCCTATAACACTGTTTTTTGAATGGATATGTTATGTTAAAATTGAGTTACAAGTATGAAAATGCTATTTTAATTACAAAAAAAAATTAATTCAAAGCAGTTATTTCATACAAACATGATGCATACTTCTTATTTAATTGGACTCCTATTACTAGCTATTGGAAATAATTGGATTCTCAGCATTTTTAGAATAAGAATAGTAAATACTGAAATTTTATAGAATTAAGCTGATTTCATTGTGGTTATGAATAACCCTTATAAAGTTCTAGCCTACTTATATTTGATTGCATTTACTTGTTTCCTCTGAATTAGATGTTTCAATTGTATCAGTAAAATTGTGGCTATCAAACTATTATATGCCTTGTCAATGTGTAGTTCATTTCTATATCATATGACTGCAAGGTACTGCAAAATATGGTTGTCTAAATAATCTTTATTTACATGCAAGTTTAATGTGATCTCTTTTTGAGAAAAGGATTGCTGTTAAGGATTGAGCAGTGAAAAGAGTTGTTATGTGGCACGCACTATCACAGTAAATTAAAACGCAATATTTAAGCAATTACAATAAGACCAGATTTATGTGGTTGACAAGTTGCCTACATCCATGGAGGGGAATAAATTCAAATCCACTATCAACAATAAGTATCTAGAGTACAAGAACTTGCAACCTCTCTACTCTCACTACCAAACTCCACAGAACATGAATCAAGAACTCTCAAACTCCGCAGAGGATAGGAAGATCAAATCCTCTATGGCCCTAAGGGCCCTCTGCCCTCCGAAAAGGTCTATTGGCAGTGCCCCTTGGAGTTCGGTAACCGAAGAATGCAAGACACCTCTCAATAAGAGTCGAAGACTGTTGAATCAGAATACTACAAGTCTTATACTGAGGTTCTCCAGCATGACGCTTCCTGGAAAAAGAAAGAGGATAAAAAAATGTAGATCTGTGAAAAGAGACATGTTTAAAATTGTGGTGCTTAAACATGCAGTCTTAATAAGATACTTGTCATTCTCAGTTTTCATCACCTGATTCTCTGTTTTGAAGCTTGTGAAGACAGAACATAGCTGAAACACCTTTTAGCTTTTATCAAAGTATCATTATATATTTCTTTACTTCCACCCCTACCCAATTTTATCTTAAATGGTGAAATATTATCTGAATCAAATTAATTTTAACATTTGCATTTCTAAGTGGTGCAAATCTCCCTTGAAATCAAAATTTAAATTTTGCTTCATAAAAATTGCAAAAACTATGGCTGACTTTTGCATTTTAGCCTTTTGGGATTAAAAGTGTGAGAAGAAACTCAATTCATTAGAAACCATTTGGAATAACAAAAGCAAATTATTGAAAGTAAATAATTTAAACTCAACTCATACCGGCATGCATGTATTATATCCTTCTGTTGATTTAGTTCATTTAATGTTTTTTTATGAATTTGTCCTTACCTAAATGACTTAACTGGTTAAAATGTAGTTACCATCCAATACCCATTGTATTCTCTCAAGCAAAAGGATCATCGATATGGGATCCAGAAGGCAACAAATTTCTGGATTTTCTCTCTGCTTACTCTGCAGTTAATCAGGTAACAAGGAGGGACCGTTTAGTTTATGCTATAATATTTTTTTCTCTGTATCTTGTCAGTGAATCAACAGTGCTCGACCCCAACTATTTGGACCCAGCAGCATGAAATTTTCTCTTCTATTTCATGAAAGTAAAATTGCTTTTTGTTGTGTGGGAATTATGTCCACTTGTTTGAAGAAAGTGGAAGAAGCCTTTTTAATTTTTTTTATAAAAATTTTTATGCCCAGACCTAGATTAAATGCCATGTTTCTCTTTTTGTATCAGGAAAATGCCATGTTTCTCTTTTTGTATACTGCTAGACATAGATACTAGTGCTCAACTTCATAGCTCCTTGCTGCAGGGACATTGTCATCCGAAGGTCACGAAAGCATTGGTAGACCAGGCAGAAAAGCTCACTCTCAGCTCTAGAGCCTTCCATAATGATAGATTCCCAATATTTGCAGAGCGTCTAACCAGCATGTTTGGCTATGATATGGTGCTACCAATGAATACTGGTGCTGAAGGTGTGGAAACAGCTCTGAAGTTGGTGAGGAAATGGGGTTATGAGAAGAAAAAAATTCCGAAAGATGAGGTAGGAAATGTGTTTTCATATATGAAGTATTATGCTTATTATGATAAATATATTTAAGATTTTTATATAGGGCAACTAAATACGATAGTTGTCTTTTTTAACAACCCCTTAATAAAAGCATCTGGACCTTGTCCTCATGTGAGACAGATTTATTTTCACTTGATGTAATAATTTCTGATAGAAGACTGATATGATGTATATAGAAATGATCCTATTAGCATATGCTTACTTTAGCTAAGGTACGCATGAGGCTGATAGGTAACTATGGGATACATATTTTGAAAAACTGACTGGAGATGCATGCCAAAAATCACAGTGATCCAATGGTTAGTTTCTCATAAATGGTCATTGTGAAAAACTATGTTAGTTTTCAGCTGTCATAGTTTTACACAGTCTGTATTTTAGAGACGCTGATGTTGGATAACTATGATTTTTGGGATGCATGATATCCATAAGAAGAGTATCTAATCCAACAATACGTTTTCCAAAATACATATCCCACAAGTAGTTAAAGGCATCGTTGCTGACTTTAACTAAAGTCAGCATATGTGCACATGATTGGGACTGATTATGTATATTTCCAAGTAATATGCATAAAATAGCAAAAAGTAGATATAGTTCATGAGTGAGAAAGGATAAGAATTTTCTTCTTTCCTCTGAATCATGGTAGTTACAAGTGATCATAGATTCTGGTCGTGAGAAGGTGTAGTGAAGCTTTGGGTCCTCCCATGAAGGAAGGCCTAAGATATAGGTAGTACATAAAATCCTTAACTATAAAAGATAATGAATATAAAAAAACAGAGTCTATTAAAGGAAAGCCAAAAGCAACTTTATTTCATGCATCTGTTATCATGGAGTATAAAACAGAATTTCAATGCTTGTGTAGAAGAATAGAATCCACTCTATCCCACATCGCCTAAATAAAAGGCTTGCTATTGCTTCATATACCTGTATTAGGCCATTCACCTACAAGGTTAGGCTTTTAGGTTGGAAACTTAACATGGTATCAGAGCATTGGTTATCTGCGTGACAAAGCCCAAACGAGCTTGCACATGAGGGGGAGCGTAGAAGAATAGAATCCACTCTATCCCACATCACCTAAATAAAAGGCTTGCTATAGCTTTATATGCCTGTATTTGGCTCTCCACCTACAAACTTAGGCTTTTAGGTTGGAAACTTAACAGCTTGAACCGTTTTTCAACTCCTTTGGCATTTTGTAAAGAAAGCAACTTTAGAAAAAATGGTTTTTGATGTGATTTTTAAGACTAGAGGCAGTATAGGACTTAGATTTAGTCATCAATTCATACAATGGATTATGATACTTACAAGCAGATGCAAAGAATTGAAGAAAAATTATTGCAAATAAGTCATTTTAAATCTCTTTAGATGTTCATTAAGAGAAGAAATGAATTGAAGTCTTAAAAGGCTCCTTTAAATGATTAAAGTGATATTTAAAAAGTTTAAGTACATTAAAGATATTTAAAATCTTTTTTTTCCCCAGACATAGGGATCATATATGAAATATAAGGCAGGCCTTGAGGACTTAGCCATGTACATTTATAGTACTTTACAATTTTGAGGAACAAGCCTTCAAGGATTTGAGCTTCAAGGTCACGTCTCAAAGAATTTTGCCTGCACCTGTCCTTGAGGCAGGCCATTGCAATTTAAGAAGAAAAGGACCTTTTACTTATGAGAACCTAATTTTCAATATATATGTGTGTATGTATGTATGTATGTATGTATGTACTTATGTACTTCCTCCGTCCTATGAAGATTGATCCATTTGAAAAAGCATGCATCTTAAGGACATACAATTCATGCATTGCCATCTCACTTGTTCGATTCTATCTCTCCAATTTTACCCCCCAGCTGTTGTAATGTTTTGTCTCTACCTCCACTTTGTTTTATTTTCTATGTTAAATGTAATTTATAGTATAGCACAGGGTTTGTGGGAAAGTAAACAAAATACTTGCCTCGTGGACAAACGTTATGGGATAGCCAAAAAGGGAAAGATGGCCAGTTGTTGTGGGACATGGGGGTGTATTTTTATTCCTTGCTAAGATTAAAGAGATTTGGATACATGGAAAATTGGAAAGGATTGGTGGGGTACGGAATTTAGTAAGGATACAATTCAACTCAGCTCAACTCAAACGAGCCTTATCCCTATTACGTAGGGTTGGCTACTTGAATCCTTGTCTGCCATTTGGCTCTCTTTAGGGCCATATCTTATCTAGGACATCATTTCTTTCTCATAGCTTATTCATAGCCTTTCCTCTTGTAAGACTTGTCTTTCTAGCACTTTCACCTTGTACCATCTCACTATTCCTTGCTAGTGCAAGTATTTGTCTTCATTGCACATGACTAAACCATTTTAGCTGACTTTCTCTCATCTTATTCTCAATTGTTGCTACCTTTTAATTATCATTAAAACATTCACTCCTTATTCTATCCATTCTTGACTTGCTAGTTGCTACTCATTCATTTCAACATCCGAATTTGGTAAGGTTGGAAAAAGAAAATAGAAAGTTCCATTATTCATCATCTCCTACTGTCCTATACTCCTGACTCCTGGTTTAAACATGACCTATGATTCTGAGCTGTGCTGGTTGGGCTGTTATTTTTCATTATACTTGTTGCTCCTTATCTTTTGTTTTTTTTCTTTTTTTCTTTTTACATACATTTGTTTTCACCAACTTCCAGAATTGAAGTGAGATTAGAGTCTGCAGTTGGTCTTGCTTTAGGTGTAAAGAATTACTTCAATACCCTGTTGGCTACGTAGTTCATTACGTTAAGACTGCTTCTCTGTTGGGTAATCAATTTATTGCAAAGACCCAGTTGAGTGTGTTGGGTTATACAGATGTGTTCCTTACTCAAACTGAGTTATATGCAGGCTATTATTGTCTCTTGTTGTGGCTGCTTTCATGGCCGTACATTGGCTGTTATCTCTATGAGCTGTGACAATGAGGCTACTCGTGGTTTTGGGCCTTTGTTGCCTGGCCATCTTAAAGTTGATTTCGGAGATGAAGTTGCTCTTGAGAAAATTTTTAAAGGTATGCAAAAATGAACCCTTTTTGTTCCATTTTGGTTTTTTGTTTTGTTTATGTTTTTTGTTTTGTTTTTTTGTTTTGTTTTTTTGTTTTTTTGTTTTTTTGTTTTTTTTTTTGTTTTTTGTTTTTTTAAATTTTGGTGATGTTTGTTCAATTTATGTTGTGTTTAAGTTTTGACTTAAAAAGACTTCATTCTTATAAATCATTATAGAGTTGGTTCACACCATTTTGTTCCATTTTTAATGCTCCAGCATTGATATAATACACAAATTTATTATTTTTCTCTTTTATGAAGTGCAGAAAATGGAGATCGTATAGCTGGATTTCTATTTGAACCCATTCAAGGAGAGGCTGGGGTATGTGGGCTTTGGAACTGAACATTTGACCATTTTGGAAATACATTCACCTGTTCTATATTTAAATTAGTTGGGCAATGAAAAACACTAATAAAATTTATATAATAAATCTTGTGGATTATGGACTAGGCGTTAAACTAGTTCAACTGGTTGTTTTACCAATTCCATTAACAACATGTACAATTCTTTTTAAGTTTAGGTTTTCATTGTTTGTTCTATTTGAGTGTCCATATCAGGGCACTGGCAGAAGAAGGTGGGGTGAAGGGGCGAATGGGGTTGCTTTTCCCTTCCTTAATTCAAGGCCTCAAGCATTCATCTTTATTTTACTTCATATTTCCATTTTCTTAAGACAATACTATTCTCATGTTGCTAGGTTATAATTCCTCCAGAAGGTTATTTAAAAGCTGTCAGAGATCTTTGCTCAAAATATAATGTTCTAATGGTTGCCGATGAAATACAAACTGGCTTAGCACGTACAGGAAGAATGCTGGCTTGCGATTGGGAAGAAGTTCGCCCAGATGTTGTAGTAAGGCCTTTTATACATTTTGATGAGTTCTCTTAGCTATTTGATATGAATGTAACGCACTGTTGATCCTTTTCCTCTATTAAGATGCCATATGATACTCAAGGAACATAATAATTGGTTTACAAGTTGGTTTCTTTTTAATTTGTCCACTTGCTGTAGTAGGGCATTCTCTTCATCTAAAGTGCCCCATCAGTCTTAAGGACCTGACATCCCATTGGATCCCTTTGGTCATTGTTTGCCAATTTGGAAGCATTCATATCATCAGTATTGAAATTCATATGTAGTTGAATTGCAAAGTGGTTAATTGACATAGCAGCTTACAATATAGTTGCCAAATCAAATATGCATGTGTCTGAAAGTGTTCCCACACACATGTATGTATATTTTTTTGGGGATTATAATTATACACACACCATTAATTTCAAGGCCTTGTTGTAAACAGATGACTTGCACATCTCTATCTCTCTCTCTCCCACCCCCCACTACCGCGGGTGCGCGATAGGGCCAAAAAATGTGCTCTATCAAATTGTTTGATTAAGCTTTTATCAAATAGGAATGTTATTTTTGGTTGTCTTATTCAGATACTAGGAAAAGCATTGGGTGGTGGAGTGATGCCCGTCAGTGCAGTGCTTGCAGACAAAGATGTCATGCTTTGTATCAAACCAGGAGAGCATGGAAGGTTTGCAGTTATAACTTCTTCATTCACTCAATGATTTATTTCTTGATCGGTTTTCCCAGTCTTATTGTGTAGTTGAAAATATTGCTCATTCTAGAAAGTGGCAGCAACATGTTGCCAAGATTTGTCCATCTTGATTTGGAAGAAGTTGCCAAGGTATGCAACTCGAACCTTGCATCCAGATAAATCCACTAGTATAATTCATGGAAGCATAGCTGGGAATGCGCTGAGCAGGGTATTAAAAATCGGCCGATCCCATACGTATCGCGGAATTGGAAGGGTCCTGTACGGCTTTACGGGGTTGAATCGGAGTTCACATAGTATCGGTCCCAATCCGATACGTATTGGGGTGTAACGGCCCCGTACACCGTTCCGTTACACCACCTGAAAACCCCCAAATCAAAAATGGCAGAAATTCCTGGCAAATCTGGCCAATTTTTTGCTTTTTCTTAACAAAAAACAGTAAATTCTACCCATTTTATACGTTGAATCTTGAAATTGAGGAGATTAGAAGAAGAAATCAAAAGAAGAGAAGGGGAGATGGGTCTGACGAGCCACGAGAGAGAACACCGACCTACATCACCGTCGCCTCCAGCAGTTCACCGCCGGCGACACTGCCGGCGACCAAATCGGGCCTCGCCTTGCCTCCCATCGCCGTCCGGTAACTATGCTGGCCGGTGTTGTCGCCTTGTCGGTAAGTATCCACTACTCCCTGTCACGACTCCTACTCACCTACTCTGCTTCGTGAACTCCAGTTTGGTTATAATGGTGGGGTCAAAATGATGTTAAGTGGGTCAATGGCGGTGAGGTAGATTTTTGTTATAATGGTGGGGGTCAAAATTGGCGTTAAGTGAGTCAAAATTGGTGAGGTAGATTTTTGTTATAATGGTGGGTCAAAATTGGTGTTAAGTGAGTCAAAATTGATTTCTTTCATGTTATATTTATTTCATTTTTATTTTTCGTTCTTAAAATATTAGTGTGGTTCCAATATTTTGAAAAACCGACCGTTGGATTAGATTATCTACTTATTTATGTTATGTATGCAAAAAATTACAATGATCCAACGATCGGTTTGAGAAAAATATTACTGTGAAAACTTATTGTACTTAGATATTTTAAGAAATAATGCAATTTTTTATACCAAGATGTTTTAAAATCTAACCATTGGATAAATATGATTTTTCGTATGTATGACTTACATAAGTAGAGTATCTAATCTAATGACTGATTTCTTAAAATATTGGACCCACACTAGTGTTTTGAGAATAAGGGATAAAAATAGTGGTAAAGCAAGCGGTAATGGGAACTTGTCCCTAACTTTTTATAGATAATAATTTTTCATTTAAATTTATAAATCAAAAAATTTTAAAAATAAACAAATAAAAAACAATGAAAAATATTTTATAAAATATTTAAAAATTTTAATAATAAATTTTTATTTTTAAATTTTTTTTCATTATTGTTTACTATTTTTTTTTTTAAATTGTAAAAATCGACCATTGGATCAATGTGATTTTTTGCGTTCATGATAAGTATAAGTGGAACATCAAATCCAACGGTTGGTTTCTCAAAATAGTTGTTCCAAATTAGTCAGATGCACTAGGGAGGACAAAAAGGGAGGACAAATGGAATTTTCCTAATTTTTTATATAAATCATAGAAATTTAAAAATAAAAAACTCTTTGAAAACATTAATATACAGTCCTAGAAGGTTTATACATACATATAACTGCTTTTGGGGGTTGGTGTGGGAAAAAAAAATTCACGGCCACGACGCCCGTTACCCGTTACGTATCACCCGATACACCCGATACCTGTTAACCTTTACCGTTACCCGATACTTAAAACCATGGCGCTGAGTAAGGTCTGGCATAGTCCTTTGGCTTAGTTCTGGTTAAAATGGCATAGTAAGCAGGGCTAAGATAGCCCATCGAAACCAGATATGGCCAAACAGGGTGGGGTTGAGTTCAGGTCTTTTTGGGTTTGGATTGGGTTCAATTGGCTCAACACTTGGCACCTTATGTCCTGCCAATCAAATCTGTATATGACATGGTCTGTTGGCTAGTCATGTCTAGTTCTGGTGCTCCACATCCAAATCTTTGGGAAGTAATTCAAAGTGTGCTGGTGCTTTCTGAAACATGTTTTAAGTCCTAATGGAAGAAATGAAGACAGATGTGATATATTTATTTATTTATCTTTCTCTGAGCAAAGTGATGAATATTATCATGAGATATAGGAGAAACTCCTCAGCCACCATTCAAACCATAGGAATATTTACTTATTTACAAGGTTATGGTGGATAGAGTGGAATACCCCACAGATAAAATTAATTACTTTAACAAGTATTATTTAATAAAGCTTCAACATTGCTCACTGAATTATTACTTCTTTGTTCTATCTTTTTGGTTTTCATGTCATTGTAGGGGGGCAAATTTGGTAGTTCTCTAGTTCCATTACATGAATTCTTTATTTCATTATGTTTTAACTTAATGGCATGAGAGAGATACTTTTTAGTGTGTGATTTAACCATGGCATGATTGTAAACATTAGGCTTGCTGTAGCTGTTTCTGACTAATGGGTGACCATAAAAATGTGAATTCTGAGTCATTCTTAGGTTTTAAATATAACCTTTTGTTCCTTTTTTTTCCAGTATCTATATGTTTTGTTTCTATCTTTCTGCCACATTTTGGTATTGCTGCAGGGCTTTGTTTTGCAGGAACTAACCATGCTTCTGATTTTTAATTTTCTCAGCACCTTTGGAGGAAATCCTCTGGCCAGTGCAATTGCTGTTGCCTCACTAGATGTGATCAGAGATGAGGGACTTGCTGCAAGGTATTACATTTCTTGCCTTCTAATATATTATTGAGATTACTTAACACCATAGTAAGAAAAGGAAGAAATTTGGAAGTAACCAACTCTAGATAATGGTTGATCTTGGCATGTTGAATCAACATAAAATTTAGACAGTATTATAACATGGAGATATCTCTGATTCATTAAGGAAAATAAAGTAAATCCAGAACTCTTCTTTCACTTGGAAAAAGAGTTTAAAATGCCAATTCACGTTCATGGAAGTCATACATTAGATAATTAAGAGAATTAATTTCAGATTTTAAGATCTTATTCAATTATATCCAACACACCTGTAACTAAAGTTTTCCCTGGTTGCAGTGATTAGTCATCATCAAGTTATAACTAAGTTGCATCTTGTCAATGTCGTAATTGAGGAACTATTTCCTAGCTATCCTTTTGCACAACAGTTCTTTTTAACTTCTCTTAATTGAAGTCCCAATGGTTGAGTAGAGTCATCGGTCCGATCAACCAAATTGAATTGCAGGGGATCTCCATAAACAAAATTCCTCATTAATATTAGTTTCTGATATAAGCAAAGTTTACTTTTCCTAGATTCATATGCCAAGTTTGTAACTGAATGCCTTTCAAATTATTATTCTTGTTATTATTATTATTATTTTCGGTAAATATTCTACTATTCTGCAGATCTGCTCAAATGGGGGAGGAGTTTAGGCTTCAGCTAACGAAGGTTCAGCAGCAATTCCCTAACTTCATAAAGGAAGTGCGAGGAAAAGGTCTTTTCAATGCTGTGGAGCTCAACAACAGGGTTTTGTTCCCTATCTCTGCTTATGATATCTGTTTAAAGTTGAAGGAGAGAGGAATTCTTGCTAAGCCCACGCATGACACTATTATCCGACTAACTCCTCCACTCTCTATGAGGTAAGGAAGCATGCTTCACAAGTCTCTTACAGTCTCGTGTTATTAAAATTTCAATTTATTTATTTTGTTTTTGTTGTTGTGAGCATCATAATGGGTAAAGATGCCTTATCCCAAGATTCTGTTGACCTATGCATCAATTCTGACTTCCCATTTATGTGGGCAACTTTTAAATGAAATAAGAAGGTTGAAGTGATACTGATGAGTGAGGGGACCTTTGGACCCCACTCAAATGGATTAATTCGTCTCATTTTACATAGCATTTAAAGGCACAAACTAATACTTATTGTTTACCAAGAATATCAGGTAAAAAGAGAATGAAAAAGGAAAGAAAAGAAATTGGATTTACTCAATTCAACTCAGCTCAACTCAACTCAACAAGGCCCTAATCCAACTACATGGTGTAGGCTGTATAAGTTCTTATTCAACATTGTACAATATTTAGTGCCATATCTTTCTGCTATAGGCCATCATGTCCTTCCTCATAGTCTTGACCCACATTATTTTTCTCCTTCCGTTTGTCTTTGTAGTGCCTTAAACTTAAACTCACTTTTCACGGTGACGACCATTGGTTGTTGTTGCATGTGACCAAAACATTCAGCTTACTCTCATCTTAACCTTCATTGGTGCTACCTCCAGCCTCTCATATGCACATTCATTTTGTATTCTATCTTTTCTAGTCTTGCCACTCCTGCATTTCCACATCCTCATAACAGCTATGTATATTCTGTGGATATGTTTTTAAATTTTCCAACATTATTATCTTCAAGTATGGCTGCTTGGAATAAAAATTTCCCTTTAATTTGATAAGTATTTGTTGTCAGACATAATTTGGGAGTACCACTCCACTCTGTACATGCTACTTTATTTGTATGAGCAGCTCGCTCTTCAATCTTCCTTGCTTTATATTTTAAATAATAAGTCCTATGGAAGGAGGGTTTCAGTAGGTAGGCAGCTAGTATTAAACTTTTAGTTAGACCTTCATGAACATGATAATATAAAGTTTTAATGTCATTTGTACAGATCCTATCCTGTGCCTTCAACAGGATACACTCATTTTTCAATTTCTATTGTAAACAGCAGATTCATTTTGTAATCAATATATGAAAAATGGAGTTAATTCATGTCTTTGTGGTGGTTACATGCCAAGGTAGTTTCTTTTTGGTGTTTAACTGTGTTTGATCTGGGAAACCACATAATAATCTCGTTTAAATTCCATGTCTGTGTCAGGTCTAGACATGATTAATTGGCATGATAACCCTTCCTTTTGTCCATCCTGAACCCAAACTTGAATTGAATTTAAGCCACCCCAATTAAATGTTCCCAAACTTTTACTCTTTCACTAGTGATTTTTTCTTGTGCCAGTTGAAACATACTGTTCTAACTTCTAAGCAATCCAAGTTCTTGTCTTCAATAATTCGTTTCAACAACATCTTATATGCTACAAGTCTACAAGTGCAGGTGAAGGTGCAACTTATGTCTTGTGTGGCAGTACCATCCTGTATCTCCATTTGGTATTAGGGAAAACTGGATCTTGGATATAGTTCTCAAAAAGTAACTTTGCAGAACAAGATGGATGCTTACTTGATAACAAATTATATAATCATCCAAAAATTCATCAAATTACATAATTATCTAAAAAGGAAGGAAAAGCAGCTTCTGTTTCTTTTAGATTGTGGGGCCACTTTTTGAGAAATAGGCTGGTTGTCCATGCATCATTTATATCATATTAGGCAAATACTACAACAGCAGAGGCCTCAGTTAACAACATCCATACCCTCTGTATGAGCCTTATTCAAAAAATTTTGTCCTAATATTTGATTGTTTTCCAGATCTATTCTTGATTTTTTTTAAAAATTTGGATTGCTACTGCCCAATTTTATCCAATTAAGTAAGCTTGGAAGCTTTTTCTCCGACAAATTCTCTGAACAATGTTGCACTTTGTTGATACTTTGGTTGATCGAGAAATCACGAGCTATAAAACTTCCTTTTATGGGATTTTGGAACTTCTTAAGTAAATACTGGAGTACTGGAGTTCCTTTGGACTGTGGTGGCTCCTGGCATTTCTTGTTTCCTTAATGACTCCTGATTTTTTCTAGTTATATTTTTCCTATAGACTACATATATTGTCTGCTAGCTTTAGCTTTTGATTGCTCAGTTTTATAGTAGTTAAAATATACACTTGGTCTGTGAAACAAATCGTTTACTGCCTTTTTAGCGGATTTTGTATAGCTAGGTTTTCCTGACTATTGAAGTGATCCCATCTTACAATTGAGTTAGTATTTTTTTTTTCTTTTTTTATTATTAATTACCAGAAGCTCTTTTATTCAATATGATTTTTAAATATGAACAACACAGTTGTCTTGGCCTAGTGGTAACTTATAACCATTAGGGCGCAAATGACATGGGGTCAAATTCTACTGTGTTTAAAAGGAAAAATCTAAACATATTGTTGCCTTTCATGGAAACACAAATTCACGTCGGGGGAAAAAAAAGAGAGAACAAAATTGCAAATGGTTGTTTTCTAACAACAAATTTCTGTTGTCTGGATGATATCAATATGTAAAATTTCTTTGATCTACATTATCTGGCTATGAATTTCATTCGTGAGGAATGATGAGGCACTCATCTATCTGATGAATTTTGTAACTACATGATGTCAGTGGTCTGTAAGTGTACGTATTTCCACCATTGACTGACCAGTAAATCTCTTAAGAACTCCTTAATTTATTGTTTTGTCTGTAGTTTAGATAATATGCCACTCTGATCAGCTAGTTTTGACATGCCACTCTGATCAGCTAGTTTTAACATTGGTGACTCAAGGTGGAACCAATCAAGTGGTCGCTCTCTTACCTTCATGCAGTTTGTACTTTTGACACTATTTGTCAAAATTAACCTTTTTTTTTCTCTATTGAGAATTCCCAAATAATACCTGCTTCTTGATTAAGTGAATGATCTATCATTATTTTGTATGACTCCATGTTTTGCATATTATTAACAAATGTTGCATGTAAATTTTAAACTACTTGCAATAATCTCAAATATTTCCAAAGCATATGTAAGCCATCTTTAATTATCTGTTGCATATTATTCACAAATATTGCAAATAGGACCTAAATTATTTGTGAAAATCCCGCAATATTTTTAAATAATTCCAAACCAACAACATGCTTTAATCTTTTCCTAATTTCTCCCTCTCAATTTTTTCTTCTTTTGTCTAAATTAATCTAAATGGCCAGATTTTGCCATTACTACTGGCTTACTTTTTTTTAAAGATTTTATTCCTGATTAATTGTCAAATTATTGGCTATATTGTTCAAATCCCGAACCGCGAATGTGTCACTGGGCTGTGCACAAAGGTACAGATTTTACAGTGGTACTATATATTTTCCTCTTCTTTGATTTAATCATTAACTGGTACCAAATTTCTGAGTTAGGTGCAATTAACTGCCAGAAAAAATTTGAAATGGGTTATCTGAATTCCAAATTTATGTTATCTGCATATTTAAATAATGTTATAATTTTATGGCCTAACCTGGTGTTTTCAGTCTGGATGAGCTTCAAGAAGGCTCGAAGGCTCTGCACGATGTTCTGGAACTTGATCTTCCAAAGATGCTGAAGACGAAGCCTGAAATAGCCATGCCAACAACCACTAATGTATGTGACCGTTGTGGGCGAAACATGTATGGTTCTTAAGATAAAGATCTTTGAATTACATGCACATTTCCTTTCTTTTACTTGGCAATCATATGCACATTTCTATTTCATATTTGCTTATATCTTGTACGGTGGTGCTCATAAGCTATGCCTCTCTTTCTTTCTTTCTTTTTTTGATCCTGTTAAGTGTTTCAAAGTAAAATTTGGTCCTCATAAACTATGTTTTTTTCTTTCTTCTTTTTTTTTCCTCCTCCTTTTTTTTTTTTTTTTTTTAAGTGTCTTTCAAAGTAAAATTAAGACATTTTCATTTCTTTCTTCCCACTAACTAGATGGTATTTTCCTTGGATCCTTGTTAACTTGTCAAATCAGTCTCATCACCAGATGCTTAAATCACTAGCAAAACAGTAATGAAGGAATAACATGAAATAATTGATGTACGTCTGATTTCACTATGATCACTTTTTAGTACCATTTTTTTAATTTAAAATATTTTAGACAAACTATTAGCACTTCTTTGGGATGAAAAACATATTGACACCTTTATGCACGCACGAACAAGGAGTTATTCCCATCCATGTTGTTATATGATGTGAAACTTATTTGTTTCTCAATTCTGTAAGAGTTCAGGGTTGCTGGTGTATTCCTTGTGAGTATGTATACATATTAGAAATATCTTTAGTGAACATTAGAAACCAAACTTCATTACTAAACATGTGGTAGGAAGTGCTCTAATTCAGTTGATATCAATGTTGTGCTCCATTAATGTAGGACATGGAGACGAGGGTTTCCCCTCTCTTTTTGAGTAAATGGGGTTGGGTGGGGTAGCATAGTAGCCTATAGGCTAAGGTATTACTTTGTAGGGTTGCAGAAAAAAACTTGTGGTGTTGAAGCTCATATTTTCCCATAAAATGTAGAGCAGAACTAGACAATTATATGTTTGTATTGAGTTGGTCTGTGTAACTGTGTTGTGTCTTATATATTCAGTTCTGTAAACTCGAGTTTTCCCAAGTTGTATTAAACCTGTGTAAGCTCTGAGGGCTTGGGGAACACGTGTAATGAATGGAATCATAAATGAGAAAAAGTAAGAGAGTCCCTTTTTTTTTTTCCTTGTTTCTTTGGGTGAGTTTGATGGGCAGTATACAGAGATTTTGGTAAATTTATTCGATCTAGTATCAAAATGGGATGAGACTTCATGGGCCAAAATAAGGTTTGAGATGTGTTAAATTTCCATAGGCATGGCTTGAAGCCTGATCTAATACAATAGAAATTGTTGCCTATGGATTAGCCAATTTGCACTTTTACCATGGAGTAAGAGAGAAAAACACTGTTGAGAAAGTATTTTGTGTTTAAATGATTGAAAACCTGCTCTCTCTCTCTCCTCTGTGTGTGTGCACGCGTTGCACACATGTGCGTTGTCTGCACACATGCGTGCACATTCACATTCACGTGTGAGAATGTGTTTATTCCATGTATTAAGGTTAGATATGGGACTGTGTTTCTTCCCTGTATTAAGGTTAGGTATGGAACAGAGGACACAAAAAAGAAAGACATGGGATTTAGTGAGGCCCCAGTGAAATTTGGATCCCACATAGGAAATGATTTGTAGAGAAAGCGTGTAAAATTCTGTGCCACAACTTCTTTGTTACATAAACTATTGTATTGTTGAGGGAGACATGGGGGGAGACACAATAATGGAAATATTATTAGTTGTTATGTAATTATATGATAAGCGACAGCTTATTCTCTTTATATATAATATAATATAAAAAAAGTTGATATAGATATATAGATCATGTTAACCCACGAGAACCTAATAAACTTGTCTTTATTAAGATGGGACACACGGTCTATACATTTTTTTTTAATGAACCTTAGCTGGATTTTGTTATTGTCTTGTCATAATTTATTGGGAAAAGCTTTGCTGTTTTGTGATTATCATATTCTGATTCTTCATTTCATATATATATATAGTCAAGTTTAAAAATCACATTGATCCAACGGTTGGTTTTTCATAATACCAACTATGAAAAACTGTAATAGTTTTCCACTGTTTTTTACAGTTTATTTCAAAATTGTGATATTTTTGAAAAAATAGTATTGGATCAATGTGATTTTTGGCAGATGTGATGTGTATATACTGGTCATCTAATCCAATGGTCGTTTCTCAAAATACATATTCCATATATGGTTTTGCAAACAATGTGTCAAATCATGGATAGGAGCCATATGTCACTGGAACTTGACATATATATAAATATATACTCTATATAAGTTTTTTTTTTTTTTTTTTTTTTTTTTTTTTTTTTTTTTTTTTTTTTT
>JAESVK010000784.1:77484-132079 GCA_017140935.1 Hamamelis virginiana | reverse complement strand
TTTTTTTTTTTTTTTTTTTTTTTTTTTTTTTTTTTTTTTTTTTTTATACTGAACTATTATTTGTTTTTGCTTAGAATGTGAGATTATGCTAGGTGTTTCAAGTGATGTGTCAAAATTAATGTGTAGGGTCCAAAATATTAATATAATTGACATTGGGATGTGGCTTGATCTCTAAGAAATGAAAAGGAAAAACAAACAAAAAAAAGCACCCCTAGCTCAGTTGGTATCAGCCTATCTAACAATCAAAAGAGATTATTCCACTACGAACATAACTGACAAAGAGAAAGGAATACAATTAACATAAAAAAATTAAAAAAAAAAAAGGGAAAAAAGGAAAAAACAAAATATAAGTTATTTTAATATGGTTCACTTTGTTGAACCCATTTATAGGAGTTGGCCAATAATTTTTATGGATGATAAATGACTTGTCAGATTTAAATATGGATTTAACTAAAGAGCTGTTTGTGTTAGTTTTATCTAAAATTACTTTTAGAAAACTATTTCTTTATATATCTCTTTGAAGTTATGTTCAAATGCTTGGACATATCAAACTTTTCATATTTGAAGTGATTGCGGTAGAAGTAGGAGTTTCCTAACTTTTGCCACGACTTCAACTTTTGCCACAATCACTCTACTATGAAACTTTTAACATTAATTTGATTATTCTTCAAATAGTTTAAAAGTGATTATAATTCCATCTCATAAATTAAATAGCAGCACCAACACAAAATTGAAAGCATGACCAAATTTCACTGCACCTAGACAGTAAAATTAAGAATTTCCCTACACCCATAAGAACCCAATATACACATATTCACTTTGACCCACTTAATATATATCAGGCACCAATTTGAAGTCAAGTGTTGAATTATGTTTTCCATTACCTCTATAGATCGATTGGCACAATTTGACCTAATCCTGCCTATATATATATAGGTGACAAGACGAGTCAAGTTTCATGCGTTGATTGATTTATTAAACGTGCCCAAATCCAAGTGATTTACACTCAGATGGGGTTGATTGGTAGATATGAAATCCACTCTAATTCATTATTGAATTTTAAATATTTTTAAACAACTTTTTGGTGGTGTTTAATACTAAGTAATTACTTTGATAGATTAGGTTTTGGTTGATTTTTATTGATGAGATAGGGTTAGGGTTAGGGTTAGGGTTAGGGTTAGGATTAGCCGGTTAGGGTTGGGTAGATTCAGATAGATTTTGGACCTACTGGTTGTGAGTTGTGACTTGAATCCAACCCATTGCCACCAAGTTTTTAGTTTTTAACTAACCTCTCTCTCTAGACTAAGTTTAGTAGGGATTTGAAGGATAAAATTATAGATTAAGTTGGTGATGAGTTCCGGCTCCGTTTGGTTCACAGGAATTGACGGGAAAAGAAAAAAAAAATTACTTTTCTTCATTTTTTGTGCGTTTAGTTGTCAGAAAAAAAGTAGAAAAATTGCAGGCCCCACTACTAAACCTTTTATGTAAATACTTTTTCCAAAAAATACATCATTCATTTTTAATAGGAAAAAGCAAAGCTAATTTCCTGTAGCTTTCTTGTAAATAGTTCCAAGGAAAAGCAAGTTCCATAGCTTTCCTCTTCCTTTACTTTCCTTTCTCTTTCCTTTCCTCCATTTCACCCTCCTGCTTAACTGTCTTAATTAATATATATATGTATGCGGCTGCTTGTATGTGTGGAAGAGAATTTGTGAAGGTCTAATAATATTAAGTCAGTGATGAGTGCTGCAATATTTCAATTCTCAAAAATGTATTCCAAATGAATTCAAGCTTTTCATTGATAGGGTCTTTGATGGGACTTGAGTACCAATGAAAAGAAAAAGAGAAAGAAAGAGAGAGAGAAATTAGGGAGAAATTGTATTAATCATCAAGTCTGATGAAATAAAGGGTTTATCCCCCTTTATATAGAAAACAAACCTACTCCAACTAGGAGACTAATTAAAGATAATTACAACCAAAAGATAGATAAAGATAAGATAATTACAACCAAAAGATAAACATCCTAAATAAATAAAGATAAATAACAACTAAATCAACTAATCATTCATATGGCGAGCCCTTCTAGTATAGGTCTTCCAAGGTCGTGGGCCTTGTGGGTCGTGATCCACATCAATTCCCCCCGGCTGAGAAAAACTCTCCTCCGGAGAGTTAGAACGTTGATAAACCTCCAAAAGATCAGGATCAAGACGCCGACACTCATCTTCTGTAATCCATGTATCCTCAATATCAGGACGATCCCTCCAGCGGACAAGATACCGTCGGTAAGGACCACCATCTGACAACATAGTCTGATCATCAATAATATCGCCAATCTGATCGGTACGTGGAAGTGGTAAGCGTGGGATAACGGGCACCGGAACTGTGGTAGTAGAAGAGGTAGAACCACCTGTAGATAAACCTGGCACAGTAGGAGGCTCAAAAGTGTCTCGATAAGGAAACAAATCCTCAACATTGAAAACAGGATTAATATTCATATCAGAGGGTAAGTCAAGTAAATAAGCATTAGATCCCAATTGACGAATGATACGAAATGGTCCGGTGGCTCGGGCATGTAGCTTTTTGAAAGAGTGTTTAGGATAACGAGCAGGGTGGATACGCATCATAACATAATCTCCTTCATTAAAATCCAGTTTCCTACGATGAACATCAGCAGATAATTTGTACTTTTCATTATTTAAAGTAATTTTGTGACGAATGTCAGCATGGAGATCACGGATGTGTTGGGCAAAGATATCAGCAGAGGTAGAAGGGCGATAATCAGGGGGAAGGGAAACAAGGTCAATGGGTTGGCGAGGGGAAAGACCATAGACAATTTGAAAAGGACTTTTACCAGTTGATCGATTAACAGATCCATTATACGCAAACTCTGCAGTAGGTAGAATTAAGTCCCAATTCCCATGACGTTCTCCAACAAGGCACCTAAGCAAATTTCCTAGACTCCGATTAACAACCTCAGTTTGCCCATCAGTCTAAGGATGAAATGCAGCAGAAAACTTAAGTTGCGTGCCAAAAAGCTTCCAAAGTGTTTTCCAAAAGTAACTAACAAACTTGACATCCCAATCAGACACAATGGAAGTCGGTAAACCATGGAGACGTACGATTTCCTTAAAAAATATCTTGGCCACATGAGAAGCATCAGCCGTTTTGCTACAGGGAATAAAGTGGGTCATCTTAAAAAACCTATCCACGACAACTAAAATGGAATCATGTCCTCGAGCGGTTTTGGGCAACCCTAAGACAAAATCTATACTAACATCTTTCCAAGGCTCATGTGGAATAGGTAACGGAGTGTATAACCCGGTATTCTGTTTGGTAACCTTAGCTAACTGACAAGTACGGCACTGAGAGACAACTCGGGTGACGTCTTTCCTAAGAGAGGGCCAATAAAACCTATCCTCTAGCAAATCAAAAGTTTTGTGCCGACCAAGATGACCAGCAAGACCTCCAGCATGTAATTCCTAAATAAGAAAATATCTAACTGAAGTGCGGAGAATACACAACCTAGGTCCTTGAAATAGGTAACCGTCTTTGATAAAAAAATCAATATGGTCATGACGGAACCCATCCTGAATCTCTTTATAAAGAATGCCAAAATCAGGACAAGTAAGATACTCATCCTTAAGTCTATCGAAGCCTATCACCTCAATACTAATAGCCTGAAGAACTGTGATGACTCGACTAAGGGCATCTGCTGGCCCATTGACTCGACTAAGGGCATCAGCTGGGCCATTTTCAACTCCAGGACGGTGGTGAATAACATAAGGGTATTCTTGAAGGAACTGCACCCACCGTGCATGTTTCTCACTCAACTTCTTCAGGGATTGAAGGTACCTCAAAGCCCGATGATCAGAATAGAGGACAAATTCTTGAGGCAACAAGTAATACCTCCAATGCTTGAGTGCTTGTACGACAGTGTAAAATTCTTTTTCATAAACAGTATATCGTTTTCGAGACTCATTGAGTTTCTCACTGAAGTATGCTATAGGATGGCCTTCTTGACTAAGGACCCCACCAATTCCAACCCCTGATGCATCACATGAAACCTCAAAAATTTTAGAAAAATCAGGGTGTTGTAAAACTGGGGTTTCAGTTATTTTCTGCTTAATGACTGCAAAAGCTTTAGAAGCAGCATTAGACCATTTGAACTCCCCTTTCTTTAAACACTCCGTAATGGGAGCCATAATGGTACTAAACCCCTTAATGAAACGCCTATAGAAAGTGGCTAACCCATGGAAACTACGAGTCTCAGAAATAGAGGTAGGTGTAGGCCACTCTCTAATAGCTCTAACTTTCTCGGGGTCAGCCGCAATACCTGACGCAGAGACAATGAATCCTAAGAAGGTCACATCGGTCTGCAGGAAAGAACACTTCTTAAGATGAACATAAAGTTTCTCTCTTTGAAGTGTATCAAAAGCTAATCGAAGATGACCGAGATGGTCTTCCTTAGACCGGCTATAAATCAGAATATCATCAAAATAAACCACCAAAAACTTCCCTATGAAAGGGCGAAGCACCTGTGTCATAACTCTCATAAATGTACTAGGTGCATTGGATAATCCAAATGGCATAACGAGCCACTCGTATAATCCATCCTGAGTTTTAAAGGCGGTCTTCCACTCATCGCCTGATCTAATCCTAATCTGATGGTAACCACTGCGTAGGTCGATCTTGGAGAACCACTGAGATCCAGCCATCAAGTCCAACATATCATCAAGACGAGGTATAGGAAACCTGTACTTGACTGTGATTTTGTTGATGGCACGACTATCAATGCACATTCTCCAAGAGCCATCCTTTTTAGGGGTTAAAAGGGCTGGAACAGCACATGGACTCATACTCTCTCGAAGGAATCCCTTCTCTAAAAGGCCCTCGACCTGCCTATTCAACTCCTCACGCTCCCTAGGATTCATCTTATAATGAGGCAAGTTAGGTAACTGAGATCCAGGAACAAAATCCATGGCATGCTGTATATCCCTCATGGGTGGCAACTCGCTAGGTAACTCATTCGGTATGATATCTCTAAATTGCTCTAACAAGGGAGTGACCTCAGGAGGAGGTTCAATAACATTTGCTAAAGGAACCGGGAGTAATGGCTGAGCTACAAGCGCTAAAACTATGTCAGACTCTTGTCCTTCCCGCACAAACTCCTTTCGGGTAAGGACATGGATATGGTTTTTGATAGGAGGTGGAGAGGGATTCTTAGCCTTGGGAACGTTACTTGTGGAAGAAGGTTTGGCAGGAAGCAATCGAATAGATTTCCCGTTATGCCTAAAAATGTACGAGTTATCCCTCCCGTGGTTGGTCACATCCAAGTCAAAAAGCCAAGGACGACCAAGCAAAATATGAGCGACATCCATAGGAAGAACATCGCACCAAATCCTATCAGAATAATCTCCCATCTGAAGAGGAACTAAACACCTCTCTGAGACTGGTAAAGAGATCTTATCTACCCAAGCTACCCGATAAGGCTGAGGGTGGGGTTCGGTCTTTAGCTTCATCCTAGCTACACCGGCTGTGGAGACCACATTCATATTACTGCCACCATCAATCACAACCTTACAAACTTTATCTCCACAAGTGACAAAGGTGTGAAAGATGCTCGTGCGTTTCCAATCATTCTCCCCTAAAGGAGTAGACAAGATGCACCGCATAACAGCAAGATGGGACTGCTCCTGTTCATCATCGAGCTCAAGATCCCTCTCAACATCAGAAGTCTCCTCAGGAGGGGCATAATCTGCAAAAGCAGAAGGATCATCGGATTCCTGATCAAGAATGAGGGTGCGGTGGGGACAACGGGCAGCAATACGACCCCTATTATGACAGTGGAAACACTCAATAGCAGAGCCACTTGGGCGATTGCTAGCACCGACGACTTCCGTTCCCCTAGAAGTGCTAGGCCCTAGATTAGATTGGGTACCCCCCTTGAAGGAACAGACTGAAGTGGTGGTTGAGACTGACGAGACTCCCCACCTTGGGAAGCTAAACGCCTTGGGTTAGGAACCCGAAGGAATTTTTCTATGTCCCAGGCCTTATTATAGGCCTCCTCTAAGCTATCAGGTGAGTATAATGTGACTTCTCTCTTGACATCTAATCTTAACCCATTGACATATTTAGAGAGAGTCACCAAAGGATCCTCCTCTATATCACATCGTCCCATAAGACCCTCAAAACGCGAGGTGTAATCCTCAACACTGGCGATGCCCTGTCTTAGATTATGCCACTGTTCTAACAAAGTCTTTCTATGGGAAGCGGGGAGATACTTCTCCTTTAACCTTCGTCTCATCTCAGCCCAAGTGACTAGTGGACCCTCTCCTAAGCGATCTAATTTACACAACACACCCTGCCAATAGCATTTGGCGTTGCCTGACAATTTCATCATAGCAAAATGAACATGCTGAGAGTCAGTCATTCCATACCAGTCACAGTATTCCTCTATATCAGTCAACCAATCGAGAAAGACAATAGGATCAGTCCTACCATCAAAACTGGGAGCATCAAGCTTCACCCTCGTGGTGATATCTTGAGGCTCATCATGAAAATTCCTAGGCTGTCGATGTTGGGCATCCTGATATCTACCCCGGTGTCCTCTCGGCCTATAATCAAACTCTAAATCATCCTCAAATGGATCAGCAGGAGGACCAAAGTCCTCTACATGTTTCCTAGGGACTGGGACTTGTCTAAAGTGGTTAGGGAGGGGAAGGATTCCTGCATGAGGATCTGTGGGCCGCGCATTGGGTTGCTGAACGATTGGGGGATCATTGGCAACATCCCCGGGGTCATCAACTCTGTTCTGACCTCTAGATTGGGCTAATTCCTCCCTAAGTGCAGTGATGGACTTACGGAGTGTGGCAAACTCAATCTTAGTATCACGATCAAATATGGTAAAAGACTCTTTCAAAGTGGCTATGTCCTGTTGGACAGTGGTCATGTCTTGCTCTATAGCGGTGCAACGGTCAGTCAAAGTCATGGTGTAAGGTAATGGTGAAATTGGGGTGGATGGGTAAATGGGCGGTAGATACTGACATGTCTTAATTACGTAAATTAGAAAGCCAAATTACCACTTATGAACACTGAAGAAAACTGAAAGAAAATGAAGTAAAAAGATGCAAGCTGCGTGCCTAAGTATGAAAAAGGTGAAGTGGAGAATGTGACGTAAGGTATGTGTCCTACAAAGACAGTTTATATGGACTAATGCAAAGGGTAGGATAAGTGTCCCTTACTCGCTCTGTCCAATCGATATACCTAACCACATGTGACATCAGGAATGCCGCGTGGTTCCAACAGTACGTGATTGGGCCGTTTGATATACCCTAAGGTACTCGGCAAGAAGGGTGATGGCTTTCGCATACATGGAACCCGAGAGTCAAAGAAACCGTGCCCAGGGCTAGGCTCATCGTTGGCTATAGCATACAACGTCCTAAACATGCAAAGTCAATGCGCACACAATGCAGGAATTGAAGTCATACAGTCATACAAATGCAAGTGACTGTTGGGAAAAGAATAAAGGGTGGAAAAGGATCTAACACAAATTTAATAAACTATCAACTGATTGAAATAAAATCCACAATTTTCAATGAAAAAGGAGTTGTATATCTTTTACCGACGCGCAATGAGGTGTAAAACTCCACTGTGGAGGTCGAATTGACCCAAATGGACCTCAAAATCGGAACCGGGACGTCGAAAAATGTTGGGAAGGCTGTAGGGGCCAAACTGTAAATTTCCAGAAAGTTTGAGCACCAAATAGTAATTTTCCAGAGTGGAGGCACTAAATGGTAATTATCCAGAAGAGGGGCTAAACTGTAATTTTGTAGGATTGATGACGTCAGCGACACGTGTCGGTCAACGGTCAGAGGGTTGACTGGTTTGACAGGGTCGGTCAACGGGTTCACGGGTCGGGTTGGCGGGTCAGTGAGCCTGGTCAACGGATCGGGTCAGTGGTCGGGTTGATGGGTCGGGTCAATGGACCGGGTTGGCGGGTCGGGTCAATTGAGCCGAGCCGGGATGATCGAGCCGAGCCGAGCCGTTGCAAAAGCGAGTCGAGCCAAAATTGAAGCTAGGCTCGTGGATCTAACGCGAGGCGCGTGGAACTCACGCGCAGAAGCAATGGTGGCGCGTGGCTTACTTTCCGGCGGTCTAGTTTCTTCCGGCATGGTTTTCGGCGACTAAGGAGCTGGTTGGGGGTGTTCCGGCAGTCGTGGCAGTGGTGGAGGGCGGTGTTTGAATGGTGCACAGAGGCGTGGGCGCGTGTTTTCCTGCTTCTGAAGTTCCTATTACTGTTGGACGCAAAAGTCCGTGTAAAAAAATATATATATATATATTTCGTAGCCGAGGTAGCTATGGGGGCAGCGAAAAAAAACTTGTGGATTTTTGGGAGAGCACGTGAGTTGGAGGCAGCGAAAATTTTTGTGGATCGTGGTGAGGCTCTGATACCAATTGATGGGACTTGAGTACCAATGAAAAGAAAAAGAGAAAGAAAGAGAGAGAAAGAGAGAGAAATTAGAGAAATCAGAAATTAGGGAGAAATTGTATTAATCATCAAGTCTGATGAAATAAAGGGTTTATCCCCCTTTATATAGAAAACGAACCTACTCCAACTAGGAGACTAATTAAAGATAATTACAACCAAAAGATAATTATCCTAAATAGATAAAGATAAGATAATTACAACCAAAAGATAAACATCCTAAATAAATAAAGATAAATAGCAACTAAATCAACTAATCATTCCTATGGCGGGCCCTTCTAGTATAGGTCTTCCAAGGTCGTGGGCCTTGTGGGTCGTGATCCACATCAGTCTTACACGACATTTGTAAAATACTGTAAATAATATTTTTTGCGGCATTTATAAACCCCACAAATAAACTATTGACCCCACTAAAGAAATGTCATTTATATAAATAGTGTGGATGTGGCCTATAATAAACTTTTTTTTTTCTCTACTTGTAATAACAAATATCATACTCCCTTCGTCTTACAAAGATAGGTATTCTTTCCTTTTTTGCTGTCCCAAAATGATAGTCCATTTTGAAAGTCAAATTAATTTCTTTTAACTTTCCCATATTACCCTTTATTATTCTAAGAATGTCTTGACATGATACCAAATACAATTGTAGAGAAATGATAGTTTTGGAAATAAAGGTAAAAAGATCACAAATTAATGTATTAATGAGTTTTCTTAATTTGCGTGTTTTTTAAAAGAGGCCTATTTTTACCGGACAGAGGGAGTAATTTTTGAAACATACAATCATCAATACAATACTACCATACTTGTATATATATAATAGGCATCTAACCAATGAAAGTTAATCAAATTCCAACTATAAAACATTAAAGCATTACGTTGTTTACTCGCACAGGTTAACCTCAATGAATTTAGTCGCAATCTAAAAAAAAAATATCCACCAAGGTCAACAATATATTCAAAGAAATGTGCGCTAAAGCTAAGTCTTCTTTGGCCATTCTATTTTGCTTCATCCTATAAATCTTTGAATATGTCTGACTTGTACATTAAAAGATAGATTGGCGCGAATGCAATAACACGTAAACAAACTCGACTATATTTGAAAAGAAATAAACTTGCTTTTTGAGATAAAAATTCAATAGAGTTTCGTCTGTTTTTGTAATATTCCCAAATTGTTACGTGTCAAATTAAGAGTTTATAACACTAGGGGAGGGTTTAGTGAAAAAAGAAAAAAAAAAGAAAAAAAGAAGGCTTGGATCAATGCCGACATCATTTGTGACACAATCTTGGGACATTACGTTTTTCTCTATATTTATTTTATTTAATGAGCTATCCTTAAGTTTATTTATTTCTATATAAAAAAAAAAAAAATTACACTTTGCCTCCTTCCAACTTTATACGATTTTCACTTTTTCACTCTTTATTAATTTGAAAATTACATTTTATCCCTTTAGTTATAAAAAAAATTAAATGAGTTTAAGATTAAGTTAAACTCATTGATTCCTACATTGTTGGCCAAAAACACTTTACATTCCTATGATTTTGATTGCAATACATTAATCCCATATATGATTGATTTATGATACTTTGCACATTTCTATCAGTTAACCATTTATTTTTTTGACTAAAAAAAAATGATGTTAGACTAATTATTTTCTTATGCAGTATTTATCTTAAATTGCTAATGTACCTACAAGCATATTTGTGAAATTTTCTAATTTTTCTCAATATATTTTATTTATTATAAGTTTTATTTACTGTACTGAAAAAATAATTCATAAAAATTAAAATACATTTGAAAAAAATTATGAAATTCTACTTATATGCTTGTAAATACTTTAGTAATATAGGATAAATTCTTCATAAAAAAAGAAGATGTCCAACACCATTTTTCAGTCAAAAAACACAAATAGCTAGCTGATACAAGAGTGCAAAGTGTCACAAATCAAAACTGTATATAAGGAATTAATGTGTTACAATCAAAATCATAGGAGTGTAAAATATTTTTTACTAATAGAGAATAAATCAAACTTGCCATTTTTTCAAATATAAAAATACATATTGCCGAGAACATGTTGCATGTGTTCATGTTTTGGAGAATTTTCATGCAAAGGACGGAATATTGTACGTTCCATCCGTACAAAAAAAAAAAGGAAAAAAGAAACAACAATGCATGAGTAGTGTAGCAACTAGCACGACACGTTATGACCAATTAAACAAAACCCATAAATTTAATTAGAATTAAATTAAATTTTGGTCAAGGCTATGAGTACGGTGTACATAGCTGTGGATTAAATTTATGGTAACTTCATGCTTTGATAAAGTCTTTTGTTGATGGCAACAAGTTGCACAAATAGGACTGCTAATGGATAGGAATAGAGAAGATCACGATTAATTTGAATATTGGTAAGAGATTGTGCCCTTGAATGGTCCGATTCTAGGTATATTTCAATCCAATTTGTTAAATATGATCCAAAAAAATTCAATCAAACTCTTTCGTAAAAAAAATAAATCAAGTTTAAACTTTATATTTTGTAATTTGTTAATTTGTTGAGCCAAACTCGAGTCGAGCCAGACTCAGCTCGATAAACCGATCCTGCATGTGAGGACATTCTTATCATTTTTATCATTAGCTCGCCCCTTCTGGGAGCAATAGAATAGATATTTTGAAAAACTGACAGTCGAATTAGATAATCTTCTTATGATTGTCATATATGTCAAAAACTACAATGATTTGATAATCAATTTTCAAAATACAGTCCGTGAAACACTTTGACAGTATTTTCCGTTGGATGCTGTCAAAGGTGTTTAAATGCCTGTATTTTAAAAACCAACCGTTACTGTGATTTTTGGCAGACATGATATACATTCAAATATTATCTAATTCAATGATCGATTTTTCAAAATACATTTCCCAGTGAAAGTGGGCCGACAATAAGAAGCATAAGGGCGTCCTTACAGGATTGGTTTTGTATATTAGATTTATATATACATATACATGTATGTTATGTATGCCAAAAAGCATAGTGATCTAACAATTGGCTTTAAAATGCAGGCATTTAAACAACTTTTACAGCATCCAATGGTAAATACTGTCAAAATGTTTCACGGACTGTATTTTGAAAACCAATTATCGGATCACTGTGATTCTTGGCTAACATGACATTCATAGGAAGATTATTTAATCCAACATTAAATTTTAAAATACAGACATTTAAACAACTTTGATAGCATCCAATGGTAAATATTGTCAAAATATTTGACGGACTGTATTTTGAAAACCGATTATCGGATCACTATGATTTTTGGCAGACATGACAATCATAAGAAGATTATCTAATCCAAAGGTTAGTTTTTCAAAATTTCTATATATCCTATTGCTCCCAGAATGGGTGGAATGATTACAGGATTGATTATATATATATATATATATATATATATATATATATATATATATATATGGGTCACATTCTCCTTACCATTCTTCATTTTCAAAACACCAATGTAAATTGAATATTTTGAGAAACCAATCATTGGATTATATACTTATCTTATGTATATCATGTATGCCAAAAATCACAATGATCCGATGGTTGGTTTTTGAAAAATGTCTCTAAAAAATTATTATAATTAAAAACATCATAATTTTTTATAGTGAAATTTTTTAAAATTTGACTGTTGGATCAATGTGATTTTTGGCATGTTTGATTTGTATAAGAATAGTATCTAATTTAATCGTCAGTTCATCAAATTATTCAACCCAGATTGATGTTTTGAAAACAAATAGTAAAAATAATGATAAGGAACCTGTCCATAATATAAATTATGTTCTTGTATTGATGCCCTGTGATAACCCATGTCAGCCCACTTAATCCTAACATTTAAAATAGATTTAGCGACGAGTGTAAGCCTTTGAAAAAAGACTCTTGGATGTATCTCAAAGGTTAGTATTAAGTGGGCCGATATAAGTTGTATTGAGACATGCATATATCCTTATAAGAACATATACATATAGAAAAATGTTCTAGTGAGCATTTGCTGACTTTAACTAAAGTGAGCAAATAACACAAACCCTTAGATTGGAATATTGAGATGAATCTTCCATTAAGTAAATGAGAATCCAAGGGCTTGTGTTATTTGCTCACTTTAGTTAAAGTCAGCAAATGCTGATTAGATCACTTCTCTAGTCCCAATTCTATTGGCGTATACTTACTTTGGTTAAAGAATAAGTATGAAGTTAATAGAAAATTGTGGGATTCACATTTTAAAAAATTGACCGTTAGATTAGATACTCTTTTTATGAATTTCATGCATACCAAAATCATCCTCATCCAAGCGCAGCATCTCAGAATGAAAACTGTGAAAATCTCTTATCATTGAAAATTGTCACTATTTTTCTCAGTGAAATTGTCACTATCATAGATCACTATGATTTTTAAGTATAGTATCTAATTTAACGGTCAATTTTTCAAAATGCGCATCTTACAATTACCTATCAGCTTCATGCAAGCTTACTTTAGCTAAAGTCCTTATGGGATCATTTTCCTGTAGAGGGATGCTAAGTTCAGTACGCTTTATGTAAGTTGCATTAGGTGACCTCATTTAAAACCACCTACAAAACATATTTTGAAAAACTGACCGTTGGATTGGATACCCTTCTTTTGTATGTCATGTCTATCAAAAATCACAGTGATCCAACAATTTGTTTTCCAAAAAATAGATGGTGAAAAGATTGTGAAATTTTGAATAATAAAAAAATCATAGCTTTTTACAATGATATTTTTCAAAAACCAACTGTTGGATCACTATGATTTTTGGCAAACATGACTTAAATAGAGGCATCTAATCCAACGGTTAGTTTTTCAAAATATATTCTAAACGTGGTTCTAACTGGGATCACTTGATGCAAATTGCATTAAGTGCGTCTGATGCATTCCTATTTTCATGTATAATATATATGTGTATGTGTGTAGGAAGTTTATTATAAGGTGCACCTTATATAAAGTTGCGTAAGGTGATCCATGTGCGTAGGACCAATTGCAAAACAAAATTTTAAAAACCGACCGTTGAATTAAATACATTTTTTTATGAATCATATGCTCACCTAAAATCATATTGATCCAATGGTCGGTTTATGAAAAAATCAATAGAAAAAAAAAAGAAAGAATAAACAAATCATGATTTTTCATTGTGACATTATTTTGACTGTTGGATGACATTCATAAGAAATGTATCTATAATCCAACGTTTGTTTTTTCAAGTTCTATTTTGTAATTGGTTCAATCCAGCTCACCTTATGCAACTTTGTATAAGATACGCCTTATAATAAACCTCGTGTGTGTGTGTATATATATGAACAATCTTGTACACGTATGCTGATTTTAATTAAATTTAGTATGATGTCTTTAGCTTATTTTGGAATATGTATTTTAAAAAACTGACCGGTTGATTAAATACTCTCTTCTCATGCATGTCATGAGTGCCAAAAATTGCAATAATGCAATGACTTATCAAAACGGATCTTAAATAATCATACAATTGGTCAAATATTTCTTTTCCTCTTTAAAAATTTCAAGTTTTCAATAATACAATCATAGGTAGAGATAGCTATAGATGCCAATTGGTAATGAAAAACATCATTTATGGTAGGGAAACAAAATCTTCCATGTAACATACTGTCAATTTTGTCATGCATGGCGACCCTATTAATGATACAGAGCTTGATTGGTACCCTTTTGAACTTATGAAAGTCTAAAGATAAAACACAGCCCCCCCACACCCCTTGCAAGCCAATCAGAGAGAGACAAAAAGGTACCTTTCAGACCCCACACACCTTCCAACTTGAGGCCTTTGTAATTGGGGGTGTGTGCCCCACGCGCTTTGGCACAGCTCATCACTGAGCTCATCACTGAATAAAGAAATGCAAAGCCAGAAAGAGACCATGTCCTACTTTGCACAGGTGTGCCCAATGGAGCTAAGTGAGAAAAGAAATTGAATTTCTTGATACAAATGGTTGAGCATTCAATGTCATGATCAAGGCAAGGTAAGTAAGGAATTAAAGTAAACAAAATTGCTAAACAGGATACAATTAGGACAATCCATCTTTTTTTATGTCAAGTAGTAATGTTGAATTGCAACTTATATGTCGTATTAATTTTTATATCAGTACAATAATTAACAGTAAAATTGATATGATATGTCATATCAATTATTCAATTTTATTTTATTATGCTGTGAAAATATTACGTCAATTGTCACGTCATTTAGAATGAGAGGAAGTGTTATAATATTGAGCCATTAAACAACATGATCACAAAATACAAAAGCAAAACGAAGAAAAGGTTATTTTAATAAGCATGGGATAGAAGTGATCATATTAGATTACTTTAGTTAAATAAGCATGAAGCTAATTGGTAATTGTGGGATATGATACTTATTTTGAAAAACTGATCGTTAGATTAGATATTATACTTATACATGTTATGCATGCAAAAATCACAAAGATCCACAATCAGTTACTCAAAAATGTCACTGTAAAAAACAATTACAGTTTTCAACAATTTATAGTTTTACAGAGTCTGTATTTTAAGATTATGACATCGCGCAGATAATTATGATTTTTGCAATAAATAATATCCATAAAAGGGTATTAAATCTAACAGTCGATTTTTCAAAATAGATATCCCACAATTAGCTAAAAGCATCACATTGACTGATACCTTTAACTAAAGTCAACATATGTATATAGAATCGAGACTGCAGCATGGGACATAAGAAAAATGTGATTTCAAACTGTAGTTTTTTAATTTCTCTCATACCAAAATGATAGTGCAATTAACATGAATTATAATATTAGTTGCCATATAAATATAAGGCTTAACATAATAATTGATACTATATGTCATATTAATCATTCATTCATGAATATTGTTACCAATATTTATGACAATACCTCATAATTAAAATCACTTTTTTTTTTTTCAAAAAAAAAAAAACTAAAAAAAAAAAAAAAATATATGTTTAGCTTTACTCATTTTAGATTATGTGTGGTATGAAAGTCTTGCGTCTATTAATTAAACATCCAATTGACCTGAAACTATATAAGAGTGATCCTGGTCCCCTTCCTTTTTGGAAGCTACAGTGATTGACATAATTGCCATCACCCATCTATGGTCTTTTCCTCAAGATCAATGAATCCTTTGTTTTTGTGTTGTGATAACATAATAATTTCAGTTTTGGTAATGTGGCACCCACCAAAGTATAATTGTTCTTTGCCTGTGATAAATCATTAGGTGGTTGGAAACACAAATGCATACTAATTAAGAAGCTAGGTTAGCACACATATATACAAGATGAGACATTGAGAACTTGCAATCATGCTAGGAGGGTACAAAATTATATAAAGATAATCCTTGAAGATGGTGATTTTCTCTCTCTAAGAAATTTAACCAATTTACTAGGGTTCCCTATTGTTATAGCTAAAAAGAAAATACTATTATGAGCATATATATATTGATTCAGTATATCAAAATAACAGAATGGGTTTAATTTGGTAAAATCACCAATAGTACGTATTTTAATTTGGTAAAATAATATTATTTTCGATATATAATATTCAAAAAATGATTTCATGTTATATAAAGTGCAAAGAATGTCCAATATATGAATCGAGGAGAAAGAGAGCTCAACCCTTTGGGCACCAAGGGAATATATATTAGGGTTGCAATGACTTATAAGGGTATTGTGCGCTACTACTCGTAGAGTAGGTAATAGTCCTAAAAACAACATATCTATACATGAGTCTCGTTTCTGTGAGGACTTCCTTACATAAGGACTTGGTCTTTTGGCTAATGTAAAATAAGTATTTTGAAAAATCGACCGTTGGATTTAATATTCTTCGTTTGTATAATAGGCATTCAAAAAATTAGAGTAATCAGACCACCAGTTTCTAAAATACAAACTGTTAAGCATTACATAGGTATTTAATTTTTCACAATTTGTATTTAAGAAACCAGTGGTCCGATCACTGTAATTTTTGGCATGCCTGTCATACATAGGACCAAGTTCTCATATAAAGAAGTCCTCGTAGAAATGGGACACATCTATACATTTTCTCTTAATATATATACTAGTTTGTGTTTTCTTTGTTAAAGAAAATAAAAATTATTTTGTGGGGTGGGGTGAGAAATATATGTTAGGGTTGTGGTCCTCCTTAGCTCTCTATCCTTATCATGTTCTTTGTATAATCTCGAGGACCCAAAAAAGTCTGTTGGACAGTACACATACAATTAAGTGAAAGTATTTATTGTTTTATAGAGTTTGTGATAAGTAAGATGGCCATCGATGATCGGTCGTACTTTAATAAGTCATGAAAGGTCCTCGATCACTTTCTTGATTTGGGCATTTTCTGAATATATTGTTCAAATTATATGGCTTTAAATTAACTCAAGAACAAAAATCCCTCCTACAAGACCCCAATTATTTGTTCCAAGTTTTATCAAATGTTTGGTTCAAAATGTGATGAAAAGTAACAAATAATTGTGAGTGAAACAAAATTTTTCGAATTTTGATTGAGTCGTGATTAATTTGGTGAGTTTTAGGAGAATTTTTTTTTTGGCAAAAAAGACATAAGAAATTCGCTAACTATAATCTTGTAATTTAATTAGTCTAACTTACTAAAATTAGTGATTTCTAGCTCTCGCCAGACTTTTTAAGGATGTTTCTTTGTTGTTCGTGAATCAGATAAATTGCATTTCCTAATCATTCAATTAGTTAAAGGTGCCAGCTAACCTACTAATAAAGTTACTTTCTTGGTGGTTGTACTAGAAACATGGGGTTCGAGTCTCATCTTTATCTGGGTGGGGATTAGTTCATAAGCAAAATGGGCTTATTAACAAAAAAATAAAAAAAAAAATCATTCAATTATTATTATTATTTATTTATTTTTTATAATTTTCATTTTCTATAAATGGAAATTAAGACATTTTAGAGATTTTACTATTAATGTGCAAATTCTCTGAACTGGCGACAGGTACTTAAATTATGTACCTGTTTGAATTTCGAAAGGAAAGAAAAAAGTTAAGCTTGAAAATGCTTTTAATTAACATGGAATGCATTTCTAAGCAATTTAATTCCTATAATTTTATTTTCTTTTCCTATTTCTTTCCAAGACCCCAAACACCTCATTTAAATCCATAGCATTGCGGCCATTAATGTTTCTTCTGTTTCTCTTCTTTGACTTCCATTTGGGACTAGTTCCCCTTACCACAATCCTATGTAAGTCATACATGTCAAAAAATCACATTGATCCAACAGTCAAATTTTAAAAATCTCAAGGTAAAAAATTGTGATATTTTTTATTGTACTAATTTTTTACAATGATATTTTTGAAAAACCGATTATTGGATCATTGTGATTTTTTACATGCATGACATACATAATAAATGTATCTAATCCAACTATTTTTAGCCAATTGTACGTCAAAGAAGAGAAACTGAAGAAATATATATAATCCAACAGTTGGTTTCTTAAAATATTTGACCCACATTGATATTTTGAAAACGAATGGTAATTAAAACAAGCGGTAAAGAAAATTTGACCCTTTTCATTTATCTTCTAGGTTTTGCTACTTTGCACGCTGCATATGTTGCATTTATACCCATACCACTAACTTGTCATGTGTTTCGTTTATAAAATTATGAGCTGAGGTACTAAAAATCACAAGTTTTCGCCAAAAATAATCAAGCAAAAATTATCCAAAAGTCCCATGTTGAGTTCCTTTTTACTTAAAAGTTCCATCATCTTTTCACTTTACCTAAAAGTCCAAATTTAAGTTTTTTTTACCCAAAAGTTCAAGCATTTCAAAAAAATAGATCTATGCATCAGTTTCTGCAAAATGATCAGTTTCTACAAAATCAAAGAATAAACTGATGTGTTTCTCATTAAAAAAATTTTTTGGGTAAACAAAATTTATAAATAGAACCTATGGGTAAACACTCCAAAAATAAATTATTATTCGTTAAAAAAAAAAAGAATTTATTTTCACATTGTTATTTTGTGACTTGAGATGGTTAGGAAGTTAGGCCAATCATAATCATAAATGTCTAAATAAATTTGATTATTTTCCCTAAATAAATCCAAATGTCTAAAGTGGAAAAAGTTGAAAATTTTCAATAGTGCCAAAGTTGAAAATAATTCAAAGCACCTCCTTGCTTCCTGCAGTGTTGCCTGGCCATTATAAGGAATTAGTACTGTTCCCCATGTGATCAATAGCCCCTCCCCCAGCAACCATTCATGCACCCTAAAAATTCAAATTAATCAATCAATCTTTATGTCCTTTCTCATTCTTAATTGGTTGTATAATTAGCCTAATATGTAGAAAAAAAAGGCTGCTAATGTGAAAAACAATACATGGCAATAATAGAAGAAGAAGAAACATGACCTAACATTGAAGAGATTGGTCACACATCAAGCACATTAGAACATACGTATATTAATAAGCAAAATAACGAATCAGAATGTTTTATGAAAGTTAATTATACTCGAGTTAAGCACAAATTAACTTGGCTAGACTCACTACCTTAATTAATTTCTGACCAAGTTCTAGATGATCGATCCATATATTCGAGTTAAATTCGTCTCATTGTTATATCCGTGGCCATTTTGGTCAAGTTTTGATGATAACAAATACTCCGTATTGGTTAAGTTTATTGATCTGTCTCAAGTAATGAATCATAAGACAAATGACACTCAAAGCATAAGGAGATCGAATGGATCGGATTAATTAGTCCATGGAAATTAAGCTCAAAGTCACCAAAGTTCACTCTCTATGTATTCATTATTTTGGTTAGCTTGAGTGACTTAGGTTTAATTTGTAAAGCTCTCAGCTTGTATTGCCTTATTAAACCTCAAGAGCCTTGGAAAGTCTCCAGAACCTACATTGTTTCCCATCATGACCTTAGTTGAACTTTTGGGTAACTTAAAAATTTTAAGTTAAAATCAAAGCTTAAGTTTCTTATGATTTATATAAATTAACAATAGTCTAAGCCTTTGTGCACTTGAAACTAGTTAAAAACACATTTATGCACAAAGTGACAAACTGATAAATATTAGTAAATATATATAGAGAAAAAAATTCTTTTAGAAGTAAAGGGGCAAGGTGCCCCTCTGGCCATAAGGTGGCTCCGATGTTCAAAATTTTTCTTTTAAAGTTAATTTTGGTACCTCCTAAACAAAATTCTAGTTCCGTCCCTGAACATTGGTGCATATTATGCTAACTAATCGATACCGCGTAAAGTATCATCAGTTCATTTACTATAGTAAAAATATTCAAAATTTTAGTTAATTAAACAATACTAATAAATAAATAACAACAATTCTATATCACCTGACACTTTAATCCGAAATTAAAAACTATCCTGACCTGTCGTGGTTTGAGTGGTGTATGAAAAAGAAGAAAGCAATTTGAGAGGAGAGGTCTCACCACTCAAAGTATGATATATCAGGATGATTTTTAATTTCGGGTTAAAGTGTCTGGTACTATAGTATTTTTCAATAAATAAATAAATTAAGAGTTCACTTTTAACCTAATCCGCAGCCTAATTTCTACCAACACCTATATCGAGTTGTAGTCCAACCTCCACCAACATACATCTACTCACTTCACATCTAAAAGGTCAATTTTAGCTTTTACTTGTACATTACTTATCTTGTAAGTCTTGAGAAATACCCTTTCACATACTTATATTGGAAAATTCCTTTGTAAAGGGACACTTCTGTTTACTTCTATCTACACATGTACTTACTTGCGTCCAAACAAGTTTGATAATCAACCCAAAATTAAAAAATAAAAACTCATAGGTTAAAATAGGGGCCTAAGTTTTCACATCTTATTTAATTTTAGTAAAAAATGCCGTGTCAGCATTAACGAAAAGAATAGTTACAACTTCACACTTAAACAAATTTCGTGTAATATATTAATTTTTGCGATCTTTATTTTTTCATGTCTCTCTCGAAGATTTGGGTAACCAAATATTCTCAAAAGCAGGCAAAAAGGAAGAAGAAGGTTAGAAGATGTCTTTTTCAATAAATGAATAGTGAGAATTAATGATATTCTTCTTGTATTATTGTCAAACGATGTAAAAATTGTACATCCAAAGGAGCGTTGGGTAACCTTAAGATCATTAAATTTAAATTTCTAGGTCAGTGGTAAGTCTTGATTTTTGTTAGGAACATGATATGAGATCCTAATAAAACAATTTGTATATGGATCACACGAGTTGGTAAATAATTTATACCATCCATTCAGGATATGAAAGACAATAATTTTGAAGAAATTTAGGTACCTTTTGGTAGAGTTGTTTTTTTTTTTTTTTACTAAAATTACTAAAAAACTGGAATTCAACGAATAAAAGATGACAGTTTTTTTCCAATTTTTTTCAAAGTCAGTTTTCTCAGAAACCAACCGTTGGATCACTGTGATTTTTTGTCAGCATAACAAGCATTGCATGAATAGAAAATCTAACGGTCGAAATGTGAAACCGTGACCTGCATCACTCCTTAAATTAGGTGTGACCGGATGGCAGCCACAGTCAGGCCGGCCTGACTGTAGCATTTATATATAACTTAAAGAGAAGAGAAAAGAAAATTAAATAACTTGCTCTCCATCTTGTATGGATAGTTTTCATAAGAGAAGAGAGGAAGATATTTTAAGATATAAATTTTAATATTGCCCTTACTTATATAAAATAAAAAATATAAACTAAACAAATCAGAGAAAGAACAAAGTAATAAAATCATGCCCATTAACTTTCTATTATCTTCTCTCCAAATCATGAATTTGGAGAGAAAAATTTACGGGGGATTTTGTCCGCAGTTTCTTTACCCCTTTACCTTTTCTTCTTTTTTCTCTTATTTTAATTTGCCAAAGAAAGGAATTTTAACATCTTTCCTTTTATCTTCTCCCCAGCTCTCTCCATCCAAACGGACTGTATGCGCACACTATCCCCGATCTCTGTAAAGACAAATCCGTGGATCTATCTCATCCCACCATCAACCTCTGTCTCTCTATTTCTCTCTTTCTTTCTCTCTCCCACATATCACCTAACCAATTTGTTCTTGACAAGATTAGGGTTACAGATCGCTCTCTCTTCCCCATATATACATACTGTTTGTTTTCATTGAGCTATGCCTTATTATCTCCGATCAGATCTAGCCCTAAATTTCTAGGTTTGCGCTCTGAATCGCAAATTAGGATTTTCTCACTTTAACAACCCTGATCTGATTACGCCACTCGACACCACTTTCTCTCTCTAGATAGATATGTCTTCTCTTCGCCCAGATCTGACCAACAAAATCTGGCCGGAACCCTACTCTCAATCTCCATTACCATCGGCGGCGACGAACATCGATCACTTCGATCGCTTACCTGATTCGCTTCTCCTTTTGGTCTTCAACAGGATCGGCGATGTCAAAGCCCTCGGCCGATGCTGCGTTGTCTCTCGCCGCTTCCACGCCCTCGTCCCGCAGGTCGAGAACGTTCTTGTACGAGTCGATTGTGTAATTTCCGATGACGATGCCTCCTCTGCTGCCGGTTCATCTGATAAATCTCGTGGCGCCTTCTCGAACATCTTTCGCCTCGTGCTCGGCGGCATTGTGAAGCCCCTTCAAGCCCTAGGTCAGTTCTTAGGGCCCAAAAGGTCGACATCGAGTTCGAGTTCATCTTCTCTCGCAGTTGGAAGCGAGGACGATGGGGAAATGGACCAGGGTGGGGTTACGCATCACTCGCCGACGCAGGTTTTGAAAAATTTTAACGAGATTCGGTTTCTCCGGATCGAGCTTCCCGGTGGCGAATTGGGAATTGAAGATGGGGTTTTGCTGAAATGGAGGGCTGATTTTGGATCAACTCTTGATAATTGCGTGATTCTTGGTGCTTCATCGGTGATTTATCCTGGACCGGCGAAGAACTCGCTTTTTCAGGACAGCGGAAGTGATGGGTTTTGTGCTAACAATGGTGGGGGAGATGATAATGGGAGCATACCCGAGTCGTTTTACACGAATGGGGGTTTGAAACTGAGGGTTGTGTGGACAATTAGCTCGCTAATTGCTGCTTCGGCGAGGCATTACTTACTTCAGCCGATAATTGCGGAGCACAAGACTCTGGATAGTTTGGTTTTGACGGATGCTGATGGGCAAGGCGTGCTGTGCATGAACAGGGATCAGCTGGAGGAACTGAGGGTGAAGCCATTATCGGCCTCGTCCGCATCAAAGCGGACACTTGTTCCGGCTCTTAATATGAGGCTTTGGTTTGCGCCACACTTAGAATTGCCTGATGGTGTTGTGCTGAAGGGGGCAACATTGGTTGCGATTCGGCCGAGTGAGCAATCTGCAGCGAAGAAGGAGATATCTGATGGGTCTTGGGTTTCAACTGCATTCGAGGAGCCTTATGGGACTGCAGCAAAAATGTTGGTGAAACGGCGAACTTACTGTCTTGAGATGAACTCCTTCTGAGAGTAATGGAAGCTAAGGTAAATTTAGATATGTTTTCTTCATTACAGAGTATTATTGTTTGCTGCTCTTTTTCTTTTGGGTGTCTTTGATGCTTTCTTGGGTTTAAAATCATGGAAAATAATTGCACACAGTATGTGTCACTTACCGAATAATAATTAGAGCTTATAATGTAAATTGATGACATGCCTTTATCATTGTCTACAATTTTTTTAGCTTTAGATCTGCTCTTGTTATCTCCATGATGCGACTCCTTAAATCAATTTTGCTCATGAATCACTCTTGGATGATTTGATAATCAAAATGTATCTAATTGGTATTGGGATTTTCAGGGGAATCAGTTCTTGAGGGGGCTGCATTTGCATGTTTTGGAAGGCAGAGAAAACACAATTTTGTTTTGTGCTTGCTTGAGTGCAATCTCCCATCGAGCCAAATCTTGCTTCATAATACTACTGCTGCAATGCCAATCCTGGGTTGAGTATGTGCGCTGGAAATATGTCACCTTTGTGCTTGAACTGATGAATGAAATGCATATCTTCTTGTTTTTATTCGGGGCATATGCTTGTAAGATGCACACATGCAACTGGAATAATGTTGAAAGAGCTTTGAGTTTGTAGCCATTTACCTTTTATTTAATCGCATCTATATATGTGAATATTGTAGGTATGAATATGTCATCGTTATGTGAGATACTCTTTAAATTCATTGAGCATTATACTTTGCCTTCAGCTCTACAATTTTTTTTTTTTTTTTTTGTGTGGCTAATTCACTGTTTGTAGCAATGGTATTCTATCAATAGGTTGGCAGTGGTAAAGTGTAGCTATTCTGTCATCTGGGGATCTTGAATCGGTGATATAGGGGTTTAAAGCATGTGATGTGGCAAGGCTCTGGACTGATCTAGTAGTGTATCTTGTTGTGAATGGGTTTTAGACAGATGATGATACTGACTTAGTTCGATTGTGGAATGGTAGGTTTAAAAGGGTCTAGAGGAGCTAGGTGGAGTGTGGGATAGCAAAGCAGAATTTGGTGCAGCATGTGTTCAGATAAGGGCTTCGATGTTGATTTGGAAGCAGAATTTCAATACTTCTGCTTATGTGATTTGTGTGATGTCTTCTTTTTCATGTTATTTTGTTCTTGGATTGATGCTTATATGTTAAATTAGTATTGAAGCTTAAATAATAAATAGTTGATGCACTAGCCAAGATGGAAGATAGCATGTCATTACTTAAAAACTTCTACTTGTGCCACATAAGTTTTTGTAATTAGGTGGGCTAGCTCCCTTGAGTCTTGGCTCCCACTTAGATATTAGGTGGATTGTTAGATGGCATGTATGTACACCCTTAAAGAACCGTAAGAAAGAAAATATTGTGAACCATTTCAGTGAATGGTCATCAATTCATGTATCCCATTTAATTTGGTTATTAGGGAAATGGAATGGTTGAAGAAAATTCACCGTACCAGTAATTCAATAGGTCTTCAGTAATGGAGGAAAGTCATTAAGGTCAATTTGGATGTTGGGCTTGGCTGCCTGCCTGCCATTTACATGTTATGTATAAATACCATCCATCTCTTGTTATGTAAATAATTAAATTAGCATGGCAATTGCACTACTAACTACCCTTTCCAAGATTTCATTTTTTTTGTGAGAGAAATAGGGCCCTAATGAATTTAGATTTTCTGTCAAGAAAGAAAATAAGAGAAAAATGTTGATTATATTGAATCGCATGGTTATGTATGTCCAAATATAGCCGACGGATAGCAAGATTGCTTAGAATGAGCTTGTGGAGTATAGGGAATCCAGCAGAACACATGTGATGTCTGGTACAAAAACTTGGGAGTGGATTGGTGGTCATAAATTTTGATGAGAGAATGGGGCAATGTTCATTGATGGAACTTTATCCGTCCCCGTCCCAGAAAATATAATGAATCCTCAGCTCCATTTCTCTTTCATGGGAGTTTGTATTTTGACAAAGTCTGTTACGGTGCGAATGGGTGGGACCCTTTTTTGTTCAGTGGAGCAGGCTTCTATTGATTGATCTCCCATTCTATCCATATATTTTATTTCATGGACTCGGCACAATTCCAGAAGCAACCACTACGTCTCATCCTCCCTCCCAAGTATCATGAATGCATGAGAGAGAGAGAGAGAATTGGGGGATGATGGATTGGGCAAGGCTGTTTACAGATATCATGTGGTTTAAATTTTAATTGGCCATTATTTCAATTTATAAGAAATAAGAAGTAGATGGGTTCTCCTGCCGCATTTGATCTGTATATCACATGAGATATTATTATTTTAGCATTCAAGATCATCCACGTGAATAAAGTTTTTTCAGACTCAATCAATAACTCAACTACACACTTGCGAGTCTACTCTTCCTTAAATTCTTCTTGCCAAAAATAATAAATACCTCTGCTGGACACACTTGTGGTTTAGGTTATGGTGCCCAAATTAATTGAGAATATGTCAACATTTCTCTTTAATTTTTCTCCATTTTAAGGATCATAGTCACAATTTTTATAAGCCCATATAAAATATTTATGGGATAATTGGCCTAAAGTTTTATTTTAATTTTTTAATTTTTTATTTTTTTTTGCATAAAGTCCTTGTTAGAGAAAGTTTATTCCCTAAAGTCCTATTTTTTAAAATTCAATCTTTGTCCATGACAGAATTGCCCCTGCCTTTTCCAAATTCTTCTTCCTTTGTCTATCTTCATCCTAACGCGGTCGAAGCTCACCTCAGATTCTAACCCTTCCTCCTCTTCTTCTTTTCTCCCACAGTTCGCGAAGATCAGGCCAGTGCCGTCCAAAAATTCAGTCTACTGTTGCTATGATTTCTCTATCGAAGAAGTTTCTCTGCCACTAAGGATTGCTAAAGAGAGAATTAGGGATCCATGCATGTGACAATCCAATTGAATTCGTTTTTGCATCATATAATCAGATGTCGTGTGGCACAATAAGGAGCTGACATGTGACAATCCAACTGCTCACAGCTTAGCATGTAATTATGCATTGGACTTGTGATGTGAAGCAGGTGATACTGGTTCTTGATGCTGGAATAGAAGAAAAGCTTTGTATTTGTCATTTAAAAGTGGCCGATGCAACTGGGGCATCCCTTGGATTGCCTGTTGTGGAATATATATATGTGTCTCACTATATCAATTAGAAGCCAGAGAGAACCATATATATATATATGTGTGTGTGTGAGATTATTGCTATATCAATTGGTAGAGATCTTGATCGTTCCTCTCTCTAAAGTCTCTCTCTGTATGTGTATATATACAGAAATGATCAAGTAGGGACCGGCATCATATAATCATCTTTATAGTCGGTGTGCATCATATAATCATATAATATACAGAGAGTATGAAAGATGATGAGTTTTGTTGGATTTGCCCATTTATTTATTTATTTATTTTTTATTTTTTTAGTTTTTGGCCAAATAAAGTTGTTTGTTTTTTTTGTTGGAATTTGCCAAAGGCCCTCATTTAAAAGATTTTAAGGATTTATGGCATAGTAAAATATGTTTTTCGGCGCAACGAAATGTATTTCCGGCGTAGTGAAATGCATCTTTCGGCGTAAAGAAATGCATTTTTGGCATAGTGAAATGAGTTTTCGGTGTAGTGAAATCAATTTCCGGAATATAAAATCCATTTCCGGTGTAATGAAATGGGGTTCCATCGTAATGAACTGCGGGTCTAGCGTAGTGAATCCAGGGTTCAGCATAGTGAACTCCGGAGTTAGGTTGTAGTAGGGGTGTGCAAAAACCCGTCCAACCCGCCGGACCCGACCCCATCCGCAATCCGCGGTTACAATGGTTAGGCGGGTTGGGTTGGGTGGATTTGATGAATTTTTGACGGGTGGGGTCGGTTGGCGGGTATAGAGGTGACAACCCGCCCTAAACCCGCCACCACCCGCCAAATAATTATATATAAATAAATAATATATTTATATAAAATAAATTTCATTACTACATTATATTTTCCCTTAGTTGGATATGCTTGCAAGTTAGTGTTTTTTATTTCTTTAGAAATGTTTATTATGATAGTTTGAATATGCACTTACTTGATTTGATATTCTTTCAATTTCGAATGTGAAACCATATGTTAGTTTGTAAGATTTTTTAATAATAATAAACCTTTATTATTATGTATCTAGCTAGTTAGTAGCTTCTATTGTTGTAGGGCAATTTATTTTGGCACTTTAGTTTATTACTATTGGAAGAATTGTTTGGATTATAGTTTAATTACTAAATAACACAATATTGCATTATTATATACGAATTTGAAGTGTTTTTGCTTATTAAAAAGATTTTAAGAACTTTAGGTGTTTATAAAAAAAAAATAGTAATGCTTCACCCGCTCAATCCGCCCAACCCGCCGGTTGAAACCCGCCATATATTTAACCAATCCGCCGGTTATTGAGGTAGGCGGGTTGGTTGGCGGATGGGAGAATTAGCCACCCGCCTAGGGAGGGTTGGTTGGCGGTTTTATCCTCCACCCGCCCTCACCCGACCCGCGCACACCCCTAGGTTATAGGTGGCGATGAATGTAGTTAGGAAGGATGGGTATTTTTGTCCAATTCATACCAAAAAGACTTTTGGCATGAAGGATCTTTTGAGAGGACTTTTGGTCACTTTCCTCAATATTTATTTTTATGCTGGAACGCATTGTGAATACAAAGTTAATCACTAGAGTAAATATTTATATGGACACAAATTTTTATACAGATTTTACTAATTTTCTGGAAAATTTTTATTTAAAGATGTTTATCATTGTATTAGATGTTCCTCTTCATTTCTATATGTTATACTAGCCAAATTTCAAGTTAATCGAAAATTAAGAATTATTTCATCTATAAAGGTGATATGTTTTATTCCTAAAAAGTGTGAATTATTAATCAAATGGTTACTAGAATCCTATGAATACAATATTTAACATGCATTATCCGATCGTGTCACCATTTGCTTACTATAGCTAATATAAACATGAAGCTAATAAATAACAGTGGGATACATATTTGAAAAAATTGACCGTTGGATTAGATATTCTTCTTATGGATGTCTTGAATATGAAAAATCACAGTGATCCAATATTAGTATCTCAAAATATAGGCTCTGAAAAATTATGACCGCTGAAAACTATCACAGTTTTTCTCAGAGATATTTTCAAGAGACCAACCTTAAGATCACTGTAATTTTTGGAATGCATGACACATATAAATATAGTATCTAATATTCTAACAGCCAGTTTTTTAAAATATGTATTACACCATTATCTATTAGCTTCATTAAGCTAAGAAAGCATACGCTGATAGGAAATAATTTATGTGTGGAAATCCCATGTGATGCAATTCCATTGAATACCCCTATTTATAGGGGATATAATCTCCAATCGGATATAATGTTCGATCTAACTGCTTGCTCCTCGATCTAATGGCTAAGTGATCATGTCCACACAAAATTTATTTCGCCACTCCATAGTAACAAAAGGACTGTATGTACAATATTGTTATCATTAAAGTTGTGGAATCTTGTACTATTTTTCATTACATTTCCAATTTTGACTCCCCCAAAAAAAAAAAAAAAATCACATTTTCAATAATTTTTTTAAGAGTTGTATTTTACAAAACCAACTATGTATACATTTTCAATAATTTTGACACCCCAGCCTTTTGCTTTCCTTGTATATATATGTATATAACATATGATTTGTGGAGGATGGGGAAAGATTGGTTAGGGACTTGGCCCTCCAGATTTTAATCCTAGTTCCGCTACTGGATTAATGGTATCGATCTTTATTAATAAATTTTAGATTTTTCTAAAAAAAAATGTGAATATGGTTATTGCCTTACTCGTATCTTATCAATGTGACTCAATATAACGATATGCTATGCATGAGAGTATTTAATTCAATGGTGGTCTTAGCTAGTAAATATGAATAATATAAAAGGTTATTAAGAATAATATAAAAAATTCTCTTGATTTTGATTCAATATATCTATATTATTATTATACAAAATATAATAAATGTAGCATGCCTCTTAAACTTTCCATCCTTAATAACCCATCGTGGTAACTCAAACGGTGAAGGACAAAATCTAATGCAGAGGAGGTCTTACGAATCTACGATCAAACCTTGGTACCTTGACTATTGAATGGGCAAAGTTAATCCCCTTCTTAATACTTAACTCTTATTAATTTTACTCTTATTTATTTTGACTCCACCAATCTAATGACATGGTTACATTATATTGGTTAATTTAAAAATATTTTCCTTTTATGTTGCATCCCCAACACATTAAATTTGATCTCACTCTTCTAATGATGTGGCTTTGATTACTTAAAAATAATTGTCTCTCATTTATTGGCTAATGAATCATTACAATTTCATGGGTCTTATAACTAATCCCATTCTTAGCTTCCTCTATAAACTTTCTAAAACAAGCCTTAAAACTAAATCTCTCTCTTTTGATCACTGTTTTAAAAGACTTGCCTCGGGGCGAGGATAACAAAAAATGTCCAAAGCTTAAAAAAATTAGACAGGACTCCTCTTAGACCTACGTCCAGGAATTGAGGCTAATGCCTTGGGTGTGTCTTTTGCGCCTTTTACACCCCAACCTCTAGAACTTACATGAAACAAGAGTTTGGCTTATTAACATTAAAGCCCTAATTAATAGTTGTTAAAATGTTAAAAAAACAAATAACTTATTAATGATTAATAATTAATAATAAGATATGAATTTGAAGATAAAGAATAAAAAAGTTAAATAATATAATAATTAAGAAGTTCGGATTTTTGCTTGAGTAGGCAACTCAATTTTTGTGGACAATGTTCACTGGTTTTCCATTTTCTCTCATTTTTTCTTATATTTTTTTTTTCAGTGAGCTGTCTTGAATATAATATATAGTATTCTATTTTTTTTCCTGTAACAAATTTTACTATATTTTACATTTTTTACTTTTTAATATTATTTTATATATTTTTAAATATAAAATTTGAAAAGCTTACGCCCCACGTCTGTGGGCTTACGCCTTGTCCCATGGGATATAAAATGCTTCGTCCGATCCAATGCCTTCACTTCTAAAAACTTTATTTTTGATCTTGTATACTTTTCTTTCACTGCACTTTTCATTACATAATCAAATTAGATTTTCTTAAAATTAAAAAAAACTCTTCATATTAGTGTTTTCAAGCTCGTTTATTCTTTTTTTCTTTTTTGTCAAAATCATAATGTTTCTTTCATAAAAATTTAATCAAGTAATTTTGAGAAGAAAAAAAAAATAGGGAGGCAATTAAATTTATCTATATATGCACACTATTTTTATTATCAATATTATTTTTAAAATTTTTTATTAGTATTTTGTTAGTAATGAACCAATGATTTTTTTATATTTATTTTATTGTTTAATTTAATTTATTTACATACACATAGTTATAAATTTTGACAATATCATTATAGGAAATTTATAGTTTCACCCTTTTAACTTATACTTATTCACATATTGCACCACAATAGTTTATTTTTAAATACATAGACCCCCATAGTTTCAATTTCAACATTTTTCACCTTTCTGGTAGCCAGTAGTCTGATTCTTTAATGAAAAGGTGGTTTCAGTGAACTTGTTTTTGAGCAATACAAAATTTTGAGACATATTGGGATGATCCTCTAACATCCTATAAATTTTCTTATTTTTCTAATTTGTACTTTATTTTTGGTAATTTTCTTTCTCTATGCAAGAAAACTTCATAATAAATAATCTACATGGAAAAAAATTAATAATTTTTTACTAAAAATTACTTCATATTGCCAACATCCTATGAAAAATATGAATTTTAGCTATTTTAACAACCAATTTAGCATAGATATATATTGCACATTAAATTTGTTAACCTACGAGAAGGTGAAAAGTGTCACAACTCAAAATTATGGGGTCAATGTGTTTGAAAAGAACTATCGGAATACAATTATCATTCTATACATACATGTATATGTAATGATAAGATTAATATATATATCTCTCTCTCTATCCCTGGTCGTGCATGTTGGAGAATAGGGGGAAAACAATAGGACTAGTGAGGATTTTGAGGGCATTAAGGCAAGCCCAAATTGTGAGGGATTATAAGAAAATATGATAGGATTAAAGTAGCCAAAAGGAAAGTGGGGATTCTGAGGAAGCTATTTAGAGCCAACTATTCCAATAACTTGGGATCCAAAGTATAATATTTCCAATTCATTGGGTTGTGTGTTTTTTTTTTTTTTTTTTTTTTTTGGTAAATGCCATTTCATCATTCATCGTTTATGGTAAACAAATTGAGTAGTTCATGAACAGCTTATTTATTTAGTTTAAAAATTATTAATACGTATTATGAGAAAAGAATAAGAACACGTGTACGGTCTTGTCGTCAAACAAAGAAAATGTGTGTATGTTCTTGTCAAACAAAGAAAGAGTGTCGTGAGTGCATCTAAAATAATAATATTATTTTTTTGCCACACTGCAATGCGGGATTTGTGACCATCACAAACTCGTCAAAGGCAAGAGATGAACCCATGACCTCTTAGATCAAAATCATTGACCTTCACCAACTGGGCTAATCCCAGTTGACTGCATCTAAAATAATGTTAAGCACACAAAAAAATTGGAAATACCTTCTACAAGACAAACAACTGTTAAAAGAGCTATGAATTCCATGTTTTCACACACGATGCATGCACATGTTCTTGATGTTTCCTTAATGTCTAACTAACTTAAGGACATTGAGCATTTTCTTTTTCACAAACATAAATATATATATATATATATATATATATTTTGAAATAATTAAGTAAAGAATACCTTACTTTATTAAAATAAGCTAATGGAGCAGTGGAGTTGCGGTGATGGTGGCAACATGGCCTTAGATATGTATGACTTGTTTTCGAAGCTTTTATTTCTTTTCTTTATCAGTTTTAAAACAGAAAATGTTGTGTTCCTAATGAATATGAGCCTTGTAGGAAGCACTAGATCCGTTCACTTTCTCTCAAGCTAACAAAATGTTGACCATGTCTGAAATGCAATACAAAAATTGTACTGACTGAACTGAACTAAAAATGCCAAAAAAATAAAAATAAAAAATCGATGATGATCGGGAACATGAACAATGAGATCAGCTCAGTTCATAAATAAAGTTAAATAATTCTCAAATTAAACAAACAGTAACTAAATTATAACTAACTTAAGGACGTTGAGCATTTTATATAGTGAAATGATCAAGTAAAGGATACCTTACTTTATTAAGATAAGCTGATGGGGTAGTGGAGTTGCGGTGATGGTGACAACATGGCCTTGTACGGACTGAATTGAATTAAAAGAGCCAAAAAATAAAAATAAAAATTCGATGATGATCGGGAACTTGAATAATAAGATCAACTCAGTTCATAAATAAAGTTAAATAATTCTCCAATTAAACAAACAGTAAGTAAATTATAATGACAAAAAGGATGAGTTTCAAAAGAACAAAAAGAAAATAATTAAAAAAAAAAAAAACAACAACGACAACAACAATTGTCGCAAAAATCGATAAAACAGCTACAACAACAAATCAAAAAGGTCAAAAGAGTCTTTTTCTAATTAAGTTTGTATCTATGGACTTATTTGTTGTATAAATTTGAATTTTTTGGTAAAATATCTTATACCTTGAACTTTATGATATAAAACTTTGTTACTTTGGACTTTGGGATCATGTTCTCCTTTTTTGTGGTGGTTAGGGGTGTTGTGGTTGGGTATTTAAGAGCTCGTTGGGTTCTCCAGAGGAATAGAAAAACTTAAAAAAAGAAAAAGAAAATGTCATCATACTCCAAAACCCAAATGTTAAGTGCTATCATTATTTTATTTTATTTTTTGTTAAATGTTATCACTACCATCTTTGTTGTGTTGATTAGCCTAATTTTCATCACAGCCTTATAATTTATGTGGTGTCTTTTATTTTTACAAAATGGTTTGGGGATAGAAGCCATTAATTTAACTAACAAAAGGCCAAAAAAAAAAAAAAAAAATTTGGAGGAGATGGAGGCCTGTTTGGATTAACTTTACCTAAAATTACTTTTAAAGTTTAAAATTGATATTGAGACTGTTTAAAGTCTCAAAACAATAATAAATTATGGGTGTCAAAATTAATTTGTCCAAAGTTGTGCCACCTAACTTCTACTGTAACTACTTCTCATATAAATATTTTAATGTGCGAGTAAGCAAATAGTTTAGATGTCACTCCAAAGAGATTTGGTTTTTTCTTTTTTTTTTTTTTAAACACAAACTTAAAAGAGATAGTTTTTCAAAAGTAGTGTAAGGTATTTCAAAAATAAAAGTATAAAAAAAAACAAAAACAAAAACAAAACAGAACAAAATAACAAACAAGAAAAAAATTAATATTGATTTAATTTTTAGCTCAACCACTAATTATGATGGCATTTGGCCCCCCATCTGGCAAATGAAGTCATTTTGAAAAAAAGTAATTCTAAGTATATATTTTTTAAAGAGCGGTGCTAGACGTCTCACACACATTCTCGTTTCCATTTCTTGTCCAATAGTGAAAATATTGGACACAGTAAAAACGTCACTGTGTTTTTATTATTTTTACTGTATTTTTTTTTCCTATGTCTTTATTTTCACTGTGTTTTTATCATTTTCATTGCGTTTTAAAAGTCCATTTGATTTCTAAAAACTATTTGTAGTAGTTCTCCTGGATGGACCTTTCAATAATTGATTTTTTCGTAAAAGTCTATTTAAAAAGTTTCACCAAACACTTCTAAAAAAATTCTAAATGGAGTTTTGACTCTAAGAAACTCATCTGGAGCCTTCCATATCAAACCAAACCCCACCTTACAAAACTGAGATATCATGTCAAATGTGCATGCAGTCTTGACTCACTGGCGCAAGTTGCAACTTTATATCCCTTTTTTCTTCAAAAATCAGTTGGCTGGTAATTAGAAAAAGAAGAAGATGGTATCTACCTCAACTTCAAAAGTTAGTTGGTAGCTGCACAACAAACATGCAGTCTCAAGTCTTCACCCCAGCTTGATTTGAACATATATCTTGGCTTGGCTTGCTAGTACTAATTTACTAATTTAATAACAAAGGACTTGCCTAGCTACCTAAATTCTTCTTTCTTTCTTTCTTTTTCTTTTAGCAAACCAATTCAATAGTAAACTAAAATCTAATCATTTTAAATAGTTAGGGAGTTAGTAAGTTATTGATTAAGATGCATATTCTTCAAATCTAAGAATGAGATACCACACCTGTATCTCCTTTGCTTACATTCTTCTTCTTCTTCTTCTTCATTCTTTTTTTTTTTTTTGTCTTCTTCTTTGTCAATCCTTACAACCTTACTCACACTTAGGTCCCCTTTGCTATCAATATAATGGTATTGGTTCCCTTACATCTTGTTTTACATCTATACCTACACCCTATTTTCAAAACACCTATGTGGATCGAATATTTTGATAAACCAACCGTTGGATAAGATATGGTTCTCATGTATGTCATTTATGCTAAAAATTACAGTGATCCAATGGTTGGTTTCTAAAAAATGCCATTGTGAAAAATTATTATAATTAAAAATATTGTAGTTTTTTTTTAGTGAGATTTCTTAAAATCCGACCATTAGATTACTGTAATTTTTGGCATAAATGATATACACTAGAAACATATCTTATCTAACGGTCAGTTTCTCAAAAAAATTCAACCCACATGGATGTTTTCAAAATAAGGTGTAGTTATATGTGTAAAATATAATGAAAGGGGAACCTAAATTCCAAATATCTTGAATTAAGATTGCAAATTTTCTTAGGACAATTCATCATTCCCTTAACCAGCTATATAACAAAATTTTCATCCCCCTTCTACAACTAAAATTTTAATCTGCAACTCGCAAGCCACATGCCATAATTTTATTTTTTATTTTTTTCAAAATTTGCAAGGCAGGGAAAAGACTTTCTTGGTGGGGGCGGAGGGAAAAATCTAAAGGGATCGGCACTTTGGCCATTTTCTCATTGCCACTTGATACAATATAGCTTGTTAACATCATAATAACACGTTAGTACAAATAGGTATTGTGACTCATATGACAATACCACACCAATTACCAAGACCACCCACTGTGCTAGTGTAGTATCATGGCAATCTAATCACTAGCACTCAAATAATATAAAAATAAAATTAATTAAAAATAATTGATCAAGTATTGTTTTTTTTTTTTTATTATTATTATTGATTGGAAAATATATATATATATATATATATACACACAGGCACGCTAAGGTGAAGTTGACTTGGATGTAAGTTGTATCATGTTATCTCAATTACAACTGTTTGCACCATTGTTTTAAAATCCGGACCGTTCATCGAACCGGAAAACTTATTGAGTTAAGGGTCAACCGGTTCAACCGTCGGGTCAACCGGTTCAACCGTGACGTTAAAAATATATTATTTATTTATTTATCCGTGACGTCGTAAATATATTATTTATTTATTAGAATAAAAGCTGTAAATGATTCAAAATACAATTTTTTTTAAATGTTTGTACAATCAATTCATATATTTGAATTTATTTGCGGTCATCAAAATTGAAAATTGATGATTACTATTGATCAATCTTTATTATATATATTTTTTAAAATGCAAGATAAGAATATTGTATTATTAAATTAGGTGCTTGGTTTTTTTTTTGCTATTTGGGATTTTTTAAAACTAATTTGCCTTTTTAGCCTTCTTGGCTTTAAGAGATTTTTAAAAAATTGGGGCTATTTTAGTCATTTTACCCTTTTAAAAAAAAAAAACAAAAACGGGTTGACTGGTTCAACCGCCGGGTTGACTGGTTTTTTCAATTAAATGGGTTTTTGGAGATTCAACCAATCGGAGAGGGGGCCGGTTCCCGGTTGAACCGGCCGGTCCCATTCGGGTTTGATAACATTGGTATGCACAATATATTTTAAAAAACTGTATTGGATTTGATACTCGTCTTATGTATGTCATGTCTGCCAAAAATCACAGTGATAGTGAAAAAAATGATGACATTTTGAATAATAAAAAAGTCACAGTTTTTCATACTAGTATTTTTCAAACACTGGCCGTTAAATTACCGTAATTTTTGACAGACATGACATATATATACATAAGAGGGGTTTCAAATCCAACGATCAGTTTTTCAAAATATATTGTGCAAATTGTTGTAATTGAGGTCACCTAATACAACTTACATCGATTGACCTGACCTTAGCATTCCTGTATATATATATATATATATATTCGATTTTTCAAAATATGCTCTACAATGGCCCCAACTGAGGTCTCCTGAGATGCAACTTAGCATCAGGTGCCCCTTATATTAGCATCTTTGTATATCTATATATATCAGCCTTTTGTTATAAGGTGCACCTTATGCAAATTTGCGTAAGCTGATCTCTACAGGGCCAAATGCATGTAGATAATATTTTGAAAAACTGACCGTTGAATTAGATAAATTGCTTATTAATTTTTTGTTCGCCAAAAATCATGGTGATTCAACGGTCGGTTTCTGAAAAAACTAACTGGGAAAAACTAGTGATCTTTTAAAGAATAAAAAAGTACAAATTTTTATTGTGACATTTTTCATAAACCGATCGTTGAATCACTATGATTTTTGGCCAACATGAAATTTATAAGCAGATCATCTAATCCAATGATCAATTTTTCAAAATATGTCATGCATTTGGCTCATAGAGACACCTTACGCAAGATATGATATTGCGATTTAGATGACCCAAGAATTTAATGTTAAAGTTGAAGTTTAGAACCTTGCTTGGATCATGAAATAGTGTTCAAGATAATTTGATATAAAGACACTCATTATCATAACTTGAAAGAATGGGCCTGGTTTGGTCCATTCATGTCTTAGCTGGAGGTCCAGACCAATAAAATATTGAAATATGGCCCCTTGTTAGTAGCTGTAACAACTGCTTTTGCAAATCTGCTCTAACTTCCATCTTACCAAACATTTCCCTGGTTTTTGGTACGATGAAACTTCTAAACTTTTATTTGATGATATAGAATTCACAACGTGTCATTAGGCATTGTTTGGCTAGAAGTTATCCTAAGAAAAGCAAGAAATTGAGCATTTCCAAAAATTCCTTGGCTTTCATATAACTCCAGACTGAAAAATTCGTGTATCAAAATAGAGGGTTAAAAACACAATGTACCATATTCTTCGGTACAACTGTCAAATTGGGTTTATATATATATATAAGGTTCAGTTTTCATTTAAAGCACACAAATGAAACTCCCATCTCAAGCCACCATTAATGGCCATGTCGAGCTTAATTCATAGAACTCATGTTTTGAGGTTCATTTAAACTCCTAACCACTTCGAACTTATTTAGGCTCAAATTGGTGAGTAACTTTCACCATGTTTGGGTTCAAATATATCCCCTAAGATACACATGCACAGCAACTTGAAAATCATCCAACACGTATATATGAGGGTTTTTGTTGGAAACGTGGTTGGCTTACTCATACTAACACAAGTTTAGAGATGGTACGGTTACGGAGGAGGATAAACTAGAACACTTTCGTTTGTGTACTATGTTCAACTTGATTTCAAATGCTTTGTTACATAGGTATTTATAGGACCCTAATTTAGACTTCCTAGACCAGTACATTAATAACCCACATACTCATCCAATGTATCTCATGGTACATTAATGTACCTCTAAATACAGGAACATATTAATTACTCCTCATACATGAATAGGAATTCTCTAGACTTTACTCTAGATACAAATGTATGAACCAAATTAACTGTAGACACATGAACCAAATAACCTTCTAGAAAGGTATGTTTAAACTTCCAATTGCAACATCTCTCCTTAAACATATTTTTTATAAACTCCAAGTAAAGTTCGCAATTTGTTGAAGATGTCAAACTTGAGTGGTTTGGTGAAGATATCCGCAATTTTATCTTGTGACTTCACGTAGTTGAGTAGTATCTCCTTCTTGGTCACCATTCCCAAATAAAATGATACCTTATATCGATGTGTTTGCTTTGATCATGGAACACCGGATTCTTTGCGCGCTAAAGACAAAGTTGATTTGTTGTCAACAAAAATCTCTGTTGGTTCTTCTTGCGAAATTCCAAGCTCTTTTAACAAGTTTCTAAGCCAAAGAGCATACAAACACATGAGGTAGCTGTGACATATTTCACCCCACAAGTAGATAGTGTCACAATTGGTTGCTTCTTTGAACTCCATGTGAAAGTGGTATCACTCATGTAGAACACAAATCCGGTAGTACTTTTTCGATCATCCAAATCTCCATTTCCATTCACGTTTGTGTATAAGGCATGCTCATAAGGACACTTCTTGAAATTATTCTCTTGGAAGTACTTGTCAATTCTACTATTCCAAGCTCTTGGAGATTGCTTCAAGCCATATAAAGCCTTCTTCAATCGTAGAGTTTTGTCATTGGGCCTTTCACAACGTAGCCCAAGGCTTCTTCCACATATACTTCCTTTTTAAGAAAACCATTCAAGAAAGCGGATTTGACATTCATTTGGAAAATTTTCCACTTGTTTGGTGTCACTAAAGAAATTATCAATCTTATGGTTTTCAAACGAGCAACAGGTGTAAATACCTTATCATAGTTAATGTCGGGGCGTTGCTTGTAACCTTTTGCAACAGTCTTGCTTTGTACCTCTCCACTTCTCCATTTGCATTTTTCTTTACCTTGTACACTCGTTTGACTCCAATTGCTTTGTGCTCCTTGGGAAGTGTGGCAAGTTCCCATGTGTCATTCTTCTTGATAGCTTTAATCTCTTCATCCATGGTATTCTCCCACTTCTGGTCTTGAATTGCTTCCTCAAAGCTTATAGGTTCTCTATCGGCAAAGAAACAAAAAAGAGTAAGATCTTCTAATCATTCTGTTACCTCATAAAGTTCTTGAAAAATCCTTGTGCATTGTGGTCTTTCACTAGAACTTTCTCTCGATGATGGATCTCTATGGTTAGAAGGTGTTGGTGATGGAAGTGGAGTAGTGGGCTCTTCTGGCACTTGAACTTCTTAATCTTCTTCAAAAAATGCAAATAAGTCATAGTCTTCTTTTTCTTGGACATTCCAATCCCATGATGCATCTTCATCAAATTCAACATCTCTATTAACTACAACCTTCCCATTGTTTGGATTGTAGAGCTTACAGCCTTTGGAGCTTGCATCATAACCAATGAAAACAAACTTCTCACTCTTGTCATCTAACTTGGAGCGTTGTTGATCTGGCACATGAGCATAAGCAATACTCCCAAACACCTTTAAATGAGACACACTTGGCTTTTTTCCACTCCATGCTTGTTGAGGTGTCTTACTCTAAACACTTATAGTAGGGCTTCGATTGGACAAGTAGACGGCATATTCCACAGCTTTGGCCCAAAATTCTTTAGGCATTCTTTTGCTCTTCAACATACTTTGAGCCATGCTGAGAATGGTTCTATTCTTTATTTCGGCAATTCCATTTTGTTGTGGAGTTCTTGGAACCGTCCACTGACAACAAATCCCATTAGCATCACAAAATTCTTTGAATTCTTTTGAAGTAAATTCACCTCCTCCATCGGATCTCATGGTCTTTATTACATAGCCACTTTTTTTTTTTTTAATAAGTGCCTTAAATTTTTTAAAGGCCTCAAACACCTCCGATTTTACTTTCAAAAAATAAACCCAGGTCCTACTAAAATCATCAATAAAGAGAAAATAATTGTTCTTACCAAAAAAACTTAGCTTGATGGGTCCACATACATCAGCATGAACAAGTTGTAGTGGCTCACTTGCTCTTGTACTAGCTTCTTTTGGAAAACTCTTTCTTGATTGCTTGCCAAAAAGACATCCCTCATACAATTCGGTGGGATGATCAATAGAAGGCAATCCTTTCACCATTCCTTTTTTCGCCAATAATTTTAGTCCTCCAAAGTTCAAGTGCCCAAGTCGTAAATGCCAAAACCAAGAGGAATCTTTAAGACAAGCCTTCTAGCACTTCGCCACATCATTTTGGATGTTAAGTAAAAACATTCAATTTCTTGTCATTAGAACTTTTGCAATCAAGTTGTTCCAACAGTCTCCTATAGAAAGACTACAATCTTGCATGGAAATGAGATAGCCTTTCTCCAAGAGTTGTCCCAAACTCAAGATGTTGTTCTTCATATTCGGCACATAGTAGACATTGGAAATAAATTGATGCTCTTCATCTTTCAAGCGAATCAAAATTTTACCATTCCCTTTGACCGAAACTTTGGATGATTCATCAAAAGTGACATTGCCACTTACTGATTGATCGCTCCGAACAAGGGAGGTTATTCCTTATTCACAATCAAGATTTAAATTTATAAAATATACTCGTGCTAGTAACCTCAATTTGTTGAAATATCGATTTTAGCACGGGTGTCGAACCACAGGGACTAAAGGCTGAGTTATTAGAAAACTAAAGTTAATTCAATTCTAGTTAACAAACTATCTTTTAGTTGATGATTGGTTGTTTAAACTAATGAGAATAAAACGAATGATTAAATTAATAAAAGGGAACCTTGGGTTTTCGAATCCACTTAAGTTAGGAAAGTACCATGCATTTAATTAAGGTTAAGGTTTCGCATTCGTTTATGAACGGTGATGATCTAAACTACAAGAATAAATCATCAAATATATTATGCTTTTATTCACTTAATAAGATTCATTCAAACAAGGCATAGCCTGTCAAGCAAAGCATGCACAAGCTACCCTAGTAAGGCATATACAAACTAGATGAACATAGACATATTCGATTAATACTATTGCACAACTACCATAACTGAAATCACAGAAAACAATCATGTTTAAAAGATAAATCGATAAAAGAATGGATTGTATAAAGAAACAATCTCTCAAAGTTGTATAATTGTTATAAACCCATTGCAAAACCAACATCCCTAATCAATACATGGCAAAAACCACTAACCAAGCTTTATCTACACCCAAGGAAGGAGTTTAGCTGCCCATGATCGGAGTAGAATCGCCGAAGTTCTTCAATCCTTCCATATGCATCCAATATCCAATGAGAATGATGAGAAAGAGTGAATCCAATAGCCAAAGCGTATCCAAAGGTAAGTGAACCCTCTTTCAGCTTCAAAATGTTGCTTTTTTAGGTTAGGAAACCCTCAAGGTCGGACCCCCACGATTTCCCTTACACAGATTTGCCAAAATAGACTTCTAATCAAAACAGGAAACTGCCCCGAGCCCCTTCCTATCGATGGGCTAGGTTACCTATCGAAAGGCCTATTGATAGGCCTAGTGCCCTCTCTATAGGTGATGTATGCAAGTCACTTTTCTGCATATTTTCTTTGACTGAGGAGTGTACCTATCGATAGGTCACTTCTCCTATCGATAGGTATGAGTAATTTTCCACTTTTTCTTCCTTTTGGGCTCCTTTCCTTGCCTCTAAGCTTCCTTGGCATCCTTCTATGATGTGCTTCACTCATAAGCTCTCTTTACAGCAATCAAAACTTGGTTTGTCAGCGAAAATAACCTATAAGAGTTAAAAACACACATAAGAACAAAAACTAGTTAAATCAAAGTACTTACAGTGCAAATTCCTCGAAATTAGCCTCTGAATGTGGAAAAACGAAGTTTAATTGCGAAGCAATCACTGATCCATCTAACTCCACGAACATGTTTTTTTTTCCACACGTGATTGCTTGCACCGGTGTCAAGATACCATGTATTTACCCCTTTACATTCTTCTCCTTTGCAAGCCAATAACAAAGTAGACTCCACATCATGATCTTAGTCTTGATCTTGAACATAATTGGCATTCCCTTCAACATTAGTAGTGCTGCTTCTACACTCCCAAGAATAACGGCAAAACTTTTAACAATTGTAACATTGCACTTAGGAATTGTTGTACCTTTTTTCCATATGGCCTTGAGTAGTTTCTTTTTCCACAACCCTTTGTTGGATTAAGGTGTTGGCTACTTTCTTCCTAGTTGGACCTTCTTTGATCTCCTCTTCCTCGACCACGACCATAGCCACGTTTGCGTCTGCATCCTTGGCCTCTTTAGCTTCTTTTGTTGTCATCTTCATTTTCTTTCAAAGAAAGCTTTGTTTGAAAAAACTTATTCCATCGATTCTTATTTATTCTTGTGAAACTTCTCTTCATAAGCTTGTAAATAACCCACAAGTTGATCAACAGTCATGGTATCCAAGTCTTTGGATTCTTCAATGGCTACAAAAATATAGTTGTATTTTTCATTTAAGGATCGAAGGATTTTTTCAATCACTCGTGTATCATTCACATCTTCACCATATCTTCTCATTCCATTCACAACGGCCAAAACTATTCAAAAGTAATCTGAAATTGACTTGGACTCTTTCATTCTCAAAGTTTCAAATTCACATCTTAAAGTTTAGAAGAGCACATTCTTTACTTTATCAATGCCTTTGTGGGAGTTTTGAAGAATCTCTCTCATACTTGCTTGACGGTGGTTGCATTTGCAATCTTCTCAAACAAGCTATCTTCAAGAGCTTGATGGATAATTATAAGAGCCTTTTAGTCATTCTTTCTTGCCACTTGCAAAGCATCCTTTTGATCAGAGGCAGAGCTACATTTGGGCTAGGGAGGGCTATAGCCCACCCCAAACTTGCCAATTTTTTTTTTTATATTATTTTTAATTTTAGACCCCAGTTCATAAAACTGACTGTTAGATTTGATGCTCCTCTTCTGTATGTCATGCTTGCAAAAAATCATAGTGATCCGACGATTGGTTTTTGAAAAATGTCATTGTGAAAATATACAACTTATTTGTTCTTCAAAATATCACCATTTTTTTAACGCTAGTTTTTTCAAAAACCAACCATCGGATCACTGTGATTTTTTGCAAGTATAACATACAGAAGAGGGACATCTAATCCAACGGTCAGTTTTACAATATGTCATCTAAAATTAGCCATATGGAGGTGACCTGACGCAAAATTGCATCTGGCCGCCCTGATAATAGCATTACTATACACACACACACACACACACACACACATACGTATGTGTGAGACTGTATGTGTGTTTGGTGCTTATTCGTTCTTTATCCTAGCCCAGCGTAATACTAAATCATGGCTCCGCCCCTGCTTTTGTCTTTGGTAAGTCGAGGAACTTGGAACGGAACATTCACCATCTCTTTTTACTACCAACACAACTCACAAGTTCTGATACCACTTTGTTGGAAACGTGGTGGACTTATTCACACAAACACAAGTTTAGAGATAGTTGTGGATGAGAAGAAATTAGAACACTTTCACTTGTGTGTTCAACATGATTCCAAATTCTTGGTTACTAAGGTATTTATAGGACTCCAATTTAGACTTCCTAGACGAGTACATTAATGACCCAAATACTCATCCAATGTATCACATGATACAATGTACCTCTAAATACATGAACATATTAATTACTCGTATATGAATATGAATTCTGTAGACTTTAGACTCTAGATACAAATGTATGAACCAAATTAACTCTAGACACATGAACCAAATAACCTTCTAGAAAGGTATGTTTAAACTTCCAATAGTTTTCCCTCTCCTCTCTTTCCTCTCTCTTTTCTTCTCACATTGTCAATGACCGAACACTGGCCAAAAAAAAGTTGTTGCTTGTCAGAGGGAGAGGTTCGATAGCCAGAGGTTGTTGATTTGCTTTTTTTATTTTTATTTTTTATACTTGCACTGACATGGCTATTTAATGATATGACAATGTGTTATCGTGACACAGGCATGATTCACGTGCATATTCGTGTATATATATATATATATAGAAAAATGTTCTAGTAAGGGATACCTGACTTTAACTAAAGTCAGCTAAGAACACAAGCCCTTGGATTTGAATTTTGAGATGAATCATCCATTAAGTGAATGAGAATCCAAGGGCTTGTATTCTTAGCTGATTTTAGTTAAAGTCAGGTACCTCTTACTAGAATACTTCTATATATATATATATATATGGCTATCCCATTAATGAAACACATTGCAACCATATAATTGATAAACTCACAAAAATTTGGACTCAATTGAAGCTTATACTAAAGTACATAGTACTAAAGTGTTAAATTTCCAATCAAACCTAAAAACCTAAGCTTGTTGGTGGAGGGCCAAATATAGGTATATGAAGCTATAACAAGTATTTAGGCGGTGTGAGGTAGAGTGGATTCTATTCTTCTACACTCTCCCTCAGATGCAGGCTCGTTTGGGCCTTGTCACATGGATAACCAATGTTCTGATACCATATTAAGTTTCCAATCCAACTTAAAAGTCTAAGCTTGTAAGTGGGGAGGGCCCAATATAGGTACATGAAGCTATAGCAAGCTTTTTTATTTAAGCAATGTGGAATAAAGTATTTTCAACCCAAAATATATAAATGATTGCTTAGATAAAAAATCTATCTTTAATGCTCAAAAAATTAATGAGTGGTGTGTTATTCTTTCAATTCTTCTATTTTTTTCTATTAAAAAATATGGTGGTAGTTGACATAAAGTCTCCACACTAACACCATATTCTGAAAATATACTCTTTCGTATAGTTTGCTGATTTGGCATTATCAGCTGTCATGTAAGTTGGAAAAAAGTAGTTGAAAGAATGGAAAATGCTATTTTTACATACTATTTTGTCTTAATTTTTATACCAACTCACATGACATGCAAGGATTAGAAACAAATGAAGCGATACAAAAATTAATGTAAATAACTCGTGCAAATAACTTTTCTGAAGAAGAATAAACATTTTAAAAGTTTTTATGGTATCGCCCCAAACCCACCAAAATTTAAAAAGAATATTTATTTCTTCAGACCTTACTGATAGTAGAGATCATTTCCACGTCTTTGGAGACAACCCATATCACTGGGACAATACAAAAGTTGCCATTTCCCCAAAGAAAAAATAGTAGTTGTTGATCGTTTGAGGGAAGTAGGGAACTCTCTCACAAAAATGACGCTCAAGTTTTCACCGGCCGTCAAGTGCTTCTACAAAAACACAACATGCATGACCAGAACCATAAGTCTCTCTCTCTATATATATATGTGTGTGTGCGCATGCAGAGAGAATTAATCCATCTCTAATAAGGTACGCAAGTTGGGGAGGGCATCATGCATGCAAAGTGCAAGTGCAACTAATAAGGTGATGAATCATTCTCATCAACTCTTCTCACAAATGTATCCAATTAGATGGAAACAAGCAAGCCATTAGTTGTAATAAAAATAGTAAAGTAGAGGGAACTGAAGAAGGGAATTATCTTCATTAAGTGAAGCGTTACAATTAAGATCACTGTTTGTTTTTTTGTGTTCCTCTTCTCACCTGAAAGTATATAGACAATTCCAAAATAAAAAGTAGAAACGCAGAAAGAATAACTTCAATAATATCCTCCGTTATATCACATCAAAACACAAGATGCATTGCATGCACAGATTAAATTTATCCGAATATGTGAATGCAAGCTGAACGACTTCAAAATGGATATAGCAGAAAAATAGAAACAATTTCAGAAGCATAATGATAATGTACTGCCCAAGGCAAGGGTGGCATGCATTCCCTCACGGCTAGCTGCTACTTCTCCATCTTCACTTACCTGCATCAAAACCATTCCAGTGAAATTAGTACGCATGTATTTGCAAACAACACTAGTAGAAAACCTAATATAAATTCGTGTGTGTGTGTGAGAGAGAGAGAGTTGCTTGAAGTAATGGGCATCTATAACAACATGATATTGTATATACATTTAAGAGAGAGAGAGCGAGAGAGAGAAGAAGTAATGGCATCTATAACAAAATCACAGATCCTCTATCTACAAAAATATTGTTATGTGTCAGCCATCTCCTAATAATTTGGTACAACTTGCAAACCATTTTTCAACAATTGATTATCGCAGTGTGAAAAATCATCTGGTAATTGATTCTCAGTCAATCAATTTGATTATGTAGAGATTTTTACATAAGATGAGAACTTACTTTTGTGGAAACTATATTGGGGAATCCAAGGATTCTATCACAAGACTTCTTGTTCTAATACCATGTAAACTATGACATGAACGAATGGCAACAAACTATCACAGTAGAATCTAGGGGCACCTCAAACAAGACCTCCCCTAAGACCATATTGTTAGAAATACTGCTCCTGGGATTCAAACAAAAGACCTGCTCTAAGACCATATTAACTTATCAACCCATCTAAAAGCATGAGTTGTTAGAGAGGGAATCAACTATGTAAATCAAAGGACCTAATCAACTCTGAATGTATTGGTAAGCTAATAGTTAACCTTGGAATAGGCATCAAGTGATCTAGAGCTTTGGTCCTTCTGATAGAGCAACATCAACTAGTGGTACCCAAACATTACAAATGCAGCTACCAACATTATGCTTCCAACACACAAGATTGTGGGAAAGTCCAAGCTTTAGGCAATAGAATTGACAATTCAATTTCCTTGTAAATTAGGAATGGTATAAATAAGTTTTATCATCCCACTTTGCAAACTACCACACCCTCAATTGTTATAAATTTTCGATCAAAAAAAAAAGAACCCTCAATTGTTATTAAGCACAATAATTGGTTCTAAGTTATTTACATAAGCAATACATATACAAGCTTCTAGTGGATATATGACATCAATAGCTAATAAACATTTTCGCATGAAATAATCTATGGTCTAGGTCTAGTAAGGGGATGAAAGATTATTTATACAAGGACCTCATTCAAACAACGCAACATAAGAGAGAAAAGGTTAAATTTCAATGTCCTTTGATCAAAATTAAAAGTTCAAAAGCTAGCTTTTTCAACTTTCATATGCACATGCACCTTCCACATTAGCACACTAAACTACTATCTACATACAACTAGAGCTACTACTATATATAAGGACTCATTCTGGATAATGAATCAGTTAGGTGAAAATGCTTAGTCAGGTCTAGATAGGTTTAGTCATGGTTCATTAACAACCAGAATTTTGGAGTGCAATTAATACCATTTAGTGGAGTTGGTATTAATTAATTAATAGTTGTTTTAAGGATAAGAGTTATCTAGTTTAAAACAATTATTAATTGGAGCCAAACACTAGAACCTCTAGTGATCCCCATTCCTAGCCCTAATGGGATTTTGAGAGCATTATAAAAAGGGGATTCAACTCCCCTAGCCATATGCATGCTTGGAGACTTTCTCCTTAGTCTTGTATTGGAGATCCCACCATCTCAAGCTCTCTTGGTTCCCAAGAGTCATAGGAGTGGAGAAAGCTAGGAGATAAAGCTTTTGGTGTTCTACTACGACATCTTTCTTCTCCAAAGGGTTCTACCAAGCCCCAAAGTTATGAAACCCTAAACTTAGTGACTTGTAAACTTTGTGATACCATAAGATAGGTGCTGGAAATTTTTAAAAACTTACTTCCGCTTGGAATTAGTTAAACATTACTAGTGACAAATCTAGCTTCTCTAAATATCTTCCAAGACAGTCTTGAACGAAATCGAGACTTGAACTCCTCCGTCTTCCATGTGTACTTTAGGGTATGTGTGACCCATTTCATCACAAGTACACAAGTCTCCTTTAACTAAAATTCTGAGAATCTCTGGACCAGATCTGATACCACTTGTTGGGTATTGCAGCAAAATCATTCTATTTTACTTTGTTGGAAATGTGGTACGCACAGTCACTCAAACACAAGTATAGATATTTCTATGGAGCTTATGGAGATTAACACATACAGAGCTCCTACACTAAGTCACAAGAGACTCTCAATCTTGCTTTTTCCCTTTTCTTTTCTTTCTCAATCCCTTACATTGTGTGGGATAGACCTTTTTATATAAGACCCATACATACAAGCATATTCCTTGGCGACCTCTCGTTATCTTAGACAACTATTCATATACTTCCCTAAATACATGAACCATACTAACTTAATCCATGAACTAGGCAAAATACTGTGTATCTACTAAATTTATACCAATTATGAATTCCTATCTCAAAATTCATCTCATATTTAATATGGAAGATCTATCCACCAATTTCATCATCATGACGATGAGAGTGAAAAATGATCATTCGAATATTGCCCATTTTGAAACCAACTATAGAGATTGAGTATGTTGTTGAGATCATATTGCTCTACTCATCAAGGTAGCTACCAAAAGGTTTTTGGTGGAGAGGTGAAGCAAAGCACTCTTTGAAAAACACATACATTACAATTAATTTTTTTTTACTCAACTAGGACCTCTATGAATTATATCAAGTACCTAACTTGCCAAAGCTAAGTTCTTTCAAGCAGGAGAGTTGGTGGGAACTAGCCCCTTAAAAGTGTACTCATAAAAAGGAAGAAGAGGATAAACCCCAAACAGGTCCAGTTTTGATTTGAAAAGTTAGAGAAGGGGTAAAAATAATAATAAAATAAAATATAAAAAAAAAACTTGCAAGGTGGAAAAAGAAAGAAAAGGCTGATTAGTGAGCTGATGGGATGGTAAAGGGGGATTTTGTTATAGTTGGAGTGTAAGGAGGAAATCTAATAGGGTTGGTATTCATAATAAAGTTGATGGGAAGTCGTCTAGCGCTTCTAGTGGAGGTGGTTCTTTATCTCCGAGGGTTGTGTTACTGGTCTGCGATGCTTCATGTTTGGTGTTGATGGTCTTGATGTGGATCTATTGGGAGGTTTGTTGTGATGGAAAGTAGGTTGGTTCAGGCTCAAGTGTAATTTTTCTTGCAGATGTTTGTTATTTTAAGGAGTTCTTACATTGTGATTTCTAGGATTTAAGTTTGGAGGTGAAAGTGTTTGGTGGATGTTATTTGTGTTTTTGGAAGGCTTGTTGTGTTCGATGTGGGTGTTGTGGGGGAGGCCTTTTATAGTTTATCTTTGAGTTGTTGTTCCCTTTCTTCAATATTTTGGAAAAGCTTTGGTTTTGTAGGTTTGTTGTAGTTGTTTTTATGCTGTGGTTTGCATGGTTTTGGTTTTGTCTCTTCAGGTTTGTGGGTTGTTCTATGGTGTTTTTCTAGGAGTGGTGCTTGATGTGCTGTTGGTCTTTGGTTGTAGCTGAAGCAAGAGGTTGCAGTGAACCAATTATGCATCAAGACATTGAGAGTGTTAATTATGTTGTAGGCTTTTAAGGCAAGAAGAGTAAATTGATTTGTGGTGAAGGTGGGTGGAGTCATTGCAAAGCTAGCCATGAAGCAGTGCTTTAAAAATACTGGATTAAATGAGTCAGTCTAGAGTTTCTCCATAAAAGTGGGTTATGTTCTTTGGCTTTCTTTGTGTTGGTTATTTGAGGGGAGGTTTGCGTTAATTTTGTATTGGCGGTGCAGGTTGGTTTGTTTGTAGGGCAGTTAGGTTGGGGGTGTGGGCTGCATGGCATTTGAGTTATTATTATTTCTTTTTCTTCTTTTTTTTCCTTTTGGGTTCTAGGGGTGTTATTGCTTTTTATTATTTAAAAAATCTGATTCTCTTTGCTGGAAAAAAATAATGGATCCGATTATAACTTCTATGTGATAAAGGAATATATGGGGTCGTGCATGGTTGAAAGACTTGGTTCAAACTTCCTTGGATTCGGAGAAACTTATAACTTTCTAAATTTAGGGCATATTTGGTAATGTTACAGATTTGAGTTTTTTTTTTTAGGAATGGTTTGAGTTATTTGGTGTCAAAGTTAGAAAGCATTTGGCTCTGGGTTTTGTGAATTCTTTTTCTTATTAGGGTTTATTTAAAATCTTATTCAAATATTAATAGTATTTATCCCAGTAGAAGACTAGAAGTCCTAATTTGAGTAGAAAAAGGTAAGCAAGCCCTCTCACTCTTCAAATAAGGCTTGTATGCACAATTTCAGACATTGATTAATGAGGATTTTATGCACCTTTTGCACTCAATTAATTATGAGATTCAATTAATTATTTTTTAGGTGAGACTTCTAGAAAGCCTTGTTGAGAATCTAAGCCTTATATTTTCTCTTCTTGTTCTTTTTCTTCTAATTTGTCTTATCAGCCTCCTTTAATCTCAATCTCAACCCTAAAATCCTTACTTTTGATCATAATCCTAACCTAACCTTTAAATACAATACTAGCCTTAAAATAGAAAATCTCAATTTTCATTTTGTCTAGACAATAGAACAAAATTTTCCCTATAATTCCAAATGAAATCTAACCTTGAATCAAACCCAATTTAACTCCAAACTATAACCAATAAAAATCCCACCTATATTTGATTTTGGAATACTATTTCCCTACTTTGAGATGTGTCCTACATATCACAACTTTAAGGCCTTCGTATATTCAAAAGTAGCTTTTCTAGGGCAAAAAAGAGATTCTGATACACTACAATGCAAAGGAAATGAAGACAAGCCTAGAAACCATGATATGATGGAAATAAAAGAGCTTTAGGAAACAAAATTTGATATAGAATTTTTTACACTACCAAACACAGAGTTAAACTTTGGCTTGAGTAAATGAATAACTCCTTTACTTTAACAGGCACGCATATGAAGCCCAAGAGAATTAACAAGAGTAAAACTAGGCATACCAAATGGAACAAAGGATGATATCTCTTTACTCCTAATCTTTCACTAAAAAGGTGTTTTTGGCTTCTGAATAAATGAATAGATTTAAAGGGGGTGATGCTATAAACACCAATCGCTTACATATGACTACATAAGTGTTGACACTTATGTTCCTTCTGTGTAGGAAACAACCAAGGATAGTACAATTCATGACTTTAGGATACAATTCGTTGCCATCAGGATGAGTAATAATCAAATTAAACACATCCAAATACTTAGGGTACAATAAGAAATAAGGATTGATTGAGGGCAAAAGGGATCACGATGAATTGATTTTCTCTATCTTTGTCAGTATTGTATATATGATAATAATTGACAAATCAAAAACTTTCAATTGAACTTATTCTTTCCATTGGTATTTTTGTTTATCCCCATATCTTCCGAAAGTTGTAACTTAGGTGAGTGCTTAATAAACAAATGTGTTAAAAAACAAATTTCATTTAGCTCCTTCGTGTCTAACATAACTAGTCTAACATAACTAGTATTTTGGATTTTCTACTTGCAATCAAGTCAGATTGTAACCTAAAAGGTTTGAATATTCATGAAAATCAATTGACTCGTAAACCTTCATGGACTTGATTGTAACCTAAAAGGGTTCTTGAATATTCATGAAAATCAATTGGGCTCGTAAACCTTCAAGGTGTTGATCTTTTCTGTTCAGCACTAATATTTTCTTAGTTGTTCAAATGGATAAGTTGATGTGACAATATGTCTAACAATGAGTAATGGGACTGAATTCCATACACGAGCAGATGATAATCAAAGGGGTAGCACATCTAATACCACTAAAAGGTTAAAAAGTTTGACAATGCTTTGTGAACTCGCATGTTTTAGAGATGAGAGAAAGGTAAAAGACTTATAAAACTCAAGAAAGATAAAACACAATAATTGAAAAGACAGATGACCTAGAAGGTCATGCCAATACAAAACTCATAATGAGCACAACAATTCAAATTACAAATATCACTATTAGTGAAATGATAAGCCTGCGAAACAAATGAAATAAGCACATCAAAGATGTAAAGAACACAATCCTCATACCAGTATCAATTATCGTCTGTCCCAGGTCCTGAAAAAATCAGTGGGTGGGGAAAGAATGTATAATTACAATAATTCATGCACTTTGTGATACCAATAATAGAGACAAGGTTAGTAGTAATATTATGGAGTAGAAAAGCAAAGGGCAAAGTAGTGGAGGAAGAAACTTAAATAGTCTGTTCCTAAAATATGACGAAGGAACCATCAACAATTCCAACTTTGTCCTTATCAAAGCAGACATGATACAAAGAATAAGAAGAAGATAAATAGCTGAGGCACTAGATTCAATGATTCTAATGGGATGGATGGAGGAAAGGGAGGCACCATAAGTTGACTCAATAATCCAAGTGGATCAAAAGATGAGATGTTCAAAGTAATGGTCCTTTGAGCCAAGCCATGAAGAACCACATCAGCTCAATCTCTCTTCTCAGGTAATGTTATCATCTTGAGAGACATTATGCTCCTATTTTTACTCAGTATCCTTTTTTTATTTTTGGGGTAAGAGCTTTGATATCTATAGAAGACGCATGACCCAATGACAAATCTTCACGCACATTGTTGGCAGTTCAGATTTCAGAAGTAAAGGGAAAGTTCATTGCATACACCGGCATTTAAATTTCAAAAGCTAGCTCCTTCATCCAAACATGCGAATAGTTGTCACCAACTATGGGAAAACAATACTTAAGAGCAAGTAAAATTTAAACCATTTGCACAGTAGGCAATAGCAGCCTCTATGAAACAAGAAACTAGCACATCGAAATTCAATACGATATGTCTCTTTCCATATTCTCTTCCAGTAATAACTTCAGTATTGCAGTATGACAAAAAACAAATATTGCAAACAATCCTCGATCACAGCTGAACTCACCAACATCCTATTAACAAAGCTACAAAACTAACAAGTTAATAACATGCACAATCAGGCAGCCTTCCCAAAGAAATAGGAGAAGACCCAACCAAACTCCACTAATATTAAAGCTATAACAGTACAATTAACATACACAATCAAGCAGGCTTGCCAAATAACATTGAAGACAACCAAACCAAACACGAACGGTATTAAGACTGACCAAAAAAACATTAAATTATTACCAAAACATGACAGAAAGTTCAAGTTAAAAAGGATCACACCCAAACAGATGGTGGGCCATCAAACAGGCCAATGAAAAACTAGTATGCATGTGCATGCATGGATATATACATATTTACATTAACATACATATATCATTGTAGACTAGGTATAATCCATAAAACCTTCATTTCAGCACCTCCAAATCTCATTGAGTCCCCAAACTAACACTTATCATTGTTTATATGAGACAAAAACAAAAAAAAAAAACTTATCAGTGGGCTAACAACCCTTTGCCATAGGAAATATCTCATGCACTCAAATCTCACAGCTTTTCCATGAGTAGCAGAAAAAAAAAATACCTAGAGCTTCTAAAGAATCTGGAAAAAATCATGAAATTACTCAGCATCCATAGGCAAATCAGGAAGTGTGACCAGCTTTAGGTTTGAAAGGCAAGTTTAAAGACAAACGAAGAAATAGTGATAGGATGAAAGAGAGAACTAGGTAAGTGAGATGAGTTATATCCTTCATTCTAACCTTTTCGCTCTTCTATGTAACATCATTCAATTACAAAAATATTCCTTAAAGAATGACAAAATAACGGGAGAAATTATAGGAGTACACTTGCAACAGGTACACAGTTCATTAAAAAATTTAAAAGGTTCTTATTTTGAACTTCAGAAGATAACAGTTAAGCATTCAACTGTTGGATTCGCAAATAGCCCTGAAGACGTTGGATCATAAACAGGTTTCCATACAATTTACCTTCCAAATGTTTATTGCTTGGCAGATTGCCAAGCAATCACTTTCTTCATGCCAATCTCTACATGTTCCACATTATCATCATCATCATCATAAATGGGTTCAAACAAATTGTTCCTTCCAAATGTTTATTGCTAGCTAGGGAGATTTCCAAGTAATTCATTTTCTTCATCCAAAGAAGGCCAACATTGTTTTCCCTTTGAACATTGTTTTGATGACTATCCTAGCCCACAATTGAAGAGAAGGGGCCAAATATACAACATGTTTAGCTTAAATGTGTTGGTTCTATATGGTTTACAACTTTTATTTTAATGGTTTCTTTCTGGCCCTTCTAGATTTTGAATTCATGCCCTAATAGATGAAAACCATCTACGTTTGTTCGAAAGCAAGTAAACTATCAGTTCAATTTCAGAGACATTCTTCTAAACTATATGCATGCTATGCCATACTCTGAAACTTTTTATGAGTTGAACTTCCATGCCAAAGAGAAATAAGGGAACCCCACGGCAAAGCACCTAAAAAGTAGGTAACCAATATGAGATAAATTGTTCCTAAAAACTAGATTAATTATTTTGATATAAATGCCCATAAATTTGGACGATACTGAACTTCTATTCTAACAATGAGACTCGATTTAATTATTACTATGGGAATTCATATGATTTCAAGTTAAATTTGGTTTACTAAATCCAAATTTGTAACTAACAATGGTAGTAAACAAATCACTTTAAGTGTGGCAGCATGAAGATGGTTGAGAGATGGTCTGAACTAGCCTTTTGCCCCTTTCAGGAGCGCCATAGTACTATAAACAAATCTAGGATGAAATAATATACTAATTCAGAAGAAACACATTTACAACGTCAATATCAACATGAAGAAGGCATAAATAAGAAAAGAGAACCAAAAACAATGAAAGATCACAAGAATACTAGAGTCCCTTTGGGCTGGATTTGAAAATGTGTTTTATTTTGAAAAATGCATTAAAAATAAGAAAACCGAGAAAAATTTTGCAAACACATCGTTTTTATGTGGACACTACTCATGATGTATAGCTGCCACAATGGTTTCAATCATTCCAATAAAATATAAGTATCATGTTCATATCCTAATCAATATTCAGACAATATATATATATATATATATATATATATATATATATATATATATATA
>JAESVK010000784.1:52305-77474 GCA_017140935.1 Hamamelis virginiana | reverse complement strand
ATATATATATATATATATATATATATATATATATATATATATATATATATATCATTTCAAGTTTCCAAAAATTTTGGCCCAAATGTCTGCAACTTTTACATTCTTCGGGAACCAAAAGGAAATCTAAATGTAAATTGGATTGTGCTCATTGAATAAGAAGTCCCAACCAAAACAATGACGTTTAAATGAAAAATGTTCTGACATGTAACTTTTGGAAAAGAAAAACTGTAAAAAATCTATAAAAACAAAAGAGTTTTTGTGTTAGTTATAACTTCCGTGCATAAAATCTGCCAGTAGAAGGGACTCAATGATTATAAATCTTCGAAGGGATTTTTTTAAATTTTGTCTTCTTCATTCATTTCATTCATACATTTGCTTTAGTTATGCCTAGGTTTCATAGAACATGTTGTAAAATGTATAATTGGAGTCAACTCAAAAGATCTACTTAATTGCCTAGATCATTTAACCACGTGGCACCTAATAACCAAAACGACCTATTCGGATTTTTTAAGGAGTACTTGTTTGATAACCATAATGTTCTACTCCAATTAAATTGTGAATGTTAGTTTTGTACTTCAATAGTTCTGCATATACGACACATACACATGGAAGACACAAAAGACACAAGTGCATACCTGCATGCATGCATGAGTATCTAGACCACTATATTAAGTCAAACTTCCTTGTGAATGGCCATTGTGAAATCCTGATATAAACTCATGACAGTTCCTTCCAGTACAAATTTTATACATGAAGTGGTAAATTCAAATTACCCACCACTATCCATTTAATTCGCCACTGTAATTATTATCATAACTAACTAAATAGACATCTAAAAGCGAAGGAGCAGGCTAAAATGAGATAAGGTGCGCACAGATAGCACATTACAGGATAAAATGAGAAAAGGTGCACACAAATAGAACGTTACAGAACCCTTGAGTGTGTGTGTATAACTTTAATGGATCACCATTATCATTTACACATATATAAACTATTAAAGTTATGCCCCAACATCTCTTTCTCTCTCTCTCTCTCTCTCTCTCTCTCTCACACACACACACCATAGGTTAGGAGTTTTTTATTTATCTCTTGCCCTAGTTGAGCTATCCAAATTTGAGAACTATTGTGAGATTTGGTTTTATTTTGGTTAAAAACATGGTTATTGATTTTCATTAAACTTAATAAAGCAAATTTATAAATTGTGCAATAAATAACAGAAGCTACAAAGCTAAATCAAATCCTAAAAAAATAAAAGAACATCTAAATACATTGGCGAAAACCTAAAAGCATATGAATTAGTGATAATAGCTTAATCATGCATATAATAGATTATATATATAGCTATTATTACATATTTGGATTGCTATTTCTTTAGTTTTGTATGATTTCATGCACTTGGAGTATATTTTGTGTTGATTGCTAAAACAGAGAAATCATGAGCTTGGTTTGAATGGAAAAGCAATCAAGGTGAAGATGATTTGGAAGAGTTCGATCAATTTTGGAATATCCATTTAAAGTTTGAAGCAAGAGAATATGTTCTGAGTTGAATAAAAGTCAAAAGAATGGAAGAATAACAAGAGCAAGGACAGCAACTATTTGGACCGGTCTTGGATGGGTCCATCTCAAGTCTATCAATAGTTATGAAGACAGCAGTTACTTGGATGGGTCCTGGACCGGTCCAACTAGTGGAGCACTTCCCAATTTCCTTTTTCTAAGTTGTTTTAAGTATTTTTAGTTCCCTATTTTGAGGAGAACTCTAACCCTAATGAGTTTGTACTATAAATACTCTCTTCCAAACCCTAGAGAGGGGGATTGCTAGTTGGAATAAAGTTTATTTATTCTTCCTTTCTCCCATGGGTTTCTAAGCTCCTTGCTAGGGTTAGAGGTGAAATCCTCCATTGTAAGTGATATGTTCTCTTCCTAAATAAATACTTTTTATGTTTAATTGTTTTCTAAATTGATTGAATAATTTTTAGGGCAAAATTCTTACTTTGCAAAGTCTTTGATATGTTGTGAACTTCGGGTACAACATACGTTTTGATTCCCTATAAGTGGAAACTTGATTTGAACTTGTTTACATTCAATCAATTGAAAAACATACCTTGGGATTAATTTATGTGTTTAATGCTAAATATTCCGATTGTATCTATCCTTTGAATAGAATACAATTGAGTTATAAGGAGGAAGCATGTCATGAACAATGGAGGGGTGAATACTTGACACCTTAGTATTTTCTGATATTGATTTCTCTAAATTCTATTAATCTTTTGCAATTGTTTATTTTCAATTTTCATTCAAATCTACTTCTAAATTGAGTGAGTTGTAATTGTTCTTATTCCATTCCCTGTGATTCAACACTGAGTCTCACCGAAAATTTATTACTTAACAACTATCCTGCACTTGGGAGCACACAAATAAGATCACATCACTATGTCTGCTCATTTGAATCAAGCACCCACTTTTGATTTGCCAAATTTGAATAAAAAGGAGATTCCCTAAGCCAATCAAAGAGTTTTGTAGAGGTTATTGCAAAAGCTACATCTTAAAAGATTAGAATCCCAATAGACTTGGAAAAAACAAAGAAGAACAAAATTCTCTGCAAAGAACTGGCTCCAATAGTTTTCGATTCATGCAACTTCATTAACCGATCAGCCTAAACTTCTTATCCACAAAATTATATTCAATTAGCTTTCACCAAGGGTCATTGGATTCTCTTCGTACTCACAACATATGAACATATTATCATCTGATGAGGATGTTCCCTAGGATGGTTGAAGTAGATTTGAAATAGATTGGGTTTTCAAATAAATTTGCAGATAGAGCCTTTAAACATGATAAGAAGTCTCTGATTCTTGCAATATAAAGCTATTTACCTTCATTTTCTCAATAAATATTTTTAACAACATGCATCGATTAAGGGGGAGCAATTGATTTGCTGTACCTTTGTTTGACCTAAACAGAATTTTCTTTAGAAAGGGAGAGAAATTTTTTATTGTATTCTTTTTTATATTGACAAATGGGGAGATGTGATTGGTAATAAATTTTAGATACCCTTTATATATTTAACACTTGATTGAAAAATGCATATGTTTTATTGGTATGATCATATTATTACAAATAATATATATATTGTTAAGAAGAGCGATTAGAAATTTTTTACTACCTTTATTTGTTTTTGTTGCAGATTTTATACAATTGTTTTTCTTCATAAAAAAGGAGATTTTTAGCGTTACGACATCAATCCAACTTTTGTTGTATGGTTTTGACGAAAATAAACATTATATTTATCTTGTATTTCTAATGTTTTGTATTTAAGTGTTAAATTAGCAAGATAGAAACTCAAGGTGGTAAAAGGCATACAAAAATAAAAATAAAAAATAGAAAAAGGGGGCAAGCTCGAGCATGAATTGAAAGAATGTGAAAGCTAAGGCCAAGTGGAACACTTGCATAATGTTAAAGAGCAAAGAGCAAAGAATGTGGCAATGAAAATCAATAATGTAAGCCAGATACAAGGAATGAAGATTCAAATTGTCAAGATTTGGACTATCCTTGAGTGAGAGTGTTAGGCTTAGTCATAAAAGCTCTCTATATGTGATAAACTCTCTTGACTTATAACCTTGACCTAGCTTGCAACCTTAGGACCTTTGTGTGTGTGTTGTTAAACTTGGTTTTGGTCTCTAAGCATTGGTTGGAGATGACCTTAGTACTTTGTATTTGAGTTTTAGACATTACATAGTCTTATCGACGCAAAAACAGAGCTAATCGTTTGACCAATAGGCTGTACTAGTCAACCAACAAAAGCTTGGTTTTTTGGGGTCTGTCTTGTGATACGCCAATTGGTCAAACGGTAGAGTGTATCAATCGACTGGCAACTTGACAACTGACATAATGGGTAATTTTGAAAAAGTTCCAATGGCCACATTTGACTTAAAAGGGCTATTTATACTCATTTCTTGGACTTCAAGTGGGTGAGAAAATATATACAATCAAGAACTATCTTATACGATTCTTGAGCACATTTGAGCTCTAATTTCATCACTCTCTTAAGCCAACTTTGTCAAATCATTGAGAGATTTTAGTGTGAACAATACTTTGTAAAATCAGCTCATTAAAGAGCAATCTTATACTCATTCATCTTCACATACTAGATAGGATTGCTAAGAGTAGGGGAACCCTTATTGTAAAAAGAGTTGTGAACTCTTGGGAAGAGGTTTGATCTCTGCCCACTAAGGTTGCGTTTGGTACGCGGGTTAGGAATCTCAAGCCTGGGAATGTCTAATCGGGGGGTTTGGGTTTGGGTTTGTAAACTTTGTTTGGAATGTTGGGGTTCAGGATTAAGATGACTGGGCTTCAAGCCTGACCTGTGTTTGTTTAGACCATAGGATTACAGCAATTATTTTTGAAATTACAAAATTACCCTTCATTGTTTTATATATATTATATATAATCTGATATATATATATTATATATATAAAAATCTGATAATATTTGATTTATATATAATCTTATATATATATTTATAAAAATCTGGTGTGTGTGTATATATATATATATATATATATTCATTTGAAACAGAGAAGGGCACGACCTCCAACCAAGCACGACTGGTCCGCAGCAGACGACGACCGACGACCGGCGACTCACGGCTTCACGGCGACTCACGGCGACGAGGACGACCGGCGACTCCCCTTCTTCTTCTTCTTCTTCTTCTTCCTCTCTCTTCTCCCACCGGCTACTGCGGCTTTCTTCTCCGGCTACTGCGGCGACTCCTCTCTTCTTCTTCTTCTTCCATGGATCTACTGCCACATAGAACAGGGGCGTGTGACATAAGTGGAATTAAAATTTGGTGAATGGTTAAAGGGAGGACACGCTCGTCAATACAAAAAATTGTAAAACTCAAACCGGGGTGGAGAGCTGCAAACCCACGAGCTGAAGAGGCCTCAGTAACCTCCCTCTGACCGGCTTCCTCAGCCCTCAGTCTTCTAAACTTGCCCCCTTATAATCCATCCAAACAATGGCTTGGGGTGAGAAACCCCAAACCCACCGGACAAGCCGGCCATCCAAACACAACCTAAGGAGATTAAGTTTTCTATCTCCATCCTGTAAAGAAGATTGGGGTAAGGGTTTTGATCTCCGCCTGGAAAAAGAGATCATTAGTAGATTGGAATCCTTAAGTGGGTTACTTGAGGCATTGAAGTGGGTGGAGGTCGAACCAAGTTAGAATTGCCGAGTTTCCTTCCCTATCTAGCATTCATATTTGTTCATTATATACACTTGTTTAATTAGTTTTTCTTCCCGCAAAATTGAAAAAAGCTTGTGATAGGCCCTATTTACCCCCTCTTAAAGTCATCATTGAGACAACACATTGTATCAATGATATCAAATAAAGGTCACTGTTTACACGAGGAGTTAGCGCATGTTTGAAGAGAAGAAAATAATCTTAATAGAGGATTAACAATTCCATAAACAATGATAGATATAAGATAATTGAAAACTCTAGTTACTACTTTCTCTCATAGTCTTGGGAAGGTATTGAATTATAAAGCAGTAGAGATCCACCTTACAAAATAATGAATTACATGGTTTTATAGGACAACATAATTAAATGCATAGGTTTTACAAAATAATGAATTAAATGAATTGGACAAAAATACCCTTCCATTTCCAAACAACCTTCAATCCTAACCCATAGTTCACTATCCTGAGCCTCGGAGTTCACTATGCCGGACCCCAAAGTTCACTACGCCGGAACTTGAGTTCACTATGCCGGAGTCACAATTCACTATGCCGGAAAATGCATTTTATTACAGCTGAAACTCGTTTCACTATGCTGGGATCCCAAGTTTACTAAGCCAAAACCGGATTTCACTACGCTCAGGGAAAAAAAAAATTTCTTTTCCCTACATTTTTCCAACAAGAAGAAACAAAAAAATAAGAAAAAAAACTTTTGTTTTTCCCTACATTTTCACAACCAGAAAAATCAAGAAAAACAAAAAGGAGAGAGACAAAAAAGAGAGATAAAAGATAAACAGAGAGAGAGAGAGAGAGAGGATGACGAAGAGAGAAGAAAGAGTATGACAGGAGAAAGACTGGATAGAAAAATGGAAAAGTAAAAAAAAGGACTGACTGCACAGTGCACACCTGCGCTGGATATCGCAGGAGGGAGTCGCCAGAGATCGCAAGAGAAAGTGACCTCACTCAAAGCTCGGATCAGTAATTAGCATCACTACTACGTTAGATCTCTAAACCAGATCGCCAAAGAAGAAGAGGATGAAGCTGAAACTAGTTAGCATCACACCGAAAGCACCTGAGATACTTCTTATTCTTCAATGCATCACTAGTCGATGGTCTACAACTACTTAGCCAACCAATCGCTACAAATCCATGGTCAATCTTTACAAATCCATGGTGGATCAGTGCAAATCATTCCTTTGTTTCTCTCTCTTACATGATCAGTAGTAAAATTTTTGTCATCGACATGATCTGACGGTGTATATACTCTGCGAGCCCTTAACAACCATATCGCCGGAGAATAAAAGGAAGAAAGTCATAGTCGTCAGCGTCGAGAATGTGGAGGAAGGAGAATAAGGTCGTCAAGAAGGTCATCTTACCAATATGGGCAATTCTGTCCGTAAGATAAATAAATTTTGAAAAAAAGGACTTTAGGCAGTAAAACTTTGAGAAGCAGGAATTTTTAAAGAAAAAAAAATATGGCAGGACTTCAAGCAATAAACATCCATAAAGGATGACTTTTGGCCAATTATATATAAAATAAATAAAGATACAAACAATTCTAGTGGTTGAGTAGAAATATCCATGGGAGAAAAGGTACATGTAGGAAAGTGGAAATTTCACTTTTTCACAAATAACTTCATTTAACACTGAAACTTCTCTTTATATCATCTATAGTGGCAGTTTCATATTCTATAATGTCCATTAGTAATTCATCCATTTATAGTAATTCATCAATGTTATTCCGATCTTCCATCATAGCTGCGCCCGCCATTGACGAATCTTAACAAAATGAATTGCATTTGAAAAATGAATAACATAGAAATGTGCTTTAGAAATGAATTGATGTAATTTATTTGACTTATTCAATCAAGAACCTCATCTAAGCTTATTCTTTGTTACTGCTGATTAAAAATTTAAAATAAACTAAATAATCATATAGTATGCCTAGATCCGTGAAGAGGTGAAAAGTGAATTGACTATTGTTAAAAATAACTTTTAAAGTGCTTTCTCGCACCTCAACTCTCCAATCATGAGATTCGAAGATCTTCTTAACCCCACTTACTGTCGGGCTAGCAGTATCTAGGGCTATATTCAATTATTTCAGTAAATTCTGATTAATTAACACACAAGTTAGTTAGGGTGACTCACCATATTAAACTTGCCATCCTGGCACTTATTAGCTTATTTATTTTTAAAATTTTCTCCGAAATAAATAGAGTAAATATATTAAGCATTTTATTACATCAACTCTAATATTATAAGTTTGAGAAAGTAAACCTGCCCACGTGCATGGGTTTACTAATTGAACTGATGTAAGTATTTCATGTGACCCACCTAACCAATTAACAACTCTAACCATAAGAAACGTTGCCAGGTGTTGCGCCATAAGCTTTGGTGGTACTGACATGCACTTGGAATCGGTCGGGCACAAGGTAATTAGAAAGGCACACAAAACTTGGGAATCTAAAACCAAATCGTTTCGCTCATGGACTAACACCTGGCTTGGCCTTAAAGATGTTAGAGAGAAGGAAACCACAAAGTAAACAAACAAAGAGACAACCAGCCGATCCCCATTCGCAGCAATCCATGCAAGAATCACAAAAGACAATGCAAAATTAACACTGACAAAAATATGCTTAATGGTTAGTTTTTTATGATACCAAGAAAAGCACAGTCGTTCATGTTAATTAGTATGCTTAACACGTAAATCCAAAATGCACAACACAAAAACTTTAAAGCAGCATAAGCGAGTAAAACCCATGTAGAGAAAGAGGCAAACAACCAAAGAGATACATGAATAGAGAAGCAATGTAATAAATATAACTAACCCGAACTGATTTGAATGTGAAAAATATGATAAATCAGATTGTATCTTACCAGAAAGAAGATGGGCCGAGAGGAATGTGGTCTTCAAGGAAATCAGTTCTTTCCTTTACCTTTCTGGTCTGAATGCCGGCTTCCGTCGCCATAACAGAGCTGCAAGCGGCCATCAAATCCAGTTGGAAACTGATGATGATGATGGTGATGATGGTGATTCTCCATGGGAGCAGTCGCAGAAGCCGCAGTGCCCATGAAGAATGGTACATTAATTGTTCCGTCTATAGGAGAAAACCTCTGAAGATGAGGCAACAGAGACGGTGAATTGGACTGAAGGGTCCCCCTATTGAAACCAGCAAGGCCGGAAGAGATTGTAAAGTTGAGGTTGTAATCGTTTCCCCCGGGTTGTGTTGTTGTTGCGACCGGGATTAAGTGGTCAGGAACCAGCGAGAAATGCTGCAGCTCCGGCTGATTATCACCGGCCGACACATTGAACGGAGGAGGAACTGTCATTGATTGAGACAGAGGATTTCCCAAGTGAATTTGTCCCGGAAACCCTGATGAATGATGGGTTCGGGATGAGGATGCAGCACCTAGTAACCCCGAGCTAAAGTAATCCATTGGGGTCGAAGGCCACTGTCTTGCCGACTTGTGAAATAAATTAGGCTCGCCGCTGCTGGGGTTTTGTTGAGCTGATGTACTTGAGGTATTGTTAGTACTAACACTACCAATACCACCGGTGAGAAGCTCAGTGAAAGAGCTTTGAGAGAGATGGTTCACAGTGTTCTGATGGGCGATTCGTGAATCGTTCTCTTTCTCCTTCTCCTTCGCCGCTCTCTCCCTTGCTCGCTCACGGGCTTTCACGCGGTTCACACGGATTTCTGAACGCGAAAGAGACAGTCCCGAGCCTTTGCTCGTCTCCGAAGTGCTACTACAAGCCGATTTCGACAAAGAAAGATGCTGCTGCTGCTGCTGATAATTGGGGTCACCATCTAACTCGACATCAGCGGAATCAAACCCTTGTTCACTACCCCGCTTTTCATCGCTAGGTTGCTTCGGCGTGTCGGGAAAGGTGCTATTAAGAGAAGGAAGCTCGGCAATAGCATCAGCAGCAGCTTTAATCAGCCACTCCACAGCTTTACTAGGCTGATCATAACCCAAGCGATCTTGAAGATCGTAAAACTGAATCGCTGTCGTGACCGAGAGGCGAACACGCCGGTCCCTTAGCCCTTTCGACGTCAAAACCTTGCTGTGCCGATCTTTGCCGCCGGAGGCTCGAGAAACCCTATAAATTCTGGATGAGTGGTGCCATCCACGAAGCCTAGGTCCGCCGCCACCATCAATCCCTCCACCACTACTACCCCTTCTAAGTACTTCTCCATCATCCTCGTCATCTGGATATTGTTCTCCACCACCACCTCCCTTTTGCCCTACTTTGCTTGAGTCATTTCTTCCATTACCAACCCTTGAAAACTTACACACCTGTGTCTGAATCTCCTCCACCTCCATACCACTTTCATACCTTTCTCAAATAATAAAAAAAAAAAAACCAAGAAGAAAGAAATTTGAACAAAACAACCCTTTTTTTTTTTTTTTTGGCTGTCTTATTTTCCAGAGAGAGAAGGAGAGTGTAGAGAGAAAAAGGGTTTTATGTGCTCTGCATTGATTACGATTATTCAGAGTACTTTGGCTTTTGTTCGGTGATTTAAAAGGCCTTCTTTTACGCTTCGATATATCACAGTCTATGGCCGGAGATGTCAGCAAAGAGTTTCTCGCGTTTAAGCTTTTTGCAGTCCTTTCAAAAGCTAAGCCTGAAATGGTTACAGACTACAGAGACTCAGCCAAGCCTGACCAAGAGAGAGAGAAAGAGCGCGCATCAGATGCTTAATACGTACGACTCCTTTAAGACTTACCCATTATATAGACCCCTGATATATAATAGCACCTTAAACCCAAGGCTTTAAAGATAATGAGCTTTAAAGAAAAAAGAGTGAGATAAAAGGTGAACCACACACTCTCTCACCTTCTTGATCTAAGCTTTTTCCGCTTCAGATTTAAGCCAAGATACAGTAATTGCGTACCACTTGCCGATCTTTAGCTTCTTGCTTCGAATTTAAAGCTTCGCTGACCCTACAAAAATGTCAGAACACTACATTACTATTATTCTGCTACAGTTTCACTGCTGCAAAGATTAAACCTACCTAACAATAAATCATGACTAGAAACACTGTTCCTAAATTACAAATATAATAAATAATATATAAGATAAAAGCTTATTTTTTTAGTAATGTTGAATACGATTTTATACAAAATTTTGAGCTTTCTAATTGTAAAAATGAGTGAATATACGAATGTAATTAACATTGACAAATTGACATACAAAGCTCGCGGATCTGTGATTGTGGAACGCTTTGAAGAAGATGAAGTTTTCAGATCAGTACCTGAGCCAATACAAACAACGAATCAGACAAAATTTCAGATGTTTATGGTTACAATCTCTTCAGTAATATTAGTTTGTAGCCTCACAAATGACAACAAGAATGACAAAAAATATGCAAAACAATTAACAATATTTATATATGAATATAAATTAATTAAACCAGTAAATTTCAGCTCTTTTGAAAAACATCATCTTCTCAGATCAGTTCCTGAGTCACAAAACACCAAATCAAAAACAAAAAACCAAAAACAAAAATCACAAAATTCATAGCTACCAAAAACAACTCCATTTTCAATTTTCAAATTTCAAAAGCATGAAATAAGAAAGCAAGCAATTAACAAACTCCGGAAAGTGTTTTTGAAGACGGATCGAAGTGGTTACATTAAAAGGACCTTCTTCGAAGTTTTGAGAAACTGTTCTCTTTCTACACCTCAAAAATGCACAGGAGAAAACACTTCGAATTCACCTGAAAATAAAGAAGGGTCTGTGAAGTGAAGTTTGAGGGGGAAGACGGATACCTCCGCAGCTATGTTAGTTTTTTTTTCCTCTCTCACTCTCTCTAGAATTTTTGATTCGTTGTGGAGAGAGAAAGGGGGTGTTTGGTGGCTGAGAAAATAAAAATCCGATTATATCGGAATTCTTTCTCCGAAATATAGAGCGAGAGAGGTGTGTAGAGAGAGAAAGAGAGAGCTCGAGGTTCTATGCCCTAAGGCTTCTCCATCCCCCATTAGAGCAATCACCGGGCTTATCGGGAAAGGACAGACACAGCGCCGTTCCCACTTTAAATATGTCTCTGTTTCCATATTACCCTTCTTTTTTTGCCCATTTTACTCCATTGGCCTCCTTTTATTATTTCTTTTCTTTTGTTTTTACTCTTTTTTCTTTTCTTTTTTTTTTTTAATTTCCATCTATATTTGAATTAAGCAAGATAATCTTTGTGTGGATTTTATCTTGATTTGCTCGTAACGAGTAAAAATATTAGGACCTCCTAACGTGTCATCTTAACTTATAGGACTAAAATCAAAATACAAATATCAGAATTTTAATATCATAAACATAGGTATGCATGAATTTGTTTTTACGTTTTGATTTCGATTTCAGTTTAAATTATCTTTTCAGCTATTGGATTATTCGTTAGGAGATCGTAATATTTCTGCTCATTAGGAGCAAATTAAGACTCAGTTAATTTGTGAGGTTAATATAATTAGGTTCAAAACTAGAAAAAAAAAAAATCTATGATATGGAGTTATTGCTTGTTAGGCTATACTTTTGAAATCATCTTTCTTATGAAAGAAGATAGTATGGAAGGGGGGAAAACCAAAAAAGAAAATGAAAAAGAAAGAGAAAAACATACTTTGGCATTCATTAATGCAACAACTTCACCTTTGTTAATTTATTAATGATGCACCACCAACAAAAATATGAAAGAAATGAGATCCATGAAAAAAAACAAACTCAAGCATTGAAAATTTGTCATAAAATCAAAATTATGTGCCAACAAACTTTTCCCATAATTCAATATATAGGTGTGATAGGAATTTAATAAGTTGTACACATATGAGTACATACCAACAGAGGGGGCACATGTGAAGTGCCAAGACTTGTTAAAATAAAATGTTAAAAATGAAAAATTCTATTGAAATTAAAGATTATGCGTCTTTTTGTATTATGCTTTCTTTTTTAATACAACATCAAAATATCAATTGCGTCAATCATATCTACAAGATGCATGCTAGCATGGAGTCTCGAAATAGAAATCATCTATCTCAAATCTCACCCCTCCCACCAACTGTGCTAACACGTAGAATCTCACGTATCAAATAACTCGATCTCATCAATATTAATTGTTAAAAAGTTATTCTCAAGTGATCAAATATAGCATGAAGTATAGCAACAATATTGTTACTTTGCCCAAATCTTAAATGCCTTTAAGTTCATCAACTATTTGTAGAATTTCTTTTTCTTTTTTCATGCTAGCTTGTTAAATTTTATTTACTTCATGTATATCAATGAGTGGCAACTTTGGAAATAAGATTATTGAATCAACTTCGAATTTGCTAATATTTTATTTCCCACAAAGGAGAAACAAGCTTCAACTTAATAGTCAATGATGTCAATTTCTAATCTACTTCTTTTATATATATAAAATTTCATTATATAGTTATTATACGTAAAAGACGACCATATGGAACACTCCTTTTCGCCTTGTAGGATAATGAGCAGCTAAACTGTACCACCATTTTGGAGGCAAAATGAGGCTGCTGCTTTTTTTTTCTTTCTTTCTTTTTTTCCCAATATAGGATAAGCTGAACATATTCCCGCCAAGGTTTGGCCCAGACTAATATATCCCTAGGGATGGACGAAATCACCCACTAATCCTGCCCATCATGATCGTCTACATAGTAAAATAGTTAAAAACAATACGACCAAAAAAAAAAGAGAGAGAGAATGGGCCACGAGTTTTTGATGATCTTCAAAACTTAATTGTAATTCTTTTCCATTTAATTAAGCTGATGTATCAACTTTGAATAATGTATTTTTACTTGGTAAGCACTTATAGATGTTCATAATGTGACCTAATAATTAGTTCCCCTAGAAGTGTATATATGGCTATACAATACAATTTATAGAGCTAGCAAGCAACATCTGGGATCAAGATGAACTGTGTGAACTATTAATAAACTTTAACTTTAGAAAAGATCTTTACATTTTTACTCTCTTTATTTAATTTTTTTTCACTAAATAAAATTAAACCCATATTCTCCACTCATGTATTTATATATACATAATTGATGATATAGTTTGATTTCTCATGCAAATGTTTTCCATAAATTCCCATCATACTCATTGGCATTTTGCATAAGTCTCTTAATTAAGCGTTACATATATATATAGCTGATTTTAAATATCGGTTAAGAAATCCAAGACATTCCGGTGAATCATGCATTCAATGAAAAGAAATCCAATGGTTTGGATTTCTTAACTAATTTTATTAAAGTCAACTATAGTTGAATAGATCACTTCTCTCTCTCTCTCTCTCTCTCTCTCTCTCTCTCTCTCTCTCTCTCTATATATATATATATATATATATATATATATGAAAATATTTACCCACAAGATGCCATAGATAAAAATTAATCCACGATGTAAAATTGCAGCTATTAATCATGCATGCACGATCGTTTCATTTGATCATGCACTTGAGATCTATTGCGGATGAATTTTTCTCTGTTGACATCTAGGGGATCATTATTTTACGTCCAAAGCCCCACCATCTCATTATACAAGTCAAAACCTTCTTATGCAAAACTCACTTGAGTTGATACCCTCAATCCTTACAAAATAAAAATCTATATGATTTTTTTTGGTCGATGAAGGGATAACTCAACCTTTGGTTAGACTAGTCCCGTTCGACCCCATGCATTCCAAACACCGGCACCAAGAGAGGGCAGATAGAAACCATTGGTAGTTGAAACTAAGACCTCCGCTTCACAAGGTTGATTAGATAAATCTTTTACTTGTCAACGTAGATTACAAAACTTAGAGTTGCATGTTCAAGTCATAATTTTAAATTTTGCCTAAATAATTATAGTTTTCTATTTGAAAAGTACATGTACTACTGAAAAAGTATAATTTTTATAAATTCAAAATAATTAAATGACATTTGATGGTGCCAGCTAGTTTAGCTGGTAAAGTCTCTTGAGAGTCGTACCCATGAACTGGATTCGCCTCCTGTTATATAAATCATAAGCCCAATGTGCTTGTTGACAATAAATAAATAAATGACATTTAAAATTTGAGCTCTAAAACAATTTTTGAAAATATAGTGTCTAGGTTTTCTTCAAGATTATGATTTTATTCCAATAAATTTAACAATTGTTGAAAGTTATAGACACTGTTAATTTTAGTATTTAATGAATCGTCGTGGAAATAATATGCATGAGGAAACTAATTCAAAACTTTATTAAACAAAACAGAAAATTAGTATTGTATAATTGAGATAAATTAAAAATGCTTAGAAATGATTTTTTTTTTTTTTCTGTACCATCTTCCTTTCATTTCCCTCCCTAAATCTTAATATCAAACAACTATATATTGCATGAACTTCAGTACTTATTGTGGTTGAGCTTTTCTAAATCTCAAATTCTTTTGATATATCTAGCTCTTGATTTTGACAAGAACTTTACATTATCACAATGTTCAACTTTTCCTTGTCCATGGGGTGAGTGAGTGAGTGAGTGAGTTGAAAATTAGAGTGTTCGAGATATTCAAGTAATTGATTAACACGTGAATTAAGAAATAATACCAAGGAATATATTTAGGAATGTCCTATGTACTCCCACTGCTGGATATGCTCATAGGATTTGTGTCCAATGTTAAACATGTTGGATTGATCATGTTCACGTCCCATGCAAATTTTTATTTTTGGTTGAAACTCATATGCAAAGTACATCACATATAATTGAATAATATTGATCCTGTCAGTATTTGCTAACTTGGTTAAAGTCAGCAAACACTCCATAGCCGAGATCTAACGGTCATGGAGCATTTACTGACTTTATAACAAAGTCGATAAATCCTAATAGCTAGGATCATTTCACCTTTAATTAAGGAATGAGTATCGGAGTTCCTACTACCTAACAAGTAGATTCTTACTAATAAAAACCCAATTAATTAAATTGGTAGATATGGATGCATGCCAATAATTTTAAGGCGTGGACCAAACTTTTCACAACATTAATTTGTGAATTAGTTGACCAGTAACCTATTGAATATTGGTTGATGCAAGGAGAAAAGGGTCATGGTGTCATATATTAAGCCGAATTTACAACATCTAGATGTCTCTTAAAGCTTTCAAGGATCCATTTAGGTCTCAAAATGTATTGGCCAACAATTTAATGGATGGAAGCATGAAGATTTACTTTAATTGTCACACTAATATTTATCGATCGGATACTTAATTATAAAACTTTTATAAAAAAAAAAAAAGGGTGTTTAAATTTTTTACTAATTTTAGCTAATAATTCAAAAAACAGTCCAATAGAACAATCAAACAAATTGACAAGTTTCAAATGTCAAAATTTAAACAAACAATTTGAACAATTTGGCTCAAAAAATGACTGTCAATTGGCAAACAATAAAATTTGCTTAAAAAACCCTCAATATTATTGGGTGAAAAAAGCTTAACAGTAAATTTAAAAGTTATGATAAGAATTGAAATATTAGGTAAAAATTCATGGAAAAGAATGTTTAAATTGTATACTAATTTCAGTAATAATATGAAAAGAATCATTGAAATCCAACCGAGCAAACCAAAACAAATTTAAAAAGTGCAAACAATCAAATTTCTTTTTCTGCCAAATGTTTCAAACTCCTCACCCATAATCTTCATAATACTAATATAATGTGATCAAACTTTAAATTTTCTTTTTCTATCAGTAGACCAACCTGCAATTGATTTGAAAATTTAAATTTTGTTTAGAAATAACTAAGAAAAATGCTATGCATCGTTATAAAGTATTGCCATGAGTATAAATTTTTAATATTATTAATTAGTAAATTTCCACAACTACCTCTATTCCCTTTGTAGCGGTGTATATATAGTATTACTTAATAAAACATTTGAATAAATTGGGGAAAAAAAAAAACACTATACATTTGGCAAATGTTAAACCTTGCTTGATCCCCTTTCGTGGTAGCTCAGTGGTATGGACGAGTTTATTACAAACCATAAATTCGAAGGTCACGAGTTTGATTCTTCACAGGTATAGTTACTCTACGACTTAAGCGATGTGTATGTCAGAGGGGTAGCTTGTACATGCGGAATTTTATTTGGGGTGACCTTGCCTTAGTGGGATTCCTTCATATCCAAAAACAACAATAAAAAAAAAAAAAAAATTGCTTGAAACCCTAATTAGTATCTATATATTATGGTATGAAAGTAAATCAAAGTAAATAGGAGGGTTGGTTCGGAGGAGGAGGGGAGGAAAAGGAAAAGGAGAGCACTCTATAGGCTAGCTCCCTAAAGTGATGAAAAAACAAAAAAAAAGTCTTCCACACCACCCAAATGTCGAGTTGTGAACTCACTCATCCTTCCAACTAATCACAAAACTTTACAAAAAGGTAGTTTTGTGAAATATTATTTAATTGATTTATAAAGTAATGTTTTGAGAGCATTTAATGTTTAATTAATGCCATAAAACTAATTAGTCCGTACAAGTAATGATGTCTCTCCCTTTATTATTGAATTGTGGAAGCTAGCATTTGATGGGCCACAGAGGAGCAGCAGAAAACCACTATCATTCCTTCACTCCCAGACAAATTTGCAACAGGGAATTTGCAAGATATCTTTGGCAGCTCCTCCACATATAATAATAATAATAATAATAATAATAATAATATTATTATTATTATTATTATAAGGTGCACTGTTTAGGGTCTCCAAATAAATTTTTGAAAACTAAGGGTTAGATTTCTTATATATATGTTAAAAATTATAGTGTGATGCAACAACCGGAGTCTAAAATATGTTATTGTAAAAAAATGTGATTTTTGGTATGCATGTTGCGTATAAAACAAAATATCAAATCCATCGGTAGTTTTTCAAAATACCTATTTAATATTAGATTTTGCAAATCACGTGTCAAACCATAGATAAGAACCATGTGTCAACAGAACTTGACTCATCTATATATAGTGCACCATAAGTAAAGCGACTTAAGGTGACCTACGTAGGACTAATTGCAAAACAAATTTTAAAAAATTGACTATTTGATTAAAGAACCTTCTTATAAATGTAAGGCATGCCAAATATCGTAATGATCCATTGGTTGGATTATGAAAAAAAAGACGAGTATAAAAAAATTGTGACATTTTGAAGAATAAAAAAGTTACAATTTTTCTCAATGATATTTTTTAGAAACCGACTATAGGATCACTCTGATTTTTTACATACATGATATACATAAAAGGGGTATCTAATCCAGCGACCCCCACGATATGTTATAAAAACTTATGTAAAAACTTATTTCAGAAATTGTGTTCATTGAATCTACCGGTATCTATATATATACAGTTCTTGTGTCATGGATCTTTAGCCAATGTAGGATGGGTATTTTAAACAACCAACCATTGGATTAAATACTCTTTTTATGCATGTCATGTCATATCAAAAATCATGATAATCCAACGGTTGATTTCTAAATATGGATTATAAAAAATTATGATAATATCTAACAATAAAAGTAGCCACAGTTTTTCAAAATTTGTATTTTAGATATTGACCGTCAAATAACTGTAATTTTTAGCAAACATGACATGCATAAAAAGAATATTTAATTCATGCTAATGGTCAGTTTTTCAAAATACACATCCCAAATTATCTAAAAACCCGGCCATGTCCTTCTCACATAAGCTTATGTGAGGAATTACTCATAAGAAAATATCTATATACATATATACAAAAAAAAAAAAAATGATCCAACCAACATATGATTACATAATTTTATACATGCATGAAGCTAGTAGATAGTTGTGGGATACATGTTTCGAAAAACTGATCGTTGGATTAGATACTATACTTATATATGTCATCCATAAATAGAATATCTAATCAAACTATCAATTTTTCAAAATATATATCCTACAATTATCTATTAGCTTCATACTTACATAAGATATATAAGAACATGCTCACTAGATCGGGACTGCACATACACACATATATATAAGGTTAAGATCAGTTTATATAAAATTTTATACAAGATTTAATAAATTTTTGTGAGACTTATATTTTATAAAAATTATCTTTATATCCATTTCATGTATGTCATGCTTATCAAATATTAAGTTGATCATAGTGGCATATTTTGTACAACTTACCATTAAATGTTCATCCCATATGAGTCATGCTTGCAAATATAAAATAGATCATAGATGAAAAATATATTTTATCAATAAATGTGAAATTTTTTATTCATAAAAAATTTGAATTCATGAATCAAATGGCTACTAAGAGCATCTCTAATGGTAAAATACAAATATTCAGATTTTTGCATAGCTACAATGAAAATGAACAGCCATTTGGATTTGGAAATGAAAATGTGAGAAAATGATGCCATGGCACATTTGCATCAATGCAAATTGATATCCAAATTTGGATTTCAATTTGGCTCAAAAGATGTTGATCCATTTTTTGGATATGAATTCGTATCACTATTGGAGCATCAAAATGGCAATGCATATCCAAAAAATAAATATGGACATGGTTTTGCATACGCCATTATTGGAGATCCTCTAACAAGCCTTAACTTCTGGGTCAAGTTCCCTTACCTCTTTTTTATCATTATTTCCACCATTTATTTTTAAAACACTAATGCAGGTCGAATATTTTGAAAAATCAATTGTTTAATTAGATACATTTTTTATGTGTCATGTGTGCCAAAAATCATAGTAATCCAACAGTCGGTTTCTACACAATAAACATCACTATGAAAATTTATTATAATATATTAGAAATATCGTAGGTTTTTACAGTGAGATTTTTTATAAATCTAATCATTGGATCAATGTGATTTTTAATATACATGACACACATAAAAAGTGTATCTAATCCAATGATCGGTTTTTCAAAATAATCAATCCACATTGGTATTTTGAGAATGAGCAGTAAAAATAAAGACAAATCGAGAGATAAAAAAACCTGTGCCTAACTTCTTATTGGGTTAGATTAGGCATGATCTTAATTATTTCATTAGACAACCTTGTTGAAATTGAACAACTGTATTCATCGAGCATTTTGGTTAGACCCATGTGACATTAATTTTCATTGGTTTATAACTTACCAAAACTGGTATTAGCTAGTTTAATGCTAAAAATTTTAAATGATTGTAATATAAATTTAGAATCGAATTTTATAGATTAAAATTGAGAGGAGAGATTAATTAGGGTTTGGAAGAAAACTACCCCTTGCAGTAATCCATGAGTCAAGATGTCTTCTTAGAGAGAGAGAGAGAGAGAGAGCTTTTGTCGCTTCTTTTAGGGGAAAAAATGTTTTGAGTTTTTTATTTAATATTAAAATCCTAGTATGGAGTTGTAAACTTTGCCTACCCATCATGTCATCATACACATCCAACAGCCAAAGTATTAATTAATTAAAGAAGTTATATTCAAAATTTGGTTAAAAACACACAAGTTAACCACATTTTGACTTTGACTTGTGGGTGTAACTTAAAAGAGTGTACAATGTTTTCTCTAGCTTAACTTGTGCAAGTCAAAAGAGCCATATATTCTTCCAGCTCCATTTGGTGTGTGACTCATTGACCTTGTCAAGTGCAAATTATTAAAAAACATAAAAAATGTTATGGAGATGGTGAAAATGGCCACAGTAAAATGGGTCACAAAATGGGTGGGATTTCTAGTTTTTTATTCACTTGGTCCAAACGAATTCAAATTAGGTCACTTTCATATTTTATTGTACATTATGCAACTCCTAAGTTTTAAATATTGGACAAAATGGGCATGACATACAAAGCATTGAAACTCAAGATTAGTCATTCCATTTTAATAAAACCCTTTATCAAAGGTGAAGAAGACTTATGAGAATAATTAACTCTAAAAAGGGGTGTAATTTAAATCGATAAGTTTCGGTTAATTGAATGATATCATTCAATAAGCCTGCATTTTTTTTTTATTTTTTTTTGCAAACTTAGGTTCTGTTGGATTAAATTTGTCTAAAATCACTTTGAGAGAATTATTTCTTAGCGTATCTTTTTAGAGTTATTTCTAAACATTTGTTTACAGATCAAAATTTTCATACTAAAAGTGATTGTGACAAAAATTAGGAAAGTCGATCAGTTTTAACCTATCATCCCTCAAGTCATTTAAAAGTGATTATCATCCCACCACTCAAGTTGAATTTTGATATCTCCAAAACGAGTTTCAGAAAAATTTATCTAAATAAGGCTTTAATATATGAATTGTAAGAAGTAAGATCGACAATATTGTGTTTTCTTTTATGCAGACATAAGAAAATGGTAGGATCAAGATGCACGAAATCCGTACTATATTTTTTATATCGATAAAATTAAAATAACAAAGAGAGAGAAAAAAGAAATGTTAAGATTAAGGGAAAATGCAGGTTGTACCATGATTCTTATCCAAATCATAGTAATGTCTCCCACCCAATAACCAAAAATAATTAAATCCATCGAAAAAAGAAAGAAAAGAACTTTTGTTACATTGACAGCAACCCACCAAGGCGTGTTCTCGCAATTCCATGCTCTCTCACTTGCCGGGAAAAAAGAAGCCAACATTAAAATAATCCCTCAAGCAATTTTTTTTCCTCTTATTTTAAAACTTACTTATTAAAAAATTATATATATACACATGGTTGTACTATATGAAATGATAAACAATAGAAAAAGCAAATAGTCCTACTATGATAGGGGCACCTTCATCCCTTTTGTTTTGAACTCGCATATTTTATTTTTATTTTAAACATGTAATTTAAGATAAGCATATATCATAGGAACATATTTATGGCACTAAGTTTGCATCATTACTGTAAATTTAATTTAAAATATATTAAAATGAACTTACATATATTAGCAGTTAGTAAAAGTCGAGATCAAGGGACTTAGTATGTCATTAGCCCTGCTTGCTCTGTCACTGAGCTACCCACCTTGGGGTCATGGACCACAAGGCACAAGCCTTGTTTGAGGTACAAGATTTAGTCTAGTGCGTGCAAGTTAACCCAGAATAACAATATATCAAAAAAAAAAAAAAAATCAGTCAAACATAATTGGATTAAAATTTTAAATTTTAATTAATATGTATGATTAAATCGTGCTGCATTTTATTATATCATTTAAGATGGTCATGGCTACACCCATGCACAAGGATAAGCTTTTTGTAACTTTTTCCTACCCATATAAACAACAGCGCGGGTCATTTATAGAAGTGTAAATCTTCTATCCCCTTCTCTACCCCTCTCACAAAATCAGTCTTTAAAAAATGGAAGAAATTATATTTTGTCCTCCTAAACTATTAGTCATTTTCATGTTAGTCCCTTGTGGTTTCAATTGCAATAATGTGCCCCCTAAACTGTTATATTGTTTTGAATTACCCCCTTATATAAGTTAATATGGGGAAAAATAATGTTAGACTTATTATTTTTTATACAGTATGTATCTTAAACTGTTAATGTATCTATAAGCATATCAGTGAAGTTTCATTATTTTTCTCAATATATTTTATTTACTATGAATTTTATTTACTGTATGAAGAAAATAATTCATAAAAATTAATCAAAATATATTGAGAAAAATTATTAAACTTTACCGATATACTTATAAAAACATCAGTAGTTCAGGATAAATATGGCATATATAAAGAATTAACAAGTCTAACATCATTTTTAAGTTAAAGAAACAAAAAACAAACTGAGATAAGGGTAATTTGATACAATTTAATAGTTTATGAGGCACATTGTTGCAATCGAAACTACAAGGGACCAACGTGAAAACGACCAATAATTGAGGAGGCAAAGTATAATTTTCCCTAAAAAAATATGGAATGGTTATTTTCTAAAGGGTAGTTTTTCATGGATTGGTTTTATAAAGGTCGATAGAAAACAGGGAAAGGGAAGGGGACTGACGATTTGCACTCCATTTATAGGATATCGCCAGGGCCAGCCCTGAGGGTAGGCCGAAAAGGCAACCGCCTTGGGCATCCATTTTTTTAGTAAAATTTAGGGGCATTAAATTTGGTCTTAGTAGTGACATAATACTTAGACAACAAATTTTTATTCAAGGACAGTTCAAAGGGTCAAACCCCAATATACTATATATGTTCTACTATTTAGCATCTATTTTTTGTTGTTGCATTTTTCTTTAGAATATAATTTTTGTTAATTTTTTGGTATCATTGTTCTATGTATGTTTGACATATTTATGGAAAATATAGTTGAATTCTATTCATTTTAATGGAATTATATTCAAAAGTTGTAATCAAATCGTATTTATTAGTTTGATATATTTGTAATGATGATAGGAGGTTTCGGGTGAGGCTATTGAAAACTCTCATTGTGAATTGATTGTTTATTTGTTTGATATATTTGTAAGGAAAATTCCATTCGTCCTCCCTTTTTGTTTTCCCTTGTGTATCTGACCAACTTGTAACAGTTATTTCGAGAAATCCACTGTCGGATTTGATATTTCACTTATACTTATCATGAATGCAAAAAATCACATTGATCCAATGGTCAATTTTTGCAATTTTGAAAAAAATTGTAAAATATAATGAAAAAATTGTAAAAAACTATGACGGTCTATTTTTTGAAAAACCAACCATTGGATCAATGTGATTTTTTGTATTCTTGATACGAATAAGTGGAGCATCAAATCCAACGATCGATTTTTCAAAATAACTGATTGAACTTTCAAGTTGGTCAAATGCACAAGAGAGGACAAAAAGGGTGGACAAAAAGAATTGTTGTATTTGTAATGATGATATGAGGTTCAAGATGAACCTATTGAAAACCTTCCTTGTGAATTGATTGTTGTAGGTTTTCTTTATTAGTTTAATTATATTTGTAATTATGAGAGGAGGTTCGGGGTGAGCTCATAGAAAACTTTGTTTTTGATTTGATTGTTAAAGGTTTTAGCTTCTTATATATATATATATATATATATATATATATATATATAATGGTAAATCAGTGATAGGGTTCGAGGTGAACCTATTGAGAACGCGCTTTATGAATTGATTGTTGTACATTTAGCTCATGAGATATTAAGGATAAATAACTAAAATTGTACACGCTTTTTTTTTAGTCGATATGTAGTAGGGGCAACATTTTAAGAGCCCGCCTAGGGCATCCAAAATCTTAGGGCCGGTCCTGGATATCGCGAATGAACAATGCTTATTCACTCAATATGTAAATTTTAATTGTTAATTATAGAATAATACTAGGGTCCTCATCTGCGAAGAAGAAGTTTCTTCTTACTTTTATTCACAACGTGTCATGCGTATTTAATTTAAAATAAAGTCTTTATTGCATAAAATGATGTGAAAATCAAGAACAGTGTAGTGAAATATGTCTCTAGCGTAGTGAAATTCAGCATTTGGAATTGTGAAATGCATTTTCCGACATAGTGAAATGCATTTCCGGTGTAATGAAATTCGGCGTCCAGTGTAGTGAAGTTCGGCATCCGGCGTAGTGAAGTCCTGTTCCGACGTAGTGAAATCCAGATTGGGATTGGAGGTGGGATTGAAGGTTGTACGGGGAAAGATGGGTATTTTTGTCAAATTCATCCCAAAATGACTTTTGGCATGAAAAATCTTTTTTTGTAGATTTTTGACATGAAAATTTTCTAAATGAGGACCTTTGGCCAATTTCCCCTCAAAATAGTCGATTCTGTGCATGCATCTTTGTATTTATAATATTATGAAAACATGCCAACATATGTATGAGTACATATTTATATTAGTATGTTTGCGCATCCATGTAATGTATGTATTCATTTTTTTAAATTAATTATGACATATGGTAGAATATGATTTAAGATAAGGAGATAACTATTGTTTTTAATTAAATGCATGTAGTTTAATACACGAGTTACATTTTAATATTATATATAAAATGTTGATCAGGTAAGGACGTTCTTAGATAACTTATTGTTAACTAATCCCTTTTGGGAGCCATAGGATAGGTGTTTTGAAGAACCGATCGTTGGATTAGATGATCTTATTATGAATGTCAAGCCTACCAAATATCAAAGTGATCCAAGGTTTTCAAAATATAGTCCGTGAAACACTTTGACAGTATTTACCGTTGAATGCTGTGAAAGTTTTTTAAATATTCGTATTTTGAAAACCAACTATTGGATCATTGTGATTTTTGGTAGACATGACATACATCTGAAGATTATTTAATCTAACGGTCTGTTTTTTACTCCTAGTGAAAGTGGGCTAACAATAAGAACTAATAAGCGTAAGGTCATCCTTATAGGATCGATGTCGTGTACACCAAAAATTACGGGGATCCAATGTCAAATATCAAAATATAGACTACGAAAAACTATAATAGTTTTTTTCAGTGACATTTCTAAGAAACCAACCATTGGATCGCTGTAATTTTTGGCATATATGACATGCATAAGTACAGTCTCTAATCCAATGGTCATGCATTACACAATTATTTATGGGCTTCTTGTTGACATAGGCTTATGTAAGCATATGCTGACTAGATCATTTTTGTATATAAATATATATTGTCAAAAATCATTCTGTCAGCATATACTTGTGTAATCTTATATCAGCATGAAACTAATAGATAATTGTTGGATACATATTTTGAAAAATTGACCATTGGATTATATATCAATTTTATGCATGTTATGTACGCCAAAATTCAAAGTGATCCAACAGTAGGTTTCTAAAAAATGTCATTGAATTATAGTTTCTAATTTTGAGATTTTGATATTGGATCACTGAAATTTTTGACATTCATGACATCTGTAAATACAGTATCTAATTCAACAATTAATTTTTTAAAATATAAATCTTATAATTATTTACAAATTTCATGCTTATATAACTTATGTTGGCATATGCTTAAACGATTGGGAATATATATATATATATATATATATATATATATATATATATATATATA
>JAESVK010000784.1:41845-52295 GCA_017140935.1 Hamamelis virginiana | reverse complement strand
TATATATATATATATATATATATATATATATATATATATATATATATTGTATTCAATAAGATCATGAGAAAAGTTTACGTGAAATTAGGAAATGAGTGAAAAAGCAAAGCAAGGGTTAAGATGAAGAGGAAGGTGGGAGAAAGTGGGGGGTTGAGGAGATCGAGGCAAAAAAAAGGTTAATAGGGTGGCAAGTTGTGGAGGAAGGGGCCAGTGGGTAGTGACACGCTCGAGGAGGGAGAAAGGAGAGAGAGAAAGAGAAAGAGAAAGGGAAGGCAGAGGCACGTGTCCTGGTTGAGTGAAGAAAGGTCAGGCGTGTAATCTCTCAATGCTTTTTGGCTGACTTCTCGATGCCCACACCCACACACATAGCACGTGTCGTGGTCTTCGCGAACCATCATCCCACATTATGTTACTGTTGTTATCTATGCACTTTCTACGTACTCCTCTCTCTATCACTCTCTCTCCTTTACTTCATTTCTACCCTTTCTTTCCTCTACCTTCCTTTTTTTTTTTTTTCAGCTTTTTGACCAAAAAAATTGTCCTATTTTACAACAAATCAGATTTTATTTTAAAATACTTCACAAAATTAAAAATTAAAGAAATTTAGTGAATATAGTAATAAGGATCCTCTATTTGCATTTGTTTGGTGTATTGAATTTGTTTGGTGTTTTGGTGATGTGTCATTATCTGAATCATCTGCACATCACTCGAATAAAAAATAGAGTATCCAGATCATGACACATCACCCAAATATATCCAAACCCAATCAGAGGATTCAAACTCCAAACTCACTTTGGATTCTATTAAAAAAAAAAATTGAAAATTTATTGTATACAACCTCACTTGTGCAAAAGTAGGATATTAGAGCTTCTCATACCAATTTGAATAATTCAATTTGGTATCAAAAAAAGAAGAAGAAGTTTTTAAGGTTGGGAAAAAGCCATATTTTATTTTGTAAGAGAGGAAGGATTGAAAGTATAACATTTCGATAATAAGGAATTGTTTTGAATTATGTTAAAGTAAAGGGTATTGTAGTAAAATTTGACGTATATATTTTAATGGTATTTTCTTTTCTAGTAATGCTATATATCCCAAAAAATTATTTTAAATGAATCCTAACCACTCATTTATTATAAATAAAAGAATTTGCTAAAAAAAAAAAGAATGTTAGATCATTTACCACATAATTTGAGATGTACTTTAAGGATAATTTTTTTTTAAAGGCATAGCATTTTTCTTTTTATAATTTAACCCTACATAATTAGTTATTTCGTGGGAGAAAATTTTCTTTTATTTTTTTTTAAAAATGCATCTTATTTGATAAAATATGTTATCTTACTATTTAAAAATAAAAAAATTTCTTTTATTGTGCGTTCAAAAATAAAATATAAAATATGTTATCTTACTATTTAAAAATAAAATATGTTATCTTACTATTTAAAAATACAAAAATGCCATCTTGTTCTAATTTAAATTTCATTAACTAGTTGCAACTAATTATTAAATTTTGCCATCAAGTTAAAAGAACTTGAATTTTGGCTTAGTGATTCATGTCTCTTTCTTTATGAGTTGAGGTTTTGGATTCTATTTCTCATGGATTGTCATAACAATTTTGAGCTGTTTGGCCTTGTCAGATACGTTGGTAATTTTAGTTTTTTTTTTTTTTTTTTTTTTTTTTTTAAATTATAAGAAATTATCATGAACTATAAACCAATCTTGTAAAACCTTCAAAAACTTCAAAATCAAACAAATAATTGCCTAAACTAAAGGTTTGGTTCACAAACTCCCCTCAACTTTAAAATTGAACAAACAATCACCCTAAACTATAAAATTGTGACACCATTAAATATATTTAATACCAAAACTACAATTTTATATTTGGTTTAGATATTAAATTTGATAAAAATAGGGTATTTATAATTTTATTTTCATAAAATTTATTACTTAGATAGTTTTGAAAGGATAGTTAATGCATTAAATTGGTTTAATAACATCACATGATGTATCATATGGTCTACTTCTCTTAGATTTTTAATGCCCAAATGATTGTATTACAATTTCATAATTCGGGAGTTACTATATAGTCCAGTTTGAAGTTTAGGGGATTTTCTAAACTTGACCAATAGTTTATGTATTGTTTGTTCAATATATTATGAAGTTAAAAGAAATTTTATGAAACTAACGAATTGTTTAAGTAGATTTTTTTTTTATTCTAAGAAAAATGCTTTTCACACTAACTTTTACATCAAGTTACCTCACTTACTTTTTGGAATATTTGGGAAAGAAAAATGTTTTAACCCGAAATTAAAACCTACCTGACGCTGTATGGAGTGGTGTGGTCCTCCTTTCAAATTGATTTCATCTTTTTCACACACCACTTCAAGCATGACACGTCAGGGTAGTTTTTAATTTTAGATTAAAATGTTTGGTGCTACATCATTTTTGTTTGGAAAAATTCATAACTTTCGTATGGACATGCCAAGTAAATTGGAGTAAAAATTGGTGCAAATAGCCCAATTCTATTTGTAATTTACGTTTTTCTTAATCAAGTTACAACAAAATGATTCAAACCTTAGACTACTAAAAGCCCATGTGTGTTGAAGTGTTGAACTATCCCATATAAGTTTTTATCATGTGTAAAAGTTAAGTATGGTTGGTATGTATATATATATATATATATATATATATATATGACCGATCAAGCGGCCTGATAGCTTTGATAACCAAAATTACAATATAGAGAATTATCTGAGGATGGAGGAGGGATAACAAGGCTGAGAGAAAATGGGAGTCTAACCAATGAAACCCAAAACAAACCCTGCCTTCTAACGATTACAAACAATCCTTTTATAGACTTGATAAGGTCTTCTTTAACCAAAGCCATCATGAGATCTCATAATGACTGTCTGCTGAACTGTTAACCTTTTGACTGCTTTAACCCATGAATAGTGAATAGTAAAATTACTTATACTGTAACACTATTGTTTTAACGAAGAAAAAGCTGTCTGGAGCATCTCGAGGAGCCGAAAGGAGCCTTGGATGCTGATAACCTTGATATCTGTGAAATCTTTGCACCAAAAGCAAAGATTCATATTTTATCTGATAGGGGCGAAGATACCGAAGCAATCGTCTTCATTCTCCTGAGCATAATCAATATCTGGAGAGGAGGATTCCTCACTTTCATTATCTGAAATTTCTTCTTTGATGGAAGAAACTGCTGCTTCTAACTGCTTCAACAAATCCTTTTTGGATGTTGTAGGAGCTGTTATCATATTTTGGACAATTTTATTCTTACCCATTAACAACTTTGATTGTTCTCCAAGACCAATACTAGAAGTACCAGGCCTTTTCTTGAACCATTCAATAACTGTTTTATCTGTGACATCCTTATGAGAGAAACCATCCCACCATTTGATATGGAAAGATCTACTCAAATTAGGAAGAATACCTGAAGGTGTTATTTCATATTTCCAATAGAAAATCCAAGCTAAACCAAATTGTCCAAAAAACATTAACAATTTAGGATATCCTTGGAGGCTTGGAGGAACATAAATTTTTTCTTGAAAGATAGAATATCCATCAAGAACAGGTTTAGGAAAGATATCTTGGGTTGGTCCGAAATGGTTCCACCAATGCAGAAACCAAAAAGGGATATCAAAAGAGAATGCCTTATCAAATAAGATCATCCATGAATGACGGTGATCTTTATTCTGAAAATAAAAGGCATTATACCAAGCTTGCTGATAATCCCAATAATTATAACCTGGAGGGTTATAATGATGAGAAAATTTCTTATAGAGATAAGAAGAAGCTCCCCATCTAGATAAAGAAATAACATTGGAGATTTTGCAAGTGGTATGATTAACTTGAGATGGATCTTTAACATCTGGATAATGTTTAAATGATACAGAATCAGAATCCACTAGAATGAATTCATAAAATTCCTGAGTTTTCTCAGGGGTTGAAGAGGGAAACTGATAATCATCACCAAACATTATCTGAGCTAACTTAATTGGTTCCTTTTGAAATTTAACCAATTCTTTTTCAATAGCAAAAATATGAAGCTTTTGAGGCTTCTCAATAAACTTTGATTTAACAGGAGTGGAGCTTGAAGCTACCACAGTTTTAACTGAATCAGAAAAAGTTTTAGCCAGAGCCGGAAATGCATTCTGACTTTGTTTGATAGCCTTTTGATAATCAGAAGATAGAACTTCAAATGGATTTTGAAGAGCAAGCTCTGATAAACATTTATCATCATCTTCTGCTATTGAAGCCCAAGATGGTTTATCTTTAACAACATATGATTCTTTGGATCGAACAATAGGTCCAATAGGAATATCTTTGGCAGGATGCCAGAAATTATCTGGTTGGGCCTGATGCCCTTTAACATGGGCTTGATGCCCTTTAACATGATGGGCTTGATGCCCTTTAACTGAGGAGGATACTGAAGGGGCTTTGCCCTTATCCTTCTTTGGAGCCATTGATGCCCTGTAAGAATTCCCGGGTAAGAAAATCAGGGACAGAATTTGATTCTCCTTTAATATATTCAATATCAAATTCAAAAATAGATAAAATAGCTTGCCATCTAGCAAAAATATGTTTTGATGCAAGATTTTTAACATCTTTTTGTAAAACTTCTTTAGCAGATTTGCAATCAACTCTAACCAAAAATTTTTTGTTTAGCAAATCGCTTTGAAATTTGTTTATGCACAAAACTATGCTTAAAACTTCTTGTTTTATGGTAGAATAATTTTGCTGGGCAGGATTCCAAGTTCCCGAATGATATCTGACTATCTTCTCTTTGTTATTTTCATCTCTCTGTAACAGGATCCCACCAAATCCTATACCTGAGGCATCTGTTTGGACTATCTTAAAAGCTAAGGGATCTGCTATGTTAAGACATGGGAGGCGTTGAGCCTTATCTTTGATAATCTTGACCACTCTGGTCATCTCATCATTCCACTCAGGAGGATTCTTTCTAAGTCTCTTCCTAAGGGGGGCACATAACTGACTCAAATTTGGAAAGAAATCTGAGATATAATTGAGACTTCCAAGAAATCTCTGTAACTGGGTTTTGTTAACAATGACATCTGGGAATTCACTAGCAAACTCTATAGACCTTTCTATAGGAATGATAGTTCCCTGATGAAGGTGGTGTCCTAAAAACCTAATCTTGGACTGGAAAAGAGATATCTTAGATAATGACAAGACTAATCCATTATGCTTAATGGTTTTAAAGAATATATTCAAATGCTTCCAGTGTTGATCAATAGATGTAGAGAAAATCAAAACATCATCAATATAAACAATGGTAAAATTTGAATATGGTGTGAATATATCATTCATTATATTCTGATACTCTGAAGGAGCATTCTTCAAACCAAAAGGCATAACATTCCACTCAAAATGTCCAAAAGGGACAGTAAAAGCAGTTTTATATCTATCCTGTTCATCTATCTGAATCTGCCAAAATCCAGATTTCATATCAAATTTTGAGAAGATGGTAGCATTGCTTAACCTTGTGATTAAGTCTTGTTTATTTGGTAATGGATATCTTATCCATTGCAAAGCATCATTTAACGGTTTATAATTGATAACAAGTCTTGGAGTACCTCTTTCAAGTTCAGCATTTTTCTGAACATAAAAGGCAGCACAACTCCAAGGAGATTTACTCTTTCTAATCAACTTCTTGTTAATCAGATCTTGTATCTCAATTTTACAATGTTCTAAAAGCTCTGCATTCATCTGAATGGGACGAGCTTTTGTTGGTATCATATGTTCTTGGAAATCAGTATTGTAGGGAAGCCTTACAATATACTTCTTTCTTTCCCAAAATGCATTAGGAAAGTCAGAGCAAACTTCTGATTCAAGTTTCTTTTTGAATTCTTGAATAGACTGTTGCAATTTCCAATTTGTTAACTGATGTTCTATCTGTTTGTGCTTTATTTCCTTTTTAAGAAAGAAAAGATGATTTTCCTTTCTTTGAATCATATTGATCTCAGGAAATATAGAAGCATCTCTTAAAATGTTAATATTTTTATCTATGGGTGGAGATATAAAATGAAAGAATACCTCCTTATCTTTTATATTTGCAGTAATTCCTTGATTATCAACCTTAAAAGGATTGAGAAGATTTAGGAAAGGTGTTCCAAGAATCACACTTTGCCTTAAATCTTTAACAAGGATAAATGGAGTCTTGAAACAGATACCATTATTGCAAATATGAGCATTAGATAATTTATACTTGATATTTAACCTTGCACCACTGGCAGTACCAAGTTCTTCTAATGTTTTCTCAAAGTATTTAGTAGGAACAAGCCCTTCCTGAATACAATTAAGATCAGCACCAGAATCAACTAATGCAATAATATCAAGTTTATACTCCTTGTTGATAGTGATAGTTAACCTAACATTCCATTTCCGAAATGTTACTCTTGTTAATAAATTAATAAACCCATCTTCTGCTGTGAAATTAATAAAGCCATCTTCTTCTTCATGAGATAATAAAGCTGCTTCATTAATTTGATCATCATCAGAAACAGATTTATTAGTAGAATTATCACTGGATGAACTTGTTTCTTTCTTTTGTTTTAAAAGAAGTAAGCTCACATGAGTTTTAAGTCTACTAATATCACTATCCATATTAGTCTTTAAATCTTTGATTTCAACTTTTAATTGATTAACTTCACGTTTTAAATCTTGGATGGTTATCTCTTTATTCTCTTTTGGTTCAAATCTTTGTAAAATCTCACTGAGATTATAAACTTTATTTGAACTCTGTGCCTTAGGTTTATCAGTTAAACTATCTTTAAGTTTTAACAAAAATTCCATTTGTACACTAGGATCTGATATCTTGTCAATAGCATCAAAGAGAACTGTCTGTTCTCTAGTTATGACATTGATACACTTACAATCCTGTTTACAATTATCTTCTTCTTCTTCTGATTCAGAAGTAGATTCTTCATTTGATGAGGCAATTTCATCAACTTGAAGCCCTTCTTCTTCTTCCTCATAAATGATTTCTGACTCATCAGAAACAAGAAGAATATCCATTAAGATTTTCTTAAATTGATCACTAACATTAAGCTCATTAATTTTTGCCTTCATGGGACATGATTTGGAATAATGACCAAATCTGCCACACTTATAGCAAACACCTGGCTTTTTATTAGGACCATTAGAATTTGAAGATGAAGGTTTTGAACTGGATGGTGGTTGAAGCCAATGTTCAATTCCTTTACCTTTACCCTTATTATTATTCTTTCTAGAATTACTAGTTATGGGACTCTTCTTAGTACTAAATCTTCTATTATATCCCTGGTTGTTGCTAGATTTACTACTAGAATGAGCAACCTTTTTAGCATGTTTTTTAGCTGTTTTCGATGGAGCAGTTTTAATGGAAGTGAATCCAAACTGTTCACAGAATGATCCCAGTTCTTTTCTACTTTCCATTTTTTCCTTCTTCATCTGCTGTTTTAACTTAAAATCATTACATAATGAAATACCTTCCTGTTGAATAGTACTCACAATGTCACCATAAGTAAGCTTATCGTAAGGAATCATTCCATCATGTTTTTCTCTAAGTTTTATCCTAATTTTTTCTGCAAATAGATTTGGCAACCCAGAAATAAATTTCTCTTTCCGGAATGGTTGATTACAATCATTCCTCATCAAAACTTTGGTGAGAAACATATCTTTATACCATCTGAAATCTTGAAGCTTTGGACACTTCAAGTTAGTCAACAAATCAGCAGATCTATCTTTGATCTTGGAGGGATCTCCAATAAAATGTTTGGCAATGGCGAAGATAAGAGTAGCCACAGCATCCTCAATTTCTTCATCATCTTCAGTCTTTATGACTGTGCCAGTGTTATCAGTTTTAACAGCATTTTGAATGTTTGTTCTTTCAGTAGCTGAAAGATAATTATCCCACCAACTCTTTAACTGACCAGTAAATCCAGCAATTAATGCTGAAGCTACTGCATGATCACCTACTTCAGGAGACTTTGATTTATATGCTGTGCAAAACATAGTCATTTCCTGTAGGTAGTTGATTATGTGATATTCAGTCATTCCATCTATGTTCCATTCATAGATGGTACCTCCATGATATGTAGCTTGGTGGAAGGTTCCTCTTTCCTCCATTTGCATATCTGGATATGTTGGCCTAGGATAAAAGTTTCTTAAAGGTCTATTAGATGTTATACTAGAATTTAGGGCATTTAAAGCTGCTTCAATCTGTGATACTTCATCATCAGATTCAGGCTCAGCTTTCTCTATAACAGCAATAATCTTTCTAGAAGTTTCAGGAGTGTCTGGAACTATTCTAGTGCCTACTTCTGCTAAGATTTCTAGCCTTTTTTCTATCTCAGAAAACACAGTCTTAGACAACTGTTGGGAGTATTTTTTAGATATTTCATGAGGTTTGAATATTGGTGTTTCATCAGCTTTGTCAGGAGTAATTTTCTCCTTCTGGACAAGGTTTTCAACCCTGGATAACTGATCACCAATAGTTTTTAACGTTTGATTTGAAAAATTATTCTGCTCCATAATCCTTTGAAAATTTCTATCCGTAGAAGGATTTTCTGAAGTCTTAAATGGGGAAGCTGTAATAACACTATTTCTGTGACTTATCTCAAAATTTTCCATTGGAGGGTGGATTGACTCCTTATGGGTATTTTGAGCAGTCTTCCAGAGAGTAGTGTTTTTACCTGCCATATTTATTTCTTTAACAAACGGAAATTCTACTGAATTTTGTTCAGCATAAATTTCAAACCATGTAAAGAAATAGATATGGGTTTTATGTTTATTCATACAAGCATAATATTCCTCTTGAATTTTATCTCTTTGGGGTTTGTCAAATGTTTTAAAAAACCATTCTTTTGGTTTTTTATTGCTTTCGCAATAAAAATCTTTTCTCAAAAACACTTTATCTATGGTGAACTCCCTTTCTATAACACAGAGTTGAAGATCCATTTGAGACTGTGTGGGAGACATTGGAGGTGTCTCTTGTGTCTCTGAATCAGAGTGAACTGAATCCTTTGGTTCTGTTGTATAAAAAGGTCTAGGTATATTTGAATTTTTAACTCCTACTAAATCTGGTTCAGTAGTTTTATATTCAAATATCCTAGTTGGGACAGAAGAGCAGGAAGCTCTAGAGGCTGTCTCAAAAGTTCTTTTTTCAGGTTTCATAGGAAGTCTGAAAGAATTTCTTCTATCATTGGAAAACTTTATCCCAACACTTCCATCATCATATTCAGTTAACTTTTGAACACTTGTAGAAGAATTATCTTCTTCTGGTTGTTTAACTTCTATCTTAGGCATTATCTTTGGGAGTCTCCATTCGTCAGGAATGGTAAGCTCATGCCAAAGAATCTTCCTAGGATGTATTATCTCTTTTTTATTCCTAACATTTGTCTGAATCATAAGAGTTTCTCCATTAGGAGAACTTACTCTTGCTCTATGACTCAAATGAGTGTTATATACTTTATACTGTATTCTAGATCTGATGGTAACAGGTAATGATCCTGGAAGGATCTCAGGATTATGAATTTTAACATTAACAGTTAAAACTTCCATTATATTTTTATCTTCCAAACTAACACAGTAATTCGGAAAACAATTAAAATATACTGGACCATCATGTAATCCTGACTGTATACCTCCTAGCATACTTTTATCAAAATTTAACCATCTGCAGTCTCTTAAGACCATAACAACTGACAAGTCCATGCCTTCTCTTCCCATGGGTTGAGCAGCAACTTGGACAAGTCCAATATGCAAATATTTATATCCTTCTGATAAATGTCTCTCAATACTCTCTTGATCAAAGAGCTTGATTGTGACAAAATCAGAATCACAATTGACATTGTGTTCTGTTAGCTGGATATTCATATCTGCATAAAATTTTAACAATGGTCTATGATAAATATTTGTGGTTGGTACCCTAGGTATTCTCCACTCATATAAATATATTTCATCTACAGTATATCTGGTTTCTTTCCTGTTAACCAATTGTTTCCCTTTAGAGGGAGTGTCTGATCTCACAGACATCGACCGACGAAGGAAGCTCATAGTGAACCTCCAAACCCCTAAACCCTGGATAGACACCTATAGCCTGACTGCCCTGTCCATCGGGACTTACCGCTACGAAAGTCACACCGCCGTAGAGTTTTACCTCTACAGGAGCTTGAAAGTCTACCTAATCACTACTCCCGCAAGCCAAATGGCTCTGATACCATTTACGCCCAATGACAGTAAAACAATTGATATGTAAAAAAGAAATCAAATATAATATAACTGAAATTGATTTATATAAATCGAAAATAACAAAGATAACAAACTTACAAAAGATATGACCGATCAAGCGGCCTGATAGCTTTGATAACCAAAATTACAATATGGAGAATTATCTGAGGATGGAGGAGGGATAACAAGGCTGAGAGAAAAT
>JAESVK010000784.1:0-36845 GCA_017140935.1 Hamamelis virginiana | reverse complement strand
TAAGTACGATGCCTTCAACCAATTGTGGCATATGTATTTTGAAAAACAATCCCAATCGAGTCGGCATATGCTTATATAAATTATGTCAGAATGAAAGCCATAGATTATTGTAGGATGCATATTTTGAAAAATTGACCGTTGGATTATATATTGTACTTATGGATGATATGCAAGCAAAAAATCACAGTGATCCAATATCAGAATTTCAAAATAAAACTATGAAAAACTGGCTGTTAAATCACTGTGATTTTTGGTATACATGACATGTAAAAGTACGAAATCTAATCTAACGGTCAGTTTTTCAAAATATGCATCACACAATTATTTATGGGCAGCTTCATGCTAACATAAGATTATAAAATTAAGCATGTGCTCACTTGATCATTTTTGTTTTGAAAAACCCCATCGTTGGATTTTTTTTTTAATAGATGTCATGTATGCTAAATATCACAGTCATCCGATGTCAATATCTCGATCAAATTATAGACTATATAAAACTGCGACTGTTACAATTTTCAAAGTGACATTAGTAACATTTTTGACAAACTAATCATTGAATCTTTGCGATTTTTGGCATGCATGACATGCATAAAAATAGTATTTAATTTAATGGTAAAATTTTCAAAATAGGTACATAACCCACAATTACCTGTCAGTCTCATGCTAACTTTAGTTAAAGTGAGCATACGCTAATACTGATGCGATCACAGTGATCCAACGATCGGTTTTTCAGAATTGTTACTAAGAAAAACTGTGATAGTTTTCGGCGGTCACAATTTTTCATAGCTATATTTTGAGTTTCTGACACTGGATCACTGTGATTTTTGGCGTGCACGACATGCATAAGTACAATATCTAATCCAACGGTCAGGTTTCCAAAATATATATCCTACAATAATTTATAGCCGTTCATGTGGATATACGTATGTGGACTTGATCATTACTCTCTATATATATGTTTTATTCAAAGCTTAGGGAATATTTAAAAATTTTATGAATTGGATCAAGTTTCGTTTACTGTCTTATATACTGTGATCTGATTTTTAAAAATATCAATTTACAATTGGTTTGAAAAAAATGTGTTTGTAAAAAAAAATGAGTTTAGGCCTTTTATTTAATACAAGGTTGAACATCTTAACAGGACAATAGATTTATCAAATAGTGTTTAAATAAAAATCATTCAGATTCATTTTTAATTGTTTATATTTTTCAAACATTACCTTAACTTCATAATTAAATAATTTTTTTGAAACAAAAATATAATTCTAGTGCATAGGATTAATTGCAATATGACCAAGAAGAGGTCGGTGAATAGGTGTGATTTAATTATTTTTAATTTATCAACAATTTTTAGCAATTAAAAATTTAATCAATTCGACCCAAAAATACTCCAATTACAATATTATATAAATACTACAAACAATTAATTGATAGATGAATAATTGAATATCAACACATCATAAAACATTTGTGATCTTCCATGCACTTTACTGAGTATAAGTAAGCTACTCAAATTTGGGCTTGATTCAAACTACATGTGTTTGTCCGCACCGAATCGGGTCGGGTTGGATTATTTAGGTCAAGCCTATTATCTTTTTGGGCCAACCCAGGGTCGTGTTTGTATTGGCCACGGGTCCAGAGTCTCATTCATTCAATCATCCACTCTTTTATTATCTGCATAAGTTCTAGAGAGAGAGAGAGGGATAGCATTGTTCGTTGTGTCTGCAGATTGCAGTGCTTCCTTTGCAGATGTGATCATTGTATCCTGGGAGGGGACATTTATCAAACTCTAAGCACCAATAGGAGGGGCGTATTCTATCTTACGGACAAAGTGTTCAACACTTGCCTTGATCAAATTTATTAAGCGATTTCTATTTCAAATTCTGAAAAACTTGTAAGTTATTTATTTTAAGTATTTTATACATTCTGTTTCTATCTATTTGTTACTTGAATAATTTTCTGGTTTGACAAAATTATTATTCAAATAGTTTTCTTATTCTTCATCTTATTCTATTATTAGAATTGGTATATAATTCTATACTTTACAGAATTGATAAACAATCTGTTTTATTCTTTAAGTAATTGTTTGACACAAAATTATCAAATTCTAGATAATACAAATATTATTTTTCTAACAATACGTACGTATTGATAGCAATCATAATTAAGCATGATAGCAATCATAATTAAGCATGATCAATCAAACACAATTAACTTTTTACATGGAAACCCTAATGAGAAGAATCATAAGATTTCGTTCAGAAAAGCAATCCAAAATGAATAAAGGCACGTTTGCGTTAGTTTTTTTCTATTAAAAAATTACTTTTGAAGCTCGAAATTACACTTAGAGCCCATTTGCATTAGGCTTTCTCAAAATTACTTTTACCGCTCAACATTTCACTTGATCTAAAAGTTGGAATGATAATCAATTCTTACCAATTTAAAGAGTGATGGGATGGTTGGTAAAATTAATTTTCATACTAAAAGTTATTGTCGCATAAGCGCAATGAAGCTCCCTTAACTTTTGCCACAATAACTTCTTGTATTGAAATTTTGATATGTGGAGATATGGTTTGAACATAAATCTAAAGACATATGTGGGAAAATAGTTCTCTAAAAGTGATTTTAGAAAAATCTAACACAAACGGACCTTGATCTAAGAAATAGAATGATAATCACTTTTGGACAATTTGAGGAATGATAGGTTGATTGACAAAATTTAATTATTAGAAGCGATTGTGGGAAAAACAGAAGCAAAAAAGTCCTACCTTTTGCCACAATCATTTCTAGTATGAAAATATCAATATATGATTGCACGATTTAATCATAATTCAAACTATGTAAAGAATTTTTTTTTTCAAAAGTGATTTTAGAAAAAGCTATTGCAAAGTGGCTAGCCTAGGAGATTCAAGATTTTATCGAATAAATAGAGATCAAGACTTATTCCATACATGATTAGGGATGTCAATAGGATAGGACGAGGTGAGAATTATGGGAGGTGGGACGGGTTTTAATTTCCATTTGGATTTGAGAAAATAAATAAAATATTTATTTAACTTCAATATATATAATTTTTTTAACGAATCCTAACTATAATCATAACAAATTTAATTTCAATCTTGGATTACAAGTATGTATAGCTAAAATATATATATTTATATACACTAACACAGTGAAAATAATAGGAAGGAAAAAAAAAAAAAATCTTAAAAACGCTATATATTGTAAATAAATGAAATTTTTTTTAGTATCTCTCTCTCTCTCTCTCTCTCTCTCTCTCTCTCTATATATATATATATATATATATATATATATATATATATATATATATATATTCGGGTTGGGGTGGCCATATCTCATTCTCATCCCAAATCCCATAGGGTTTTTAATTTTTTTTCTCAAATTCAATAGGATTTTCAAATCCTTTTCCCAGCAAACCCTTTCCAATTGGGGCACACGACGGAATAGATTACCCTTTTAACCCATCCTATTGGCATTCCTAAACATGATCCCATTATCCCAAGAGTTTTTCTGTGCAACACTCCTTATGCTATAATGCAACCACAACCACCCAGTGGTATTCACAACTCTAAGCCCTACAATTTAGTTATCCATCAATTCTTACTTCTTAGCGATGAGAAGGAAAAAGGCACATAGTTTTTGACAACTAGAAGAATCCAATCTCATATTAGCACATGAAAACCCTAGGTTTTTGTTATTCTAAAATATAATTTCTCTCAAACATGATGCTTGAAGAGTTAAGAAAAGAACCCTCAATTTTGTGCCCATAAGTACCCTTTTATAACTTTAGAAAACTCTATATTTAATTATGAAAAAGTTCGGACATAAAAAGAAAACTAAATTTCCTCCTAATTGATCAATTGATTGAGTGCATGATCAATGGATTGATTGATCGATCGGTATGTAGTGAACATTCCTAACTCACTATTCACTACCACTTAATAGTTTGATCGAATTTTGGGATCGATCGATCAACTGTCTCATAGAAGTAATTAAAAAAAAAAAAACAATTTGTAAAGGATTTTTAATCTAGTTTCCAATGCAAGAAACAGTTCTAATCAAAATTCATTTTTCAGAGAGATATGATCGACCATTTTAATAAGTAAAAAGTGCTTGAAAAAACTATTGCTAGCTTCCACATCTCAAACAAGATTAAATCGAATAAATTTGATTAATTCAACCCCAATTCAATCAAAACAAGATTACTTAAGGGTTAATTAGAAACTAATTAACCACCTAAAGGGTCAATTGAAGCTTCTGCTTGATGTTCTTCATACTTGAACAACTTGAGATTTAATCTTCATTTGATCACTTGATCCTAAATAATGGAAATTAGAAGAATTTCATAAATTTTGCCAACGCCAAAAAAAAAAAAAAAAAGGAAACGAAAAATACTAACAAATTTTCAGTTCAATTGGGTTAGTTGGGCTTTTACCATGGTTAGATCGGCCTGAACCCAGCATGCATATGTCAAGCCCAAATCCATCCCTAACCCAAATTTGAGGGATATCATTGAGGCTTGCTCCATTTTCATCCTGCTGTTTTCAAGTTCCAACTTGGGCAAGGTAGCCTAAACTGGAAAACTAGTTATTTTTGAATTTCATAAATCCAAGTAATTCATAATTTACAGTACTACTAAATTAAGGTATTTTAGGGTCAATGGAAAAAAAATAAAATAAACTTTAATTTACCTAAAATAACTTTTGGAGCTTAAAATGTTACTTGATTTAAGGCTCGTTTGTTTTAGCTTTTTCTAAAATCTCTTTTGGAGAACCATTTCTTCACATATCTTTTTAAAATTATGTTCAACCAATATTTTCACATTTCAAAATTTTTATATTAGAAGTGATTGTGACAAAAGTTGGGGCTCCCTAACTTTTGGTACAATATCTTCTTGTATGAAAATTTTGTGAGTCGTCCTATCACCTTTCAAGTTGTCTAAAAGTGATTACGAAACCACCTCTTAAAGTTAAATCAAGTAGAAAAAGTGATTTTAAGAAAAGATAAAGCAAACAATCCCTTATGAGACAAGATTATAATCACTTCTAGACAACTCGAAGGGCAATAGGATAGCTGGCCAAAGCTGGCTCCTGACTTTTGCTATAATTACTTTTAGTATAAAATTTTTGATATATGAAGTGATAGTTTGGATGTAACTTCGATCTAATGAGAAAAATGAAGAGAAAATTAGAAAAATGAAGAGATAATTTTCGAAAAATAATTTTAACCTTTTAGACAGAACTTATTCAAAAAGGGCCTAACTATATTATAAATTGTGTATGAGATAATATGACCAACCCTATACCTATAGTACTAAAATTTTGACATAAGAATGTTCCAACAACCTATAAATGAAAATGGTACAGATAGTGCTTATTTAGTCCTGCATGTGTATTCTCTCTCTGGCCACACTCCTGACACAATCTACTCAAAATTAATCTCTTTCATCCAGCTTAACTGCAAATGAAGCCACATTGTCTTTGCTTTTTGGTACCTCAGCCTTGGCTTCTGCCAGGGCTAGAACTATGACATTATCATTTTTTACTTCACTGTAATTGCCTCTTTCCGCTCTCCAAGTTGAGAAATCAGCCATGTTTATTTCAATCTTCACTTCTTGAACAGTGGGGAAATTAATGGATTTCATTCACCACCTCCAATTTCCATTTATTGGGGAATTTTAGCAAGCCCTTTCATTTGTTCTCTTCCTGTATATATCACATTTCGAAAAATAACACATTTGTTAGTTAAATGTTTTAGAAAATTATGGCATTTTGGCGAATAATTAAGGTGGCATTTGGCGTAGCTTTTGGGAGGCTCCAAATGGACTTCCTAACCTCAAAAGTCATTTTGAAAAAAAAAAATTGCGTGTTTGGTGAATTCTTTAAAATAGACCTTTATGAAAAGTCAATTACTTGGAAGTAAATTTGGGAAAAGTTAAAAAAGTTTACTTTTGAAAATCCACATGTGTAAGAAGCATAACTTCCTTACCTTTAAAACAAAAGGACTTTTTAAATATAATCATGCCAAACACTATTTTTTTTTTTTAAATGACTTCTTAAAAAGTCCTTCCTAAAATTCACTTCTTCCCAAATGACTCCCTATTGTAGGAAGTTATGCCAAAAGCCACCTAAATTGTCTATCTAAAAAATGTGTGAAAATTTCATTGGCTTTAGAATAAATCAAATGAGAGTTGTTTTGTCATCTCTTTTCGAATTTCTTTAAGGTTGTTGATTGGCTAGCTGGCTAGTGTTTCTTTTTCTTTTTCTTTATTTTTTGGGTTTTATACTAATCGGACCTTGATATTAGATCCATGTACTAATAGGCCCCTTAGATTCCATAGATACATGACCGGGTGTTTTAATTAAAAATTGGCACAAAAATACCCATGAAGTCTCTTTCGAGAAAGACGGCAAACTTACCAACGAAGACTTTCTCTTCACTAATGTGATAGAAGTAGTATCCCAAAGACTCTTTTGGGTACCCCACAAATCTACACTTATTTAACCTAGTTTCCAATTTGGTTGCATTTTGGTTCTTAACGTATGCAACACAACCCCAAACCCTTAGATGCCTCAGGCTTGGTTTCTTCCCATACCACATCTCATATGGTGTCTTAGGGACAGACTTGGAAGGAACACTGTTTAACAAATAAGTAGCCGTTTCCAATGCATATCCCCAAAAAGATATTGGCAAGTCAGTGTATAAAACTCAGCATCGATCGTACCGTGTCCATCAAAGTACGATTTCTCATTTCAGATACACCATTGATTTGAGGTGTACCAGAAGGAGTCCACTGTGATAAAATGCCAGCCTCTGTGAGATGATCCAAAAACTCAGTGGTCAAGTATTCTCCTTTTCGATCTGATCGAAGAGCTTTAATACTTTTACCGGTTTGTTTATCTACTTCAGCTATGAACTCTTTGAACTTTTCAAAAGATTCAGACTTGAAACGATCGAAGAGCTTTAATACTTTTACCGGTTTGTTTATCTACTTCAGCTATGAACTCTTTGAACTTTTCAAAAGATTCAGACTTGTGTTTCATGAGATACATAGTACCTAACCGTGAGTGATCATCGGTAAAGGTAATAAAGTAAGTGAAACCACCTCTAACAACCTTATTCAAAGGACCACATACATCAGAATGTATCAACCCTAGTATGTCTCCTGCCCTCTCACTGTGAATAGTAAAGGGCGATTTTGTTATTTTACCCATGAGACAAGGTTCACAAGTAGGTAAGGGTAAAAGTACGTATGAGCCCAGTGGCCCATCTTTACCTAACTTGTTGATCATTTCCTCACTAATATGACCCAATCTCAAATGCCATACATAGGTAGAGTCTTTTTCATCTTGAGGTCTTTTATGCTTTTCAGCTTCATGTCTATGCTCCAAGTAGTTCACACTACCATCCATGTTCAAGAAAGAAATATAGACCGTTTAGATATATGCCAAAACCAACAGATCTATTCCCAATAGAAATAGTACAACCATTCCTATTGAAAATAAATCCATAGCCAGAACGAGTTAAGGATGAAATCGCAATAATGTTCCTGACTATGCGTGACATAAACAAACAGTCCTCCAATTTCATAACATGTCCAGATGGTAAAATTAAGTTACAAGTCCTAACAGCTAATGCAACAACGTTTGCTCCATTTTGCACTCGAAGGGAGACTTGATCTCGACTTAATTGTCTGTTTCTCTAAGTTCTCTAATATTGTTACATATATGAGAACTAGTCCCTGTATCCAATACCCAAGAGAAAGCAGTGCTAAGAGATAGATAATATCCTGAATTAGGAACGCTTTCTAATTCCTTAGGCCACTCATTATTACAAGGTTCAGTCAAACAATAATCAATTTCATTTTCAGATATTTGCTTGAGTAAAGCCATAATGATATCTACAAAAATAAGTAACAGATGATTAATATATTTCATTAAACCATAATAACTTGGTCTTTAGTTTTATGGTGTCTCCCACTATTTTAACAAATCCCATACACCCTCTATAGGATTCGAGAATTCAACATTGAATTCTTAATGGGGATTGGGGTCCCGAACTAGTGGACCTCACATAATAGGTTCTTGGACCACTAATCCAAAGGGGTGAATAACTCTTTATCCAATGCTTCTCAATCAAGTTCCAACCTTTCTTTAGCCTCTAAAATGCAATGTCCTCACATAATAGGTTCTTGGATAGTGCACTTTAGTTAAATCACACCCACCATTCACATGAGTATGGTCAATTAAATGTTTCACACCTCATATAATAGGTTCTTGGGATGCACCATTATCGCACCTCATGATATCTAATATGTAATAAGCTAGTGTGAACCCTCAGAATGAATGTGTTCCTGCATATTTGCAGCCAAACACGTCCACCATAAGAATCCACCTATCTTGTAATGGTGGAAGGCTAGGTCATATGCCGCTTCCTTACAATTTAATTTTGAAAACGAGGGGTTTTAGGTCTCATCAGATTAAATATACATCTCATGCATACATATATCACATATATTTATTTATTAACCATTCTTTATTATTAGTACTTTAATGATACTCCCGCCTATCCATAAAGGAAGGGGACACTATCATCAAAGACATAAAATAATATGGTTAATGGACCCCTACAACATACATCTCATATATATGGGCCTTATAGAAAGATTATAGACTTTATAAGGTTGGGCTCAACTAGAGCCATTAGTTGAGCCCTAGGTCTAATGTGGGTATTATGATTGCAATTTTAACCTGTAACTATTACACAAAAGAAAATATCTTCATAAAGTCTTCTCTTTGTCCTCCCACTGTTCCATGCATCCTCGGGTTCACAATGCGCCTTCTCGATTACAATAAATAAAGAAAGAGTATAAAGGATAAATGGGATACATACAGAAGGAATGGGAGAAGGCATGCAAGCCTTAATTAAAATTACATCACCAATAATTTAAACAACTTTAAATTACAACCCATAAAAGAAACACATCTCATGCGACCATTCACATCTCATTTATTTGGTCTTTAAGTCCATAACCTTCCATTAATAATTATACAATCTAATTTGCATAATTTAAAACAATTAAGGAACAAGTAATAAATGCCAATGACATATATTAAAGACTTGTTTTATTCTATTTATCATCTCATGAAAATAAAAACCAATTTTAATCGCATTTAAATTAAGTAGCACTTTACTTTAGTGTTTTCTCAAAACACCAAGAATCAGCCCCTGTTTTGCAATAATAATTTGCCCTATTTAAAACAACTTTTAAAATTCAAGAACACTTCATTTCGCTAGGATTTTCAGTGTTCTTTCCAATAGTATGGGTCTCGTTAAGTCATTTCAACGTTTGATATCACTTTGAAGCATTTTGTGACTGTAACTCAAAACTTGGACAGATTTGAGAATCAATCGCAAAATGCTTAGTACGACTATCAAAGGTCAAGATAAATCATGAGAACTCTTCCTACATTTAGTTAAGACCTTATATTAGTGAAGTAGATAAGTGGTTTGTTGTAAAAATCAATAAAAACCCTTTTTAAAGATTTTACTACTTGATACTACTTGCTGCCCAGAAAAACAGCAACTTGTTTTGACTTTATAAAATTTATAAATCAAACCAAATCGATATATTTTCATTACTAATACTTAGGGCATTTCAATATATCAATGTAGATGACCCCCATGTATTTTAATCGAATTAAAAAGCCAAAACAACACTTGTTTAAACCTAAACCCCAAAATTGGCAATTAGGGTTTCCAAAACCCTAATTTCACTTTCTATTTTATTTCTTTACTTTTCAAATTTCAAAATGTTTCATAATATTTTTCGATCATTAAAACATTTAATAAATTACATTGTGAAGAAAATAAAAATAAAAACAAGCCAAGAGGTGGCCGTGACACACTAGGGTTGGGAAACCCTAGTGTGGTCGAATTCCCTAGAAGGGTGTTTGGGTTAGGGTTTTTCCTATTTTGATGATATACAATATCCAATATTAAAATCAATCAAAATAGTAATAGGATTACTTAAAACCTATTTAGAGTCATCATATGATAAGTTTCCTAATTTTTAGGAGTTTCTAATATACACAACTTTGACTATCAAGAGAGTGTCACAAATTAGTAACTTTTCAAAATAGGAATCTTATCCTACATCATAGAGTTTCTAAAACTCTAAAATTCCAGCCACTTAATTATTAATTAATCTAATTAATTAACTCCTAATCCCACTAGGATTTAACTAATTAGTATCCCATATTAACTAGGAAATTAAACACCCAATAGGAAACTAGTTCAATTAGGATTTCCTAGTCAAACTAGGTTTCCTATTGAAGTGAGTCATCTTCTTCACCAAGCAATCATCATGGCCGTCCACTCTAGGGTTTCTAAAACCATTAGATGGCCTAGATTAATTAGGGTTATGAACCTAATCACTACCCATTACTAGTAGCTGTCACCTTCTTCACCATGGCTACCATAGCCGAATTTACACTAAGGTTCCAAACCTTATATGGCCGAAATTAACCTAGGTTATAATAGGGGATTAATGGCCCCATTAATTCCGTCCATTAATTAATGGCCCCATGAAACCGTCCATCAATATAGGGTTTTTCAAACCCTAATTATTAGCAAGTTACTAAAAACAAAACAAAGAGGTTCTAAACCCCATGGCCGAATTCCTCATTGTGATTTTCTCAAAATCCCAATTTAATTAAAAACAACATTTTAATTACATGCCAAGCTATGCCATTCATGATTCGAATCATGGTTTGAGTTGGCTCTGATACCACTGATAGAATAATATATGGAAACACAGTGGAATGTAAACAATAAAAATTTTCCATAGTATTCATCCCAAGGATGTACTCAAACGATGAATCGAATCAAAACAATCAATTTAACAACAAATTAAAAGCTTACTTTATGTTCCTTTGCGAAGCAATCCTCCAAGTCTTTGAGCTCCAAAGTGTATGGTAGCCTCCAATGGTATCCAAATGAGCACAAAATCACATAAACCCTTGCACCTTCACAACGCTTGAGAAGAGGCAAGCATGGAGAGAGAGAGAGGGAGTGGCGGCTAGAGAGAGAGAGCTCCAAGGGTGCTCACGGCTCCTAGGGTTTGTGCCTCCTTCTCTTTTATGATGATAGGTTACTTAGTGCTAGCTTGACCTATCATCACATATATATAGAAAATATTCTTTAAATTTATAATTTGACCCATCCCTTATTAACTATTAATAACAAGCTAGGGTCATAATAATTATAAATTAGAATATTCCTCTCCCCTAATTTAAGTGACTCACTTATACTCTTATGTGTGTGACCCATTGGGTTCATCCCAACCTAGTAGTGGCTCAGGGACATCTCATGTCTTCCAAAATAGAAACTTTCTATTTTTTAGTTCGATTGGAACGATTCCAATTTTGCCCTCAATGATAACACTTACCATTAGGCCTACACTAGTCATGAGTGACATCTAGCAACATATCATGACGTGTCCTAGGTGTGGGTGAATATAGTAATATAAATGAACCCTTCGTGATATAGATAATCCTTCACCACACAATGTCATGATTAAGTTAATCGGGTATTAAAACATGTCAAACCCTAACTTAATCCTTTGTCAAATTCCCCAAAGTATAATCTCAATTAGGTAAACCCTTGAAAACTCTTTTATTGGTTTCCTACTGCTTTGGCCAAAGACTTTATTGAGATAATATTTGTGAATTAACTTTGACATCTCCCTTTTATAACAAGGGTGGTGATTCCCTATTGCACACTCACCAATCTTCATACATAACCCATTAGAGCTAATGAGTACATATTACATCCTGATAGCTAAGAATGTACAAAATACTATCAAACTCTAATAACTCATGTATAAGATAACATGTGGTTTCTCAGGTCTAAGGATTACAATTGTGACTATACACATGAGTAACTTTTGACATGCAAATAAATCTCCATAAGCTATACTCATATTGGTCACGTTCAGTGTACTTGTTCTCAACAAGCACCCACAGGTTTACTATTGTGTCACTACATAAATGGTTTGAGACTCACCATCCTCCCAAAGGAGCTAGTATAACATGTACTAATCTTAACAGTTTACAATCGCCCAAATATATAAACCTATGATTAGGAACAGGTCTAGGATATATATACTTGAAAGTTATAAGTCTCTTCATCTCGACACTTGAGATATAACTCTCTATTATACTATCCAAGGACTTTATCATGAACAGTAATTAAACACAAGTTACATGATAAAATAAGCAATTTCATAAATGAATATAATTTCATAAATGATTAAAATGAAATATAATGTTTCCCTAAATACAAACTATCAATTGATTTTAGGGCATACATCTAACAAAACCCTCATTGCAGAATTCAAGGGGGTTTCCAAAACCATAATCAAACTTGATTTTAATTCATTATACCCATCATAAGCCATCACAAATTCATGATCATGCTTGAGTAGGCTCTGATACCATTGAAAGGTTGTGATCGAAAGGACTTGCAGAGGAAGACAAACAATAAACTTTTTTTATTAATTTGAATCCAATCATCACAAGCCACCCAACAATCAAGCACAAGCATAGGGTCATGAATATCAACAAGAACATACATTTAAACAACTTTAAACCTACTTACTTGATTTACCTTTTGCAAAACTTCGAATCGAATCCAAGCTTCAAAGCGTATGAAGCCTCCAAGGTATCCACACGAACTCAAGACTTGTTAAGCTTCTTGCATTTGATCAACACTTGAGCAAAGCAAGATGGAGAGGGAGAGAGAAGATCACGGCCCTAAAGTATCAAAGCCTCTAGGTCACGGCCCCAAAGGGGTGGGTGTGACGATCACTCTTCTATTAGGGTGTGAGTGGACTTAGTGCTAGCATGCACCCTCACCCTTGTATTTATAGGCAAACACTGGGGTTTCTAATTTTGCAACTTAGTCCTCCTTTATTAACAATTAATTAAAGAGACCACATAAGTTACATAAATTAGAAACTAACCCCTCTCCTAACTTAAAGAACTCACTTGTATCCTTTAGTGGACAAGGACATCTTAATGTCTCCTAAAAAATAGAAACTTTCTATTTATGGTTCATTTGAAACAATTCCAATTTTTCCCTCAATGATAACACTTTATCATTAGGCCTTCACTAGTTATGAGTGACCTCTAGCAACATATCATAACATACCTTAGGTATGGGTGAATAGTAGAACTAAATGAACCCTTCATGTTACTTAATCCTTCATCCCCTAATGTTACTGTTAAGACAATCAGGTATGGTTATAAGTCAAACCCTGTCTTAACAACTTGTTATATGTTCTACAAAATATAATCTCAATAAGATGAACCCTATGAAACTCTTACACAGTTCACCTATCACTCTGGCCAGAGATTCAAACTGAGAATTATCTATGTAAACAAACCCTGACATTTTCTCTCATCAAAGTGAGAGTGATGATTCCTTCTTGTGCACTCATTTGCCTTCTTACATAACCCATTAAAGCCAATGAGTACCGATTACATCCTTATGGCTAAAGATGTACGAGATACTATCAAACTCTAATAATTTATGCACAAGATAACTATAGTGCCTCAGGTCTAAGGATTACCATTCGATGGACGTAACATAAGAATATTCTTTTGACTTAAACTCCATAAGAATATTCTTGTAGATTATGTTCAGTGTACATATTCTCTAATATGCACCCACAGATTAACTATAGTGTCACTACACAGATAGGAAAGACTACTTATCCTCCCATTAGAGCTAGTTTAAATCTATGTTACTCTTAGTGGTTTATAAATGTCCACTTTAATAAAACTATGAGTAGGAACTTCTTTAGAATAAATGTGTATGAGAAATATAAATCTCCATATCTCAACAACTTGAGATACATATTTCTTTTATGATTTATTCGTAGACCTTATCATATATATATTTAAATATACAAGACAAGTTATACCTTCTAATTAATAAAGTATAAATTGATACGCTCTTTAGGATTGGTTTTAGGGCATATCTCCAATAGGAATAGCATCTTTAATTGGTTAGGATGTCGTGCCAATAACGTGTTGTGAAATTAAAGTAAAACTCAAAATAGAAAAATAAATGAACACCAGTATTTACGTGGTTCGGCAAATTGCTTAGTGGGGGAGGGGAGATTTTAATATTGAGAATAATTATACAAAACAGTTCTCTTTTCTTTCACCATCGGCGAACTGTTGGAACCTTTCTCTCCATTTCTCCTTTTGCAGACACTTCTTTCGTCTATACATACTTCCCCTTAATCAACCACACACACACACACACACAATATATATTATTGGTGTAGTGGATGTTATGTATTGAATGTTTGGTGCTTTACAACTTGTAGTGGATGTTAGGTATTGAATGTTTGGTGCTTAATGGTCTTTGGTGGCATCCACCATATACCAGCTTTCATAACACACACACACACACACACATATATATTTATATATATGTTTCACATACTTGAATTATCAACACAACATATTTATATATATGTCTCACATACTTGTTGCCCAAAAGAAAATAAATCCATTCTTTTGCCGACATAGTTCATTGGAAAAATAGACTCAAAGTACTTTAAGGGAAAAATATTTTCTTGGGCTAAAACACCATTTAGTATGATAAGTATTTCAAAACAAAAAGCTGAAAATACATAAATTTGCTCAACCTAGCAATAGTGTTTGAATTTTTAAAAATTCATCTCTTCAAATTAACTTGTGAAATTTTACAAGCATAAACTAGATTCATATATGAACATCTACAAAAATTTTCATAATTTTAGGATAATGGTAACACACTCCAAATTTAAATCCAAGTTGGAACAACAAAACAAACAATTACTTGCTGCATGAAAGCTACTTCTAAAATAAAAGAAAAATAGTAAATTGTATCATTTTTTTATAAATCTTTTATTGGAAACAAATCTAGAAGTTAGGAAATCATTCCAACATACTGCGCTCAAAAAAGAGAAACCTCTTTTCTCTCTTTATCTCTTTCCCTTACATATATTTTCTCCCTCCCTTTATCTTTCTTTTCTTCTCTCTCTCTTTTCTTTTCTTTCTTCTCTCTCTGATTTCTCTTCCTTTTTCTCTTACTGACCCTCCTCCTACTCTTTATATATATATACAGAAATTCTACTACACGACTGACCGTGTGGCTCTTATATCAGGCGACCAATATGGAGCGTTAGATTAAATGAAGGGATGAGATGAGTCAATGTGGAGCACGCTTTTCAAGGAAAGCTTTTAAGCTTTTCAGTCTTTGCAGACTGAAACATTAAATGGGCTTCTCTTCCTTACTCTCTCTCTCTCTCTCTCTCTCTCTCTCTCTTTGCAAACTCCATTTCAATCCCCCTATCTCTCTGTCTCTCTCTCTCTCTTTTCGCCTGACTGAACCTCGCCGGAGTGAATCACGCGCATTAATGCCCAACCCGAACAGTAAAAATTTCAAAAACCCTCTCTCTCTCTCTCCCCCAAAACACTATTCCTTCCATGGAGCATGATACCCACAAATCACAAAAAAAAAAAAACCCTAACCCATTCGGAGTCTAAGCCACTCCAGTCACTGTCGTTGCTGTGAAAGTTGTCGATGCTCGCCCAACTCATCGGCTTTCTTCCCATTTTTTTTTTCCAAATAAACCTCAAACATAGCTGTGATTTTGTAAAAATAGGAGTGCTCCTCTCTCTCCCTCACACGGTTTGTTTCAGTCGTGCCTTTCTTCCCTTCCTCATATTTTCTTTTATTATTTTCCTCAAAAAAATCTGAAATAGATTTGTGTTTTTGTAAAAAAGAAAGAAAGAAATTGTTAAAATGGGAAGAAATTTTGTAAAAACAGAGTTGTGATTTTGTAAAAATCACAATAAATTTTCACCGATGTTGCGTGAAATTGTTAAAGAATTCACTTTATGATTTGAAACTATCAAAGAACTCACCTAAAGAACTCACTTTATGATTTGATTTGCTAATATTAGATAACAATAAATCTGTTGGGTTAAAAGAAATCTGTTGCTTGGGATTAATGTAAAAGAAAATAAGGATTATTGTTTTGAATCATTTTTTGTTTTCAACTTGTTTGGGCTCATTTGGACTTAAGAGAAAAAGAAAGCATCTTTAGATTCGCTGCTATGGATTCAGCAAAAATTTTTTATGGTTTTTTTTTTTCAGTAAAACCCCAACCCACTGCAGCTTTTTATTTCTCTTTCTTCTCCTTCTCCTTTTCATTTTCTGTTCAAATTCTGCAGCAAAGAAATTTATCTTTTCTCTTTTATCGGTAAAACCCCAACCCACAACCACCTTCTCCGTTCTTATTCTTCTTCGGCAAATGGCAGAGCAGCTTCAAAACAGCTATACTTCTTCCATCAATTGATTTTACATCATAAATACAAACCAACAAACTCAAATCTTATTTTTAAATTTGATAATTTATCATGACAAGTTCAAAGTTACTCAATTCATCTCTTTTCTTTTTCAACCATCCAAACAGAATTTTCAACACCATGTGTACAAGGGTACAACTACATTTAGATGTGAGAGAAAGAGAGAGAGAGAGAGAATGGATAATATCGAAAATTTAATGTTAAAAATGAGTGGACATGAAGCTTCCTGGACCTTCACCCTGGATGCTACCCCAATTCAACTACTTTTTTTTTCAGCATATAAGCTCCGTTTGGTTGCTGAGAAAGTTGGGGAAAAGAGGAGAAATTACAAAAAAATTTGGACTTGGAAAAGAAGAACGGACCACTAAATTCAGCCTCATACAACCGATTTTTACATTGAGCTCCATTTGGTTAATGAGACATTGATAAAAAATAAAGTTCCAGCAAGTTGGACGGTGAACTTCCGACGAGATGGGATGGAAGGTGAGATGGGCGAGATGGACGGCGAGGAGGGTTCAGTGCGAGGAGGGTTCAGTCTGGCGAGTTCAGTTCGGCGATGACGAGGAGAGAGAGATGAAGGGAGAGAGTGAGAGAGAGAGAGTGAGAGTGGAGTTCGCTGTAGAGTTTGAATAAGGGAGGCGTGCTGCAGCTGCAAAGTCAGAAAAGCTGAAAAGCTGAAAAACTGTCCTTGAAAAGCGTGCTCCAGATTGACTCATCTTATCCCTCCATTTGATCTAACGCTCTATATTTGTCGCCTGATATAAGAGCCACGTGGTCAGTCATGTGGCAGAATTTCTATGTATATATGTATATATATATATATATATATATATATATATATATATATATATATATAATATCCTAACCATTCTTATCTCCTTTTATATCTCTTTTTTCTTTTTAGATTCCATTTATAATAAAGCACCAGCAATAATAATATCGGAACCCCACAAAATTGTTTAATAAACTAGTATATAGTCATTGACAGCTCCTATAATTAGAGAGAGATTGTAGAGTACCTTTAAAACTTTGAAAAAGAGGTTTGATTTGCCGATAGTAGTGATAAGGTTGGTGAATTCATTAAAGCTACTACCCCATCCTCTTATCAGCTACTTGTCCCTCTTCCTAATAAAAAATTTGAAAGAGGTGGGAGAGTGATGCACCTTGTGGCATGCATATGATGGAGAGAATGGCAGAAAAGACACACATTAAGACCCCATCTTTCTCATTTTTGTTTTATTGCCTACATCTTCATGGGACCACCTGCTTAAAGTTCTCGTAAATGCTTGCCCATAATTGAGACCTTGTGTGAGAAATAGTTAAGAAGTTGCCTTTGTGACGCCCCAACTTGAAATCCGTATACACCCTTTCGGATAGGTCGACACGGGTTAAGATGGAAGTACAAACTGTTATGCTCATCCATATTTCCTCACGAGAGACAAAGAATATATATTTAACAAAATGAAATGACATGTACATACAGCATGTCCCAAAAGCTTTACATAAAATAATAATACAAATCCTAATAATTCCAACAACCCTGGCAAGTGGTCTATGCCACCTACAGTGACTAATCCCAAAAATCGAGGAATATATATATAATTAATATCTCATAACCATGCATAAACCAATGCAGAAAAGGATTATGTAGCTGTCTTTCAAACAACCCTCAAGTCAACCTGCAATCTACTGCATTAAAAAGTAATATATATATAATACAAATCATAATAATACACCCCAAACAACCCTCAAGCAAAGGATTATGCCAAGCTAAAATACACCCCTAGTCAACCTGCAATCTACTGCATTAAAAAGCAGGAATGAGCCGATGATTGCTCAGTAGGAATAATATAACCTTTACCACTTAACAATAATATCGGGATACATGGAATATGTAAATAACATAATTTTCTCATAACTGTTATAAAACAATATATAAATATATTACCATAACCAATTCTATGTTCATCAAACTGTTCTATTTCCAATTCCATTTGTTCACAATCCATATCCATCAATTCATCCCTTTGGCTCATGAAAGTATCAGTAGCTGTCTGTCAAGTTAACAAGCCCCTAGCGCAGTATTCTAAAATATAACCACGACGGGTTCTTCTTCGAGGGTAAGCCACTTGCATGGGCTATTTCTTTCGGGTCCGCTCATAGTCTCCACCCAGGACACTACGCCCTTATAATTCATTCGGGACCAACCCAGAACACTACGCCATTCTGAATACTAACTAAGCCAACATATATACATTTCATGCATTTCATTGCATAATATTTCACATTTGCCAACCATGCATAAATTATTTCCATGCATTTCATTGCATAACATATCTCATTTGCCAACCAGTCATAAATCATTTTGAAAGCATATAGATACAATTATCAAAGCTTCATTTCATAAAATGTGCATTTTTCAAATATGAGTTCAAGAAATCAATTCATATGCCATCACCAAATTCATATAAAACAATTCACAAGGCAAGTCACCTTTCCCAAATACATTCCTGTAGCATTGCTTATAAATATCATTTTCATTTCACAATATTTAGTTTTAGTAAAAATCAAGGAAATAGTTATTTAAAATATTTCTTAATCTTTCTTATTTATAAATCAATTCATAAAATTGGGTATATGATTATAAAGCCAACTGTTTTAGTTTGTAATTATATAAACAATGCAAATATATGCCCTTTTAAATATTTCCTTGAAATAATGAAATAAAGAGCTCATTCCCATGTTTATGAATCAGTATATTCAGTACCAATATAGTTTACCCAGCAATGGAAAATCAGTTCTTGAAACTTTTCAGCACCATGCCTTGGTTTTCATTTTATAGACGTGCCACACAGTTACAGTTTACAAAACAGTATATTCCATGCATCCATTTCTCAATATAATAAACAATGAGATTTAAAATGACATATAAGTCATATCATTTGTAAAGCATTCGAAAATATCCCATCATTATCAATAGTACAAGGTTACGTATTCCTACCTCAAATGCCACAGTGTTTTCCAACCCATATGGCTCCACGAGCCACCCAAATGTAATGCTCAATGCACCCAATGTAATTGGACATTCCAAAGACCTTCCAAATCTGGAAATAAAAATTTATGTAAGGAAAATTAAAAAGAAAGCACAAAGGATCTAAAAATCCCAAAAGCACAACAAGCCGTACTTCTAAACTGTTTACTCGTGAACCTACGGACCAAATACCAAAAATGCCAAACCAAAGTCCTTAATACTTTCAAAACATATTCCTAAGTATGTCAAGATGTTACACATCGAATTCCATGGCTAAAGTCCAAGCGGTTAAAAAGATATATACCGGACAGTAAATGAATGTACCCAAAAAGGCAATTCTGGTATTTTCAAAATAATTCTCTCTCTACCCCGAATCTGACCACAATACTTACATATTTAGAAACTATACTTCTCAAGCTTTCTAGGCATGTAAAGAACCCCAAAACGGACTTCGTGTGAGAAAGTTATGAGCATTTGAAGTTGACACAGAAAATATCCACATATGCGTAGGAATTGTGTCCAAAATGCCCCAAATTTCATAAACACCTACCAAATCACCAAATCTTAATCCCAAACTTTAAATCCACCATAAAAAAACCTTAAGAACAATAACTACATAAAAAAAAAAATACTCAAATCATACGGTTCGATCTTGAGATCCACAAGGTTTTAGACATAAAACCTACATAATCCAAAATGATGTTTATTTTGCAAATCTTTCACAAATCTTTTAATCAAAACCATGGATCTTGATCTAAGAGACACTAAAACACCAAAACACCACTCAAACTAGAAATCAAATCATTATACTTTCATAAATACGAAAATACTCAACTTCAAAAATAAAAACCAAGCTTAAACATAAGAGAGACTTACTTTAAAACAAAAAGGATGAACTCCGGTGACTTTTTCGGCGAGATTCTGCCACCTCTCCTTTTCCCTCACTGCCCTCTCTCTTTCTCTTGGTTCTCATTCATCTCCCGAATGAATGATTAGCTTATATATATATATATATATATATATTTATACAGCGGTGATCTAGTCAGGACGTTCTGACCCCTAATAACATTAGCCCACCTAATTTGGTCCGTTGGATGCAGTTAAGGAAGATCGGATGGTTGAGAATGGGAGGAGACAAACACGCGGGTTAAAGGAAAACGGGTATAACCCGGGTGCTGATCGCTGGAAATACGGGAGGTTAAATTCTGTATTTACGGTCAATATTAATTCATTTATAATTTACCTATGTTTAACCTCAATCCGAAGAGAGTGGTAAGCACGGGGGTCGATCCATAAAGACTAGTAATGAAAATCGGCTAAGTCAATTCACTTTTGGTGAAAGAGACATTTCCCATTGGGTAAATTTGGTTGGTTAATTGATATTTTTTTAACGGTAATTGCAAGTTAAGCATATAAGAGCATAATTGCAAAAGAATTAACATAAATTGAACTTAAATTAAATTACAGAAAATTAAACGGACAGGAATTGAAATTGCATAATTATAAATAAAGAAAAACCACGTCTCTCCAAGTGGAGAGAGGGAATATACTCTACTGAAAATTTAAAGTACAGAATTGAAAGCATAAATTAATAAAAAGTCCTCCTCGAAATTTCGAGTAGAAAGAGGGGATATTCTACTGAAACTGAAAGTACATAATTGAAAGCATAAATTAATAAAAAGTCCTCCTCGAAATTCCAAGTGGAAAGAGGGGATATTCTAATGAAATGGAAATTACATAATTGAAAGCAGAAATTTATAAAAAGTTCTCCTCGAAATTCCAAGTGGAAAGAAAGAATATTCTACTGAAATTGAAACTGCATAATTGAAAGCATAAATTAATAAAAAGTCCTCCTCGAAATTCCAAGTGGAAAGAGAGGATATTCTAATGAAATGGAAATTGCATAATTGAAAGCATAAATTAATAAAAAATCCTCCTCGAAATTCCAAGTGGAAAGAGGGGATATTCTACTGAAATTGAAATTGCATAATTGAAAGCATAAATTAATAAAAAGTCCTCATCGAAATTCCAAGTGGAAAAGGGGGATATTCTACTGAAATTGAAAGTACATAATTGAAAGCATAAATTAATAAAAAGTCCTCCTCGAAATTCCAAAAAGTGGAAAGATGGGATATTCTAATGAAATGGAAATTGCATAATTAAAAGCATAAATTAATAAAAAGTCCTCCTCAAAATTCGGGTGGAAAGAGGGGATATTCTACTGAAATGGAAATTGCGTAATTAAAAGTAATAATTAAAAACTAAAAAAAAATAAAAACCTCTTCTCTCCAAGTGGAGAGAGGGACAATTGCATCGTGTGTGAAATTGTGTAATTTGGAAATTACTAAAATTAAAATAAAAACTGAGAATAACAATTGAAAAATAAATTCACTATCTGAAATTAAACTGACTGAACTGAACAGTAGTACAGTATGTAGAAGCAGAAAATAGTCAAGACTTAGATGCACATAGCATAAAATAATCTATGACTATTTCTGATAAAATCCAACACTCAACTAACAAAGGAAAATAAACTGCAACACTCAACTAACAAAGGAAAATACTGCTTAGCTATTCGTCTGCCTGATACTTGGAAAGATGAAAGTTCAGAGAAAAAAACTACTTGCTGCTAACTGCGTGTTTTTCTCCTCTGTGCGAACCTCCTCTTTTATAGACAAATTTCGTTTGAATTTCCTTCGATGTTCTGACACCGTTCTGTACCCCTGGACTTTTGCGTTGCTGCGATGCCAGACTCTCACGACTCTGCCAGACTCACTTCTCTTCTCTCTCACCCAGACATATTTCATATATATATATATATAGCGAGCTGTTCCTATAAGCAAATTCGCATTATAAGTTAAAGTCAGCAAATAAGGCTCTGCCGTTGGATGCAAATTAACGTACCAGATGAGCCAAACTTAAAATACCCGGTCGACCCGCGTGAATCCACAGCCCCAACCCGCGAATGATGCCATCTTCCTCACATTCTTGAAGAAACCGGAACAAAGCATCTTCCTCACATTCTTGTAGACCTAATAACAACTAAAAGAGTTTTTACTATTTTATTTAATTGCAACTCACAAGACAACCTCCCCAACATAGCTCCATTTCCTCAAAGCATTTTTAGACATGTGGTCATTCTGTGTTTTCTAAACACCCAGATTAATGTTTTTCTTGAACCCCCAAGCTGTAAAGTTGCAGGAACCCCCAAGCTTAATTTTCGGAGAGAGATAGAGAGAGAGAGAGAATTACAGAGACAAACCCAATGAACTAAATCCCCTCTTGAATCACTTCCCCAATGCTCTAGTTTCTCCATTTTCCATCACTCTATTGTGAATCAACAAAGACTTTGTTGAACAATGAGCTAAAAAGACTTTCATAATAACAGGGGAAGGGAAACAGGGGGCAAACCTGAACGTTGCCGAGTTGGGGCCTGCTGAGGACGCCGGAACGCAGCCGGATTGACGCCGGACGGAGGCACGGTGTAGGTGTGAAGTTGCGAGAACCTTCAGCTGCTGCTGCCATTTTCTGAGCGCTAGAAATCAAGAATGTGAGGAAGATGGCATCATTCGCGGGTTGGGGCTGTGGATTCATGCGGGTCGACCGGGTATTTTAAGTTTGGCTCATCTGGTCCGTTAATTTGCATCCAACGGTAGAGCCTTATTTGCTGACTTTAACTTATAATACGAATTTGCTAATAGGAACAGCTCGCTATATATATATATATTATTTTATTATTTAATTTTTTTTTTTGAATTCATATCTGGTATATATACAAATATTACAAGAATTTCCACAGCTTAAATCTTGGACTTCGAAATCATTATTTTGAAGCTTAGAAGCTCCAAATCTTATTGAACATTTGAGACTTCAAAGAAGTTGCACAACTTCTCAGTCTTTGGATGAACACGTTGGCTAAATCTCTTCATACCAAAGAGTATTCATCGGAATACAGATCGCTTGGAGACTTGGGCTGGGGATGCATCTTGACTGGCTATCACATGCTAGCAAAGTATCTTTGAAGTCTATGTGCTAGAATATGAAACCGACTGCTTAGAAATGCATGTCGATGTAACGCATGCACATTCTACTATAATAGCTTCCCAAAATATAATTAGTAGAGATCCTTAGTTATCTCCACAAAAATTATATTTACGGGATCCAAACAGTGGTCCATACTCCTGAAATTAATAGAAATCCATAGTTACTGATGAGAGATCAAGTGGAGAGATTCTCATATACCTTTCACTAATTGCTGGAGAAATCAACCTCAAAAGAATACGATTAGCAGTGATCTATAGTTATCGATGAGAGATCAAGTGGACAGATAGAGTCGATAGAGAGGAGTTCTCCATGGATGCTAGAGAGCTTTTGGTTGTAAGGAAGACTGACGGGAAATTTTGCAGGTGGCTGGATCTACTCTCGTCTCCCTCCCATTCTTCTCCTTATAAAACTCTCTCAAGCATCAATTATGAGAGAAGAGAAAAAGAGAAAACAAGATCCGATTTTCACGGATCATGGTCGGCTACCGACACTCATGATAATCCTGTGTGGGCAATCTCATGCTACAACTGCTTGATTTCACATCGATTTTTACTTGCAATGCAAAACAACAGCAAACCAATTACGCGCACCTGTTTCACACAACTTTAATCTAAAATAAAGATAAAAATAAAAACAAGCTAAAATGCTACTCTTATGCGATATTTGCAACAATTCTAAAATAATTGAAAAGCACTAAAATGACCTAATTAACTTAATTAATATGCCTTTAGGGCTTTAACAAAGCTTACTTTGGGGTTTAAATTTCGAAAATTTCAGCACTTATCAGGTGCAAAAGTGGGTTTTGGGATATACAAAAATCAAAAAGTAATAAACCAAAAACCAGATCTGGTGAAGAAGGAGGGAAAGAGAAGAAAGAGAGAGAGAGAGAGAAGAAGCCAGGGAAGAAGCCACGCCACGCCCAAGGAAAAAGCCACGCTCGCCGGAACGTCGCGGAGAAGAAGCCCAGCTCGCCGGAGGGGAAGAACTGTACCCTCCATCTGACAATTCAATATGAGCAAAGTTGTATGCAGCATGAGAAGAACTCTGGGATTCAGTATAGAGCAATGCCATCTTGAATTCGCATCTTGACTCATCATTGAGAAGTGAAGCTCAAATATCACTGCACTTGTCAATTCTGATTGTCTTTTGGATTTAGAAACCTTTGCGGCTAGGAAAATTGGATGGCAAATTTTATTTTATTTTGTTTCATTGTCAGTATGGTTTCTATTTTTTGAATTTTCTATAGTTTTTAGGCAACCTTGTGTTTGCTCTCGACTTTAATAATTTTCACGCTTGGGTGGAAATTTGCATTTTACATGTTAAAAGACCCAACCCTGTTTTTCTTTTTTCTTTTTCCCTTCTATTCACATCTGTCTTCACTTTTATTATGTATTATCTTAAAAAGTTCCACATGTTGAAGACAGTCCAACATGAGAATTCTGGTTACTGGGGGTTAACATTTACTTTTTGGGAAAAAAAAAGAGAATAAACAAAAAACTATCTCAAAATAAAATAAATTAAAGGAACAAATAATATCAAATCAAATCCGGTGAGTTTCCTTTCTTCTCCGGTCAGAAATGGGACATTGCAGCGGCTGATCTGTGGGTGCTGGGTTTCGAATGTGTTGGTGGGTTCCTTTCTTCTCCTATTTCTCTCTCCTCTGTTATGAAAGGGTTTCGAATGTGTTTATTAATTGGGTTCTTCACCTCCCAAACGGGTTTTGCCCATTCCTTTCATGACCCGCGTCCCATTTAAACATTGCTACATGCCATTCGTTAGATCAACCGTTCCTCATCCAACGTCCCCAATTAAAGGGGCTGATCTATACTCTGGTCAGGATGTCCTGACCAGATCGGAACTCTATATATATATAATATCTTTTTATTTCTTTTCTTTTCCCCCATTCCTCTCTCTTATCTTATCTTATCTCTCAAGATCTCTGTATTCAAATTCTCTAGCATGCCGACAACTATATCAATGGGGAGAAAGATGTGGAGCCAAAATTATTAATGGTTGCATGTTCATGATAAGATTCCCTTTACTTTTTCAAAATTATTAATGGTTGCATAGATGCAAGTTGAAAAATATATATATTTAATATATATTATGTAACTCCCCACACAGGGTAACCCATATGCCGAAGTGATACAATGACATAAAACACCAAGCGCTTATCTTTGAATAATTCCATTTAAAATTAATATAGTTTAAAACAGTTTTTCAAACTACGCATGTGTGGAATACTTTAAAATAATTTACAACATCTCAAAAAGTAAAGATAGGGCTGAGTACTAGTTTGTATCATGAGTACAGTCCCGTAATGTACCCAAAAAAAATATTATATTACAAACCCAAAATGAGTGTCTACAGATAAGAAAGATCAACACTGTCATGATCATCCTCAAAATATCCCAAATTCCAAAAATCTCCATCTAGTTTATTGAGTTGCCGGTCCTGTGGGGGGAAAAGGGAAAGGGGTGAGCAAAACCACTATTACTCAGTAAGGTTCGTAAACCTTAAATACTACATGACACTTTTAAAAGAAACGTCAGGACTCTCAAATTTATCAGCAAGTTCCAACATGAGTCAAACATCACTTATTAAGGTCATCACATATGTAATTTATTTACATATTGTAGAAACCAGTTTCTCATAGTAAGATCATCACATTTGTAATTTATTTTCATATTATAGAATATATCCATCACTTTTTCACAATAAATGATCTCACATTACATGCATGCTTTATGCATATGATAGATATACGATGCAATGCTCATGCAGTCATACCTGCCTTTTTCTCTGTCCTGCCTGTTTTGCAAAACAGAAAAAAATTCACACACGGATGGCTACCTGGCCACGCTACGGCAACGGAGGTTAATTCCTCGCCACGCATCCAAATTTAATATTTATAAGACCACACTCAACAACAGATAATTAACCTCAATTCGAAATGTCAGGGTGAGTGCGGATCGTCCACAGAGAACGGTGGTTTACTCAAATAACAGCTTAAAAGAATTCTAATATAGAAAGAATTGATTTCAAAGTTTGATTTGATTGATTGGTTGATTCCCTTAATAGATAACGAACACAAATGCAGTAATTAAAATTAAGTAAAATTAAAATATGGAGAATGGCTATGGGGATCGGATTGAATTAGGGTGAGCATGAACTGTTTGTAATAGGAAATGCTATTTACTGTGGGATAATGGAAAACCTAAACTACAAGATTAGGTTAACCTAAAAGCTATGAATGATTAAATATCTAATAATTAATCAAAAGCCATAGACTATTAATGCTCATTGAGAATGCATAACCTATGCTAGCGATTAAATCGTTATTTATTCAATCATCCATTATCGAAATCACCATTTGCATTCGAATGTAAAAGTAATCACAGAAAACAAGTACATTAACAGATAAATCCAATATTTAAACACAAATGTCTGCGAATACAAATTTATCCCAACATTTCATAGCATTAATTACAAAACGGTACAAAAACCTCACCCAAATCCTTCTCCAAGCCCCATCGCCAAGAGATCTAGCCGGCCATGCGATAGATCGGCAGTCCTTGAACGCTTATCCATCACATACTTCGATTGTAGGACTTTTAGAGGAGATTCTGGAGTGTTTCGTTCCCAAGAAAATGCCTAGGAAAATGTGCAGCATCTGGAATATACTAAAAAAAGAAAAACAGCTAAGAAGGGAATGGAATCTCTCTCAAAAGCATGCTATTTATTGTCCCCATAAACCTTAGGGGGTAAAATGACTCTTATGCCCTTCAAACACTAACTATTTGCAAAGAAAGGTCTTCAATCAGCCGAATTTAGGGGTTCTCTATCGATAGCGGAAAAGCACCTATCGATAGAGAACTCGAATGATCAAAATCACCTTGCAACAGAGCATGTCATCTATCGATAGCGAGGATATCACCTATCGATAGATGATGTTTTTGAATCCGAGATTCGGAGGTCAGAGGCTCACGGCTATCGATAGAGAATGCCACCTATCGATAGGTCTTGCATGAATTTGAAAATTGGTTGACAGGGACCATCATCTATCGATACCCATGTTCATCTATCGATAGATGATCTTCTCTTCTTCAATTCAGCTCGAAATAATGCTCGGTGCTTCCTTAGCGACATCCAGGTCTTTATTCTTAGCTCAGGCTTTATTGAAAAGCACACGAACATGGTTCCATTGGCCAAAATCCTGCAATAAGCCTGAAAACACCGTTATTCAGTTATTTATCCTAAAATTAATCAATTACCCGTTTATTAAAGCATAGTTAGGGGTAAACTTAATCCAATTGAGGCTTGTGATTGCACGCAATCACTACCTCATTTTAGGGTACTTAACCACCCACCACAACAGCAACCCCGCATTTTTAGGACCTACCGCGATTGTCACTCATTGACAAAATGATTTACTTCCTGCTTTTTGTAATGTTGATATATTAGTGCACTAGCTATTTCCAAGATCTTTTGTCCATCGGTGGTATCTCAACTCCTCGTTTCCACAGTTACATAAATAATTTTGAATGCATATTATTCTCTATGCAATACATCTCACATGTAACTGTGCCTTATGCCAAATGCAAATATTTCATCTGATGCATATGGCATATATCTTATTTCTACTTCTCATGTACATCAATTCATGCATACGTTTCATGCATATTGACTCAAGCATATATCTCATTTGTAGGATAATTCACGCATTTATCCAATGGCTTAACAATTTATGCACATAAGAACGCAATTAAATAACTAGCATAGCACAAAACAGTGTAACAGCATTATCTGTGACTAATTATTAATTATTCGAAATATTGATTTGCATTAAAAACCAAGATTTCTATCCTATGGCTTGTGGGTTATAGACCCACAATGTTTCCGCTGCGTACTCTGACCTAAGAGATATCCTAAATAAGTCCACGGGTTAGTCCTAAGTCGAAGGAATAATCTCCTTGTAAAATTTCAAATCATTCGATAATTAATTTTTCCCAAAAATCCTTATTTAGCTTCCGAAATTTGCAGAAAATTAATGGGGTGTTCTCAGTCCTATTTTAAATCATCAAAAATGTTAAAATATGTGTAGAAACATTTATAAAATTGTTTGGGGCAAAATTTGTTAGAAAATCATAGGTTTTAAGTCAAAATTTTGACTTTAAAAAACTGCCGGTAACTTTAAAAATTCGACGGAAATTACCCAGTAGCCAAACACACACTAAACCACCTCAAATATATATAAAATTAAATTCTACACAATTTAAAAAAATTTGGGGACTCGTGGCAGCCTCATGTGCCACCACGTGCATGTTGGGGTGCTCCCTGACACTATTCATATTCTTCTCCAATTTTCCTTCATTTTTTTTTCCAGATTTTCAAAGCTTCAATTCTCCCTTGATAGAACTCCAATTTCAATGAGACCAGTTTCTAAAAATACCTAAAATCATCCTTTACAACATATCCAAAACTGAGAATTTTTCGGATTAATCTCTATTTTCTGGTGATTTTTCTCTTCTACGGTTTGAAAAATTCACCAAAAATAATATATTAATGGGAAAAATATGAGGCCACCATGATAAATCATGGTTGAACTTCTAGTATCCATGAAAAATAGTAAGAACCTCCAGTTAAGTCATTTTGTGCATAAAATGAAAAATGCCCCTTGTTTCCACCATTAAAACTTCATGGAAGCTTTCTCTCTCTAGAAATTCTCACTCCACACTTCAAATTGTGCTATGATAAGTGCTAAAATTTTCGAAATTAAACCCCAAAGTAAGCTTTGTTAAAGCCCTAAAGGCATGAATTAGGTTAATTAGGTCATTTTAGTGCTTTTCAGTTATTTTAGAATTGTTGCAAATATCACATAAGAGTAGCATTTTAGCTTGCTTGTTTTTATTTTTATCTTTATTTTAGATTAAAGTTGTGTGGAACAGGTGCGCGTAATTGGTTTGCTGTTGTTTTGCATTGTAGGTACAAATCGATGTGAAATCAAGCAAGTGTAGCATGAGATTGCCCACACAGGATTATCATGAGTGTCTGAAATTCTGAGGAAACAATTTCTTAATGAAAAAGGTTGCTTTTAATTACCTAGCCATTAAATGGTGATCAATTGATGGTTATGAAACATAAACAATCACACAATATAACACCAGATATACGAGGAAAACCCTAACGGGTAAAAAACCTCGGGAGCACAGAAATCACTATGAAATAATCACCACAGTACAAGAAAGGTAAAACTACCAACAATGACGCTTGAATCTACAAACCAGTAGAATCCCTTTCTTTGACAAACAACCTGCGAGTCCACGCAGCTTTCACAGCATTTCCACCGTTTGAATTCACAAACCTAGCTCCACACACCGCTATCCACGATGCACACGGAAATCCACCGTACAACGGAACTCCACCGTTAACCAAAACCAAAGTATAGGGTTTTGTATAGCTAAGCTATAAGGAACTATGCATATGACAATAAGGAAAGTCATAAAGACTAAGTATGCATAGTTAAAGTAAGAGTGAAGCAAAAAGCAAGTGAAAACTAGGGTTTTAACTTGGGAGCTTTTTCAAAGCACTTCACATCCCCAAAATGACTAAGTGTTGGGGTATTTATAGTAGCAGCATAACCTAGGGTTTCAAACAGTGATAAAGTGTAAGAAACTTCGAATTTTGAAAGAATTTAGGCTAAAATATACGAGAGGATCGATCCTGCAAAACAAGCCGGATCGATCCAAACTCCTCTGCCACTAGGATCGATCCGGGCACGAAAGCTGGATCGATCCCATTCTGCAGAACACAAATAGGATCGATCCTACCAAAAATGCCGGATCGATCCAAAATGTGCCATAAGCCAATTTTAAATATTTTTCAATGGAAAAAGACCTATGTGCATATAAGGATCATACTTAGGTGATTGGGTCAAATTAAATCACCTATGGTCATATATCCAACCTAGGAACTAAGTCGAACTTACCTTCCTAGGAATTTAAACCAAAACGAAATACATAACAAGCTTGAGCACTTGATATTAACGAGAAGTTGCGTTACGTTCAAGCTTGATGAAGTCACTGATCTTTCAGGGATTACTGGCTTGAGTTCAATCACAGACACTGGCTTTTGTCAGTCGAATTAGCCAACATATACATATGGTATACCTAACAAACTCCCCCTTTGGCAATTCGATGACAAAACAAAATAAAAACAAAAACAAGAAACGAAGAAACGAAAAACGATCCATTCAACATGCGAAATGAATCTCCCCCTCTCTTGTACAATAAAACGCTCAAGCACACCCCAAAAACAAAAGAAACCCAACCTATTCTAAGGCTTGAGAACTTGAACCTGTTTTTCTGCACAGGTTAAACAACCATACCTCGTGAAGGAATAAAGATTTGAAAAACACAGGTTATACAAGAATTAATACAATCAAGCATTAAGGCTATTATGGAAACATCATGCTCATGCTCAAAGAAACAATTATCAAAGAAAACAGATTTCATTTCATCAAATGTACAGTTCATACAGTTCATACAATTCATTCATTTCACATTTCATCAAATGAACAGTTCATACAGTTCATACAATATTTGAAAATGAAACCTAACAAAATGAAACCCAACAAACTTTAAGAAACCTAGAACCTACAAACAACCTAGGAACTGGAACTAAAACCACACTAAAACCACACTACTACTCCCCCTTTTTGTCACGAATGCCAAAGGGAATACAAAAAGACATGAAACATAAGACCAGTCACTCAGCCTCATCACCACTAGACCCAGACTCATCCTCTGAACCAGACTCACTACCCGACTCCTCTTCAGTAGGAGGTACTAGAGGATGGCGAACAACTGGAGGATCTAAAGGAGTAGGCAGCCGAAGGCGACGCTCAATGCGCTGAACACGATCATGAATCTGAACCTGAATCTCATTCATCTCAATCTGATGATCGGTAAGTGCCTTCACTGAATCAAAAACACGACGCAGCTGAGCCGAAATAGAGTCTAAAGTGGCATGCCGTCGTGAAGAACGAGTAGTAGGGACTGGAGCTTCAGGATCCGGTGTCGACGTAGCAGTACTCCGAGAGAGTGACATGGCAGTGATAGCACCCGGAACTGGAGGAATACGAGAATCCGAGACATTCACAGGAATGGGATCCTCAAGGCACATAAGGGTTACCATAACCTCGAATGGAAGAGCTGAAGTATGACTAGGAGACATCACAGTCTTCTTCATGCAGTCAAAGATCAACTTAGGAAAGTCAATGGACCTCCCACTCTTCATCGCAAACAGTAGCTGAGCACGGTCATCATGAAAATGCAAATGGTGACCCATAGGAACTAAGTTCCACCGTACAATCAAGTTTAGCAGCCTGTACTCCTCATGTAGATACCCTTGAACAAATTTAGTCTTGTAATCAGAAGAATGCACGTACAACTCATGAATGAGGAAGTCAAATGCCGGCCCTTTGCCAGCAGCATGAGGATACTGAGGTCGAGAAGGCCTAGAGCAACCTAAATATTTACCAATCCTCCCAGGAGTAATGGTAATAGCAGAACCACAAAACTGAGAGTGAATAGCATCCTCACCAGAGAAAACATAACTGGCATACTGATAAAAATCACGAACAAGTTCAGGAACGTAAAAATCAATCGGCTCAAAGAATTTACCTAACTCGTATGAGACAAGGCGCCGAATGATATGACTATCCACACCAAGACTGATATTGTCCACCTGACGCTCACAAGTAATAGGTCGATTGACCCACGGATCAGGAGAAACAGGCCTAGGTGGTGACGAAGGCGGAGAGTCACCAAGGTCAGGATTGGGAATATCCTGATATTCACGGCCTCGAGAACCACGACCCCGACGAGGCGTACCAGCCCGAGAAGAGGATGCACGAGACGTGCGGGCACGCTTACTAGTGCCAGAGGAACTCGCCCCACCAACCATAAGTACCACAAGGGCAAGAATACCCAAGAAAGCCATTGAAACCCAATCCAAACAATTCTAGGGCAAGAAAAATGGAGAGAATGCAAGGGAGTTGAAAGGTTCTTAGTGAGAGAGATAGACTGTTATGAGTGCATAAGAAAAACCAAAAGAAAAGAAACCAACATATAGGCTTCGCGGGAATGAGAACAGTCAAGATTTAAAAATCCCGAGAAATGGATCGATCCGGCAAATTTTTCAGGATCGATCCAAACCACTCTGATTAGAGGATCGATCCGGTAAAATATGTAGGATCGATTCAAACCACTCTGATCAGGGGATCGATCTGGTAAAATAAGCTGGATCGATCCTCCCCTGTTTTGTTTTGAAAAACAATAGAATTAACACAAGAAGGAACAAGGGGACATTTTTACCTATTGAGTCATTAGCAACAATGAATGAAACAACTTAAAACATGGTTATAAACAAGAGATGCAATAAACTTGAAGAACATGCATTCTAAACATCCAATTTCTCAAAAAATGTAACCCATGATAAACTCATTAACAAAAACCACTTGAAGTCATGAGAGTCAAACCAACCGATTTCACTTCTGAAGACAAGTGAAAGCCCTCTAATAAGCAAGAACGAGAAATTATATTTTTTGATATTTCAAACATGCATTAGGGAGAAGAAATGACAAGAGCTCAAAATCAATTAGAACAAGCTAGTATTTCAAATACAACTTTGAGAAATTTTTGGCTCTTTTCATTATCATAGCACTTTTGTGCCTTCAATAACATGGCAAATTGACAAATTGCCTTTTCTCACATAATATTTCTTTGAATGAGTCTTTTCATTGGCCTTTGAATAATTTTTCTCATATATTTTTTTAAATTGTAAGAAAAATTTGAACTAGCAATAAAAACGTAACAGGGAGCTCATCATCAAATAGAAAGAAATACTTTAGACAAAGGAGGTGAGAAGGTGCAAACATTGGCACAGCATGTTTGGGCTTTAGAAGAGGCTTTCGGTTATCGGTTAACTCATGACATCAAAGATTTTGAGAAAGAAGGATATCATGAAAACATTTAATCGAAAATATTGATAGAATTCATGTTAAGCAAGATAACAAGCTAACTCTTCGAATATAGACAAGGTTTAAAATGAATCAAAAACATTCAACCATATGCTCAAAAAGGTGATATGAACCCAACAATCTTTTGACAATTAAACTATTAAGAACAAAATAAAACAAAAGAAAATATGCATTCATAACAATAACTCCCCCTCAAAAGGATACCTAATGAGAAAGAACCACAGAGGTTCCTTACAAGGATAGTTTAACGTCTTTTCGGACGCAAGGTAGTTTAACGTCGTTTCGGACGGAGAAAGAACTAGAACTCAATCAATAGAGTAAACACCCAAAGATTTTCGAAGATATTCAAACCTAAGACCATCTAAGGGTTTTGTGAAAATATCAGCGAGTTGAGATTTAGTAGGAACATACACAACAGACAGGACACTATCTTCTACAAGATTTCGAATGAAATGATAACGAATGTCTATGTGTTTAGTCCTAGAATGCTGAACAGGATTTTTCGAGATGTTGATAGCACTTTCATTATCACAGTATATGACAAGATCAGATTCAAGAATCCCATAATCAGAAAGCATTTGCTTCATCCAAAGAAGCTGAGTGCAACAACTTGCAGCAGCTATGTATTCAGCTTCGGCAGTAGATAAAGATATGGAGTTTTGCTTCTTACTATGCCACGAAACAAGAGAAGTTCCAACATAGAAGCAACCACCTGAAGTACTCTTTCGATCATCCACATTTCCAGCCCAGTCGGCATCGGAATATGCAGCCAAGTTCGGGTTAGTATCAAAAGAATACCAAATACCATAGGTCAATGTCCCACAAATGTAACGAATGATGCGTTTAACAGCATGTAAATGTGTCTCTTTGGGACAAGACTGAAACCGAGCACAAACACCTACACTAAAAGAGATATCTGGACGACTTGCCGTGAGATACAGCAAACTACCTATCATGCTACGGTATAAAGTATGTTCAACATCAATACCACTCAAATCTTTGCCTAACTTAGTGGTAGTGCTCATAGGAGTGCGAGCATGTTTAGCACTTTCAAGACCAAACTTCTTAATCAAATCTCTAGCATATTTAGATTGACAAATGAACAATCCATCACTAAGTTGACGAATTTGAAGACCTAGAAAGCAAGTGAGTTCACCTACCATACTCATCTCAAATTCAGATTTCATCTCCTCAGAAAACGCATGAGCTAACTCACTTGAAGTAGACCCAAAAACGATGTCATCTACATAAACTTGGGCTACCACAAACACATTTCTGACAGTCTTAATGAACAAGGTACGGTCTACTCCCCCTCTAGAGAATCCCTTCTCCTCTAGATAAGTGGTAAGTCTTTCATACCACGCCCTAGGAGCTTGCTTCAGACCATACAAAGCCTTTTTCAGCTTATAGACATGTCTAGGATAATGAGGATCCTCAAACCCTTTGGGTTGTTCAACAAAAGCTTCCTCCTTTAAAAAACCATTCAGAAAAGCACTTTTAACATCCATTTGATAAACCTTAAACTTCAAATAACAAGCAATGGATAGTAAAAGTCTAACAGACTCAAGACGAGCCACAGGAGCGAAAGTTTCATCGAAATCAATACCTTCCTCTTGAGTGTATCCTTGAGCTACTAACCTAGCCTTATTCCGAATTATGATACCACTCTCATCAGATTTATTCTTGAAAATCCACTTGGTACCAATAACATTTTTATCAGAAGGCCTAGGGACAAGATCCCAAACATCATTCTTAGTGAATTGACCTAACTCTTCTTGCATAGCAAGAATCCAGTTTTCATCAGTTAGAGCCTCTTTCACATTCTTAGGTTCAAAAGAAGAGGTGTAGCAAAGATGATTTACCTCATTCTGAATTTGCCTACGCGTTCTCACACCTTCACCAAGATTTCCAATAATGTCAGTGGGAGAGTGTCTCTTTTGAACCCAAGTAGGATTAGTAAGAGAAGATTGAGAATCAAGAATTTGAACAGAATCATCCTCAACACTTGAAACATTTGGGGTATCACATTCCTCATCAACCAATTCATCTCGAGGAGTGTTTTGACTATCATCAATAGTCACATTAATCGATTCCATGACAGTAGATGTCCTAAGATTAAAGACTCTATAAGCCCTACTATTCATAGAATAACCCAAGAAAATCCCGTCATCACTACGAGAGTCAAATTTCCCCAAATTTTCTCTATCTCTCAAAATGTAGCACTTACTTCCAAAAACACGAAAGTATTTAAGATTAGGCTTCTTGCCTTTCCACAACTCATAGGGAGTTTGAGAGGTACCGGGCCTCACATAAACACGATTAACAGTATGACAAGCAGTGTTAACCGCTTCAGCCCAAAAGTGTTTGGCCACATTATTCCCTAAGAGCATGACACGAGCCATCTCTTGAATAACTCTATTTTTCCTTTCAACAACTCCATTTTGTTGAGGAGTTTTAGGAGCAGAGAATTCGTGTTGTATTCCATGATCATCACAAAATTCAGCAAATTCGGAGTTTTCAAACTCACGACCATGATCACTTCTAAGTCTAAACACCTTTCCTATGGTGTTTCCTTTCTCATTTTGAGCCTTTAGACAAATAGCCTTGAATTTATCAAAGGCTTCAGATTTATCTCTCAAAAAGGCTACCCAAGTATAACGAGTGAAGTCATCCACAACAACAAGGATATAACGTTTTCCACCTAGACTCTCTGTCCTCGTCGGACCCATTAAATCAACATGAACTAATTCCAATGGTCTAGATGTACTAACGACATTAGTCCTTTTATGAGACACACGAGTTTGTTTTCCCTTTTTACAAGGTCCACAAACACTAGAACTTGAAATCTTGGCAAGTTTAGGCACTCCATTGACAAGTTCTTTGTTTATCAACTTATCAAGATCTTTGAAATTCAAATGACCTAACCGTTGATGCCACAATTCAATATCATCAACTTTAGCACTGTTACACTTTAAAGAAGTATTAGCAAGTAAACCATAACAGTTATCAGAAGTCCTTTCACCTTGCATGATAATTTTACCATCTTCATTTAACACAGTACATAAACATTTAGTAAAGCTGACAGCAAAGTTATCATCACACAATTGACTTATACTAATCAGATTAGCCTTAAGATGTGAGACCCCAAAAATTTTCAATAGTAAATTTTCTTAATTATTATTATTTTATTTTATTTATTGCACACATGGAATTTTGTTATTGGCCATAGTGTGCCATGTGGACACTTTTTGAGAAGGGTGCATGAGAGTATTATGAA
>JAESVK010000783.1:154219-209314 GCA_017140935.1 Hamamelis virginiana | reverse complement strand
CTTTCAATTATCATTTGTTTTCATTATATATTTTAGTATTTGAATATATTAATAAAGAATATGAAATTGATACTATAGCATTAATTGATTCTGGTGCAGATCTCAATTGTATTCAAGAAGGACTAGTTCCTATTAAATACTTTGAGACTACAAAAGAAAAATTAATAATGATAGTTTCTGTTAAAAGAAGGACAGTTTATAAAGAATATTAATATATATATATATATATGGATATATGTATATTATATTTGAAAAAAAATTGCACATTTTTGTTGTTAGATTCACGAAATCAAGGTCCATTGATCAACAAATACCTTATTTGGTTGGAGATTTTAGAAAGTAATTACAAGAATATAGCAATTTGTAAGATATGAACGTGGGAACGTTCAAACTTGGTGTGTTAAATATTATAATATGTTCGTCTGACTAGTATTGAACATATGATGATATTCTACCGGTGCCTAATGAATGTACTGTAATGTTTGATAACAAGAGCTAAACATGTCTATATGTTTAGTTGGGATGACTCAACATAGTGAGATATTTAATTAGTCCTATCTGAACATTGACTTATAGTCAATATAACAAGGCTGAACAAAAATACGAATTGAAGATAATAAAAAAAAAATTAAAAATGTAAATCATACTTGAAAAATGCATCTTTTCATTGTTGTAATCATTCCATATGACTAGTTCATTGTCCATTGTTTAAAGAACAACTTTTTTCATTATTAGAGTTTTTAAAAAGTGATTATTAGAGTGTAAAGATTTGTGAAAGTATAACTTGTGGAAAGATATGAACATGGAAAGGAGAAGGTGGGTGAAGGAAGTAATATGATTTTTTATTTATTTTTTATTTATCTAATATTACCCTTAATAGTAATTTTACAAGTGGGTACAATAGTAAGAAAAATAATTCATTAATTGGTGGATACCACTAGCAAATTATGTGGGTGGCAATAGAATCACCTTTTGGGTTGAAATGAATATATGTCAAATATCTTTTATACCCTTAGTTATTACTCATATTGTCTAGCATACCATTGTCTACAAAATAACTCACTAGGGCTGCAAATAAACCAAGTCGTTCGTGAGCAGCTCGCGAACACGTTTGATAAGGGCTTGTTCAAGTTCGTTTATTTGTTAAATAAGCCAAACCCAAGCCTCGAACTTAGGCTCATTTAATAAACAAACTGATTGTATCACAATCATGCTCTCAAATGATGGTATTACTGTGTTCTCTTATATAAATAATTGTGTTTTAATATCTCGTTTTGTATAAATCTGTACAAATTGGTAAAATCTCTTTTTTAAGAAATCTGTGCAGATTATTTAACTTCGAAGTCACCGCCTATGAAGCCTTGAATATCATCTCAAATAGAGAGCATTCCAGAAAAGATCTGCTATAGCCATTGAAGTGCGAAAAGTCTGCGAAGAATTTCTGCACATGCAAAGCCAAGTGTCAACATGACTATCGATAGCCAAAATTCGCTATCGATAGAGGTACTATCGATAGCCACACTTCGCTATCGATAGTCCTTAGGCGACTGAGGGCTGTCTTAGATATTTTGAGATATTTCAAGGGCATTTACGTCTTTTGCATTTCATTTCTATATATACACATGTAAAGGCGACTTAAACAGGGTTCAAGACTTTTGCTCTGAATCATTACTCTGTTAATTTTAATAGATTTCATGTTACAGTTCAATTCTGCTTTTTATTCGGTCATTTACTTTTTCAGCAATTTCTACTTTTCTGCAATTTTTCCTTTAATGCATGGCTCAATTCTCACTTGAGAATTGTTCTTTACTTATACAGTCTTTACTTTCAGTACTTTAATTTTCTGCAATTTTCCTTTTTAATGCATGGCTCAATTCTCACTTGAGAATTGTTCTTTACTTTTAATGTCCTTTTCTTTATTTATTTAAGCTCTTTTCTTTATTCACTTTCGTCATTTTCTTTATTTATTTCAGTCACTTTTCTTTATTTACTTTCGTCATTTTCTTTATTTATTTCAGTCACTTTTTCCTTATTTCTTCAGTCATTTACTTTCTGCTTTTATTTACTTTTTCCATCCCGTGAACCCTTAGAGCTTGTCATGGATAAAGGATATTCTCCTCCATTGATGTGTAGCTAATACTCCAAGCTTGGGTGAGGATGAAGTTGGATTCTTTATGCAATTCTATTTTATAAACATCCCTTTATTTGTATTATGTGATTGCATAGTTGTGAAGGTTTTACCGCACACTATCGCTAAATATAATATCATATAATTGTACATCTGTGATTGCAATTATATAATTATGCAATGGTACTTATTGGTATGAATACAAACCAGCATGCTTTATCCCCATTTAAGGTGGATAGCGATATTCCATTCTTTTCAAGGATAAACCTGTCGGTCCTGTATTCATAATCTTTTTGGGACTTCCTTCTTGTAGTTAGAAGAACCACCATACATAATTACTATATTGAGGATTTTATAATATAAGTTGTATAATTGATATTCAATGGACTTCTCACCCAAGTTTCGCTCATTCCATCAAATTAATCGCGTTTTAACCAGCTTTCTTAAAAGTCCGTATTTTCGCTTCGACCCAATTGAAGCGCTTTTCACCACCAACTTAATTTGACAATATTCTTTCACTTTAATTAATTCTAATAGTCTTTTATTATAAACCTGCATTTTCCCAGTGGTTCGACACCCGTGCTCACTAGTCGCAATTGAATTGAGATTAACAATCACGCGGTTTTATAAATATATTAATCTTGATCATTAACAAGGAATAATCTCCCTTGTTCTCTGAATCGATCACAAACCCAGCTCAAAAGCGACTTGGACTTGACTTGTTTACGTTCGCAAACAAGACTTACGAATAGACTTGTAAATATGTTCGCAAACAAGGCTTGTGAACAAGTTCGTGAATAGGCTCGTTTGTAGGCTCTTTCTATCATTGTTATTATCCCATACTCCCATGTATAAAAATTATGTAAAAGTAAAAATATTTTTTTTACATACTTTTTACATTTTTTAATATAAAAAATAAATTAAATCATAAGTAATTTTTATTTTACATCCACTTCCATTTATTTTAAGAGATGAGTGATAATTATTTTTAGATAGTTTGAGAGGAGATAATATGGTTGGCCAAAGTTTGATTACCTTAATATGAAAAATTTGATACGTGAAGAGATGGTTTGAAGATAATTATAAAGAGACACGTGGATTCATAACTCTCCAATAGTGATTTTAAACAAATGTAGTGCAAATGAGTTTCAGAGTAATTAAGACTTGTTGTCCCAAGTTATATAACCCTAGAGGGGGTGAATATGATTTTGGCAAACTTTGAGCAAATATTACCAAATAAAAATTGTTCTCCAATTAATTTCAGCAGAAGCACAAATATATTTAAACAATTAATTGGAAATGAGATAGAGAGAGAGAAATCAAACACAGTGATTTTAATGTGGTTCAGATTTCGCCTACGTTCACACTTTAAGCACCAAGCCCAAGGATTCCTCAATCCACTATGGATTACTCCTTCAAGGTGGAGAAACCTTTACAAACAACAATCTTCTTTCACGGCGGAATATTAGCACCAACAATCTTCTTTAACGCGCGGAAGATAAGCACCAATGCTATCAAAGCATTCAATTTCACACAAGCTTGATTTTAACCAACAAAATCCAAGCTCCACAAAGGTTATAACTCAATCCTTAGCTCACAAGATATACAATATTTGTTTGTGTACAATAAATGCTTCAACAAGCTGATTTACACAAATACAAGCTCAAACTAATAGCTTCTCAAATGATTAACAATGATAGCTCAAAGGTTTTTCAAGAGGAAGCTTTGAATAATAAATGCTCTCAATGAATGCTCTTAGTGATATTGGATGGATAGCTATAAATGAGAGCAAGAGCTCTATTTATAATGATTTTAGTCTCAAATGGCTGTTTGAAATTCCTTTTAATCTGACTGGAGAAGAGGGAAGTAGCAGGGTACATTTAATGCTCCATTTGCTAAAAAGGGAAAGAGTCGTTTTGCATTTGCAGAAGAGTTAGTCGACTAGACCAAGGTGTTAGTCGACTAGCAACTAAAAATTTCAAAACATTCAAATTCTCGGGCACGGTTAGTCGACTGGGTCAAACTAGTTAGTCGACTAGCTTTGTAAAATTTTTTAGGAAAAACTTTTCAGGCTCGATTAGTAGACTGGACAAAAGGGTTAGTCGACTATCTTTGCTGCTTCTCAGATATTTGGCTACTGCCATGCATTTAGTTGACTGGACCAAGGGCTTAGTCGACTAGACTACAAGTTAGTCGACTAGCTTATATGTTTAGTCAACTAGATTAAGATTTATCAAAGTCTTGGCTACTGGATCATAGTTAGTCGACTAGACAAGGAGGGTTAGTCGACTAGATATGATCTTAAGCCAATTTTCTAATTTTCTTAAGTTTAAATCAACTTCCAACATGTAAACTAGTTAACTGAGTGTTCAAATGCATTTTTGACTAAGTTTTAAAACGTTTTGCAAGATTTCAAGGGTATGTTTGCTAATGCAATATGATCAAAACATTTTGTCTTTGAGCTATGCAAAGTTAACAATTGAGATGCCTTACATACGAATTATAATACAACTTGGCTTTAGAATATCTTCAAGGAATTGACTTCAAGTTGCTCTTCAAGATCTTCATGAGCTTTTGATTTGAGCATTTGGCATACTTGAAATGCTTGGGATATGTAGATGAGCTCCAACAAGATATGTCTTTGATTCTAAAGAGTCACAACACTTTAACCATATGTTAGAGATTAAAGTAATGTTTGTTCATTATCAAAATGTGGTCAACGGAATTGACCTTAGGGCTAACAAGACTTATTAAAAGGAAAAACTAAAAATTTATAAAATATAAAACCCACAATTGGATTGAAGAAACTTCTTATGAATATTGTGATTGCAAAAAATTACAATAATCCAACGATCAGTTTTTGAAAAATGACAATATGAAAATTTGTCCTTTTTGTTCTTCAAAATATCACAAAATTTCTATAGTCATTATTCAAAAATTGACCATTGGATCCCTTTGACTTTTTTGCGAGTATGGCATTCATAAAGAGTTTATCTACTCCAATGATGGATTTTTCTAAATGTCATTAGTTGTTTACTATACTCAAGTAACCTTACGCAACTTTGTACCAGGTGCACCTTGTAATTGACTAACTTAGGAAAATGTGTAGGGCTAATTGTACATCATATTTTAAAAAACCCATTGTAGGATTGAACAAATTTCTTACGAATATCACAGCACATTTTGTACCTTGTAATTGACTGACTTAGGAAAATGTGTAGGGCTAATTGCACAGCATATTTTAAAAAATCCACTGTTGGATTGAACAAATTTCTTATGAATATCACACTTATAAAACATCACAGTAATCAAATGATCAATTTTTTAAAAATGTCAATGTGAAAATTTATATTTTTTTCTTTAAAATATCACTAGTTTTCTTTTTTTTTTTTTTTTTTTTTCATAACTTGACCGTTGGATCGTTGTGTTTTTTTTTTTTTTTTGCGAGCATGGCATTTATAAGAAGTTTATATAACCCAACAGTGGATTTTTCTCAATGACATTGGTCGTTGACTATACTTAAGTAATTTTATACAACTTCGTACCGGGTGCATATTGTAATTGACTGACTTGGGTTGCATGTATAGGGCTAATTGCATAACAAATTTCTAAAAACCCACCGTTGAATTGAACAAACTTCTTATAAATATCATGCTTGCCAAAAATTATAAAAATTCAACATTCGGTTTTTGAAAAATGCTAATTGTCAAAAAGTTATTTTTTTTTTCCTTCAAAATATCACCAATTTTTCTGTATTCTTTGAAAATCTGATTGTTGGATCGTTATTTGCAACTACAATTACATTTTAAGTAAATAAAAAAAAAAATCCATTCTTTGGTTTATTTTTACCTCACGTGTAATGCATGTGATTATGTGAGTTTTAGGGAGCGTTTGGAAGGGCGGAATGCCTGGTGGGTTTGGGGTTAGGCTTCACTTTTCATCGTTTGGATGGTGGGAATGGGGTCAAGAAGACAACCCGATGGAGTGAGGATTCCTGCCAATAAGGGGAATATCATTCCTTGTCCAACAAGTGGGTTTGAGCTATACACACCTGGGAATGCATTTTATGATAATTTGATTGACGAGCGTGCCCTTCAAAATCACAGGCTACAAAAAGATATTCCATGTCTATCCCACATATACAAAACCCCCTTCATCGACCATTCGATCTACCTACAATAGAAACCCTAGCGCCACAAACCATACCTAGCGTCGCTGAAAATAAAAAATCTCCCGCTGAAGAAACCCATCTCGGTGGTCAATTAAAGCTGATTCTGCTCCCGACTTTGCATCGAGTATGTGAAATACACAACCCTAGCACCGATTCATTTATTGTGTTTTTATTTTTATTTTTTGTTTTTGTGGTTTTTCTTGATCATTTGCTTATGGAATATTGTTGATTATACATCTTTATCATCTATACTTTCCTTTTCTATCTCTGAAATTCTCTAGAGCTTTCATTCGCCTGTTTTTGTATCGCTCGATCGAAGGTAAGGAGGCTAGGGATTGTTTGTTTGTTCTCTAAAGCTTCCTCAATCCTCAGCATCCATTGATAACCGTTTGTTTGTCTAATATCTATATTTATTTTTTTATTTTTTTATTCTTCTATTTTTACATTATCTATACGATCGGTTTGGATGATAAAATCTTGTTTGGTTATCACCGTGTTGTCCCAAGTTATTTAACCCTAGAGGGGGGTGAATAAGGTTTTGGCAAACTTTAAGCAAATATTACCAAATAAAAATATTTATCTAATTAAATAGCGGAAGCACAAATAAATAAAACTTAATTGGAAATGAGAGAGAGAGAGAAATCAAACACAGCAATTTTAACGTGGTTCGAACTCCGCTTACGTCCACGCCTTAAGCACCAAGCCCAAGGATTCCTCAATCCACTATGGATCACTCCTTCAAGGTGGAGAAACCATTACAACCAATCTCGCTTTCGATGGAGATAAAACCAATGCTATCAAAGCATCCAATCTTACTTCCGGTGAAGATTAAACCAATGCTCACCAAGAGCACTCAACCAATCTCATTTCAGGTGGAGATTAAACCGATGCTACCAAAGCACCCAATCTTACTTTCGGTGAAGATTAAACCAATGCTATCAAAGCATTTAACCAATCTCACTTCTGGCTGGAGATTAAACCAAGAGACTACCGCTCTTTTCACAAGATATACAATCAGGTTTTGTGTACAATGAATGAACTTCTCAAGAGTAGATAAAGTACAAATAAAGCTCTCACTAATATCTCTTTAAGATATAAACTATTTGGCTCAAGAGAGAATGATGATTCTTTTGACTAGATCACACAAGATTGATGTAAACTAAGTTAGTTTGAGTATATGTGTGTTAATTAATCTGTTTAGGACTCATACAATGACTATTTATAAGCCTAAGAACAAATTTGGCCGTTGGGAGTCAAAATATAGCCGTTTAGGTTTTTTCAAAACTAGCCGTTATAAGCTGCAGAGCCTTATTAGTCGACTAGACCAACAAGAGTTAGTCGACTAGTTTAGTAGAAAACAAAGCATTTGAAAATTTGGGCTCGATTAGTCGACTAGATTAACATGATTAGTTGACTATCTTAATTGCTTCTTAAAACATGGCTACTGACTTACAATTAGTTGACTGGAACAAAAGATTTAGTCGACTAGTTTAACTGTTAGTCGACTAGAATAAGATTTCTTAAACTCATGGCTACTGGATTATAGTTAGTCGACTAGACTAATTGGGTTAGTCGACTAGATATGTTCTTAAGCCATTTTTCTAAGTTTCTTAAATCTAAATCAACTTCCAACATGTAAACTAGTTAACTAAGTGTTCAAAAGTATTTTTGACTTAGTTAAAAAAAAAACATTTTGATTAGCCAAGAGAGTTTAGCTTCTATAGAGAAATTTATACAAATAAATCCTAAGCACTCTTACACAAGGATAAAAGCAAGATCTTCACGATTGAATTGTCCACACTTATGTTTGGCTTGATCTTTGAACTTCAACAATGTTATAGCTCTTTGCTCCATGCTCCTTAGTGAATATGCAACTAATTCACTTGAGATTAGCTTTAATGATCTTCCAAAGTAGTGCATGGTGCATGAGCTTCAAGTATGTTGATTTTCCTCATTGAAAGCTTGGTTCCTATCTTCCAAATTTACATTAAATGGAAACCATTAGAAACACAAGACAATGTTTGTTATTATCAAAATCATTCAACAAAGTTGGATTGAAGTCATAAGGCTAACACACCGATCTCGCATAATCTAAGCTACATCTCTGAAATGCAAAAATTTGTGTATTGTTTTAGGGAACTAAATCAATCTAAGCTACTAAATTATTTAAGAATTAGAAAAAAAAATTGAAATTCAAAAATTAAATAAGAAACTTCTTTTCAAATTTATTGTGATGAGTTTATTGCTTTGGGGAACTAAATCAATTATATTGGTGTTCTTGTAATCTCTCTGAGATTTCCAGTGGTTTGATCATTAGTGGGTCAAGTTTTATATTTTGTGTATTGTTCCAAATATGAGTCTCATTCCATATTTGATGAGTTTATTGTTTTGGGGAACTAAATCAATTATATTGGTGTTCTTGTAATCTCTCTAAGATTTCCAGTGGTTTGATCATTAGTGGGTCAGGTTTTTATTTTGTGTATTGTTCCAAATATGAGTCTCATTCCAAGCACTGTTGAAATATGTTAATTTAGAACATGCACTTTGAATGCATTTTGTTTATTGAATCTTTTCCTTATGAATTAGTTTTTTGTATAGACTGAATTGTCATGCTAGTATTTAAACTCTTGTATTACTCTACATAAAAGCCTTATAAGTGTTTGTGAAATCCTTGTTTATTTATTTTCATCATCTATACACCTGCTTGAACTTTTGTGGTTAGAACGAATGTAGTGAAATCCTATATTGGTTTTGAATTGTCCATTTTGGTTCATTTGTTGAGCCTGAAAATTAGTAGACTAGGGACTCTGATCCCCTTCGATGGGCTTAAATGATTCAAACAAGGCTACTTAATTCTATTATTGTGTTTAATGTCATTGTGTTTGGTTGATTTACCAAATTATGATACCTAGTCACTGTCATTTCTTTTGTTTTGTACTTTTGAATGAGATGCTTGTTAGGGGTTAGTTTGTGCTTTGTCTACATGATTGCACAACCTTGTTTATTTATTTTCGAATTGACTATCAAGTATTCTATGCCATGGGCGAGTATTTCAGTGACTATAATTGAATTGACTATCAAGTATTCTATGCCATGGGTGAGTATTTAATTGACTATCAAGTTTATTTATGCTTTTGGGTGTATATAATTAACATTTTATTTTATTTACTCATCTAGCTCATGGATTATAGGTTATGTGAAATACATAACCTAGTGAAACTTTTTTTTGGTTTAATGTTCCTTGTTTAGACCTGTATGCTAAATACATAATTTAATATTTCATTTGAGAAGTTTATGTTAATTATTCCGGCATTTGAGAGAGAGACGATTCACTTACGAACGGCTGAAAGAATCCCATGGAAATGTGCGGAATAAAATTTTTCTCCTTGGAATATGAACCAAGATCACATGATGATTGTATAAGCTATGTAATCAATACTTAAATAATGTAAACAACTTACATTGATAGCCTTAAGAGTAGGATTAAATGATTGTAGTTCAGCCCCAAGTAGATGAAGGCCTCCAAGATTGATCCACACTAGTTGCAAGCTCCAAGAGATGAGAGAGAGAGAGGAGATGGCTAGGGAATTTTCACAAAACACTTTTGATCCTTTCTTACTATGCATGGCCGGCCCCCTCTTGTCTATCTATATTATGAGTGCTAGCTCTCTTAGATAGATGATAACCATATTTCAAATTTGAAATAAATCAAATTCAAAATATAAATGCAATGATAGATAATTTGTTATCTTATCTATAATTTGAAACCATTTCAAATTTAAATTTCAACTAACTTGAAATTCAATTAACTATTTGAAATCTTTAATTATCTTGCCATCTCATGACAATTTCAAATTTCAAAAACTTGAAATTCTAGTTAATTAATATTTGCATATTATTCTCTCTTCTTCTTTAAATGAAGCTACCAACTATATGTGTGTGACCTCTTAGGTTCACAACAACCTAGTAGTAGGAATTAGGATAATAAATTATCCTTCAAATAAAACTACTTTTATTTAAGGTTCAAATTAGAGCTCTTCTAATTTCCTTTTGAGAAATCAATTTCTCTTTGGCCTCTACTAGTCCTGAGTGACATCTAGCAATATGTCAAGACACACCCTAGGTTGTGTGAAGGTTAATCATAACACAGTGAACCCTTCAGTTACAATTAAGATACAATTCAATCCTTCCATCAAACAATGCCTTAGTTAAATTACTTGGGTATTGGATATATGTCAAACCCTAATTTAACATTTTGTATGTGATTCTCAAAATAAAAATTCAACCTTGGGATACTCAAGAAACAGTTTTCTTATTCCCAACTGCTTTGGCCAAAGACTTATATGAATTATATCTTTGAGAATAATACGAGCCATTCTCTCTCTTTACTGAGAGTGATAGATTCCTTGTTGTACACTCATATGTCCCCATGACAGGTATACTAGGGCCAATGAGCACATACACAAATTCCATGGTTAGGATATGTACATTGTACTATCAAACCCTAATATCCCTAACACAGGACATCTATGGTGCCTCAGGTCTAAGGATCACTTACATCATTGTAACCCTGAGTTGTTGTTTGACATGTAAGTAAAACTCCATTCAACAAACTCAATCAATGATCACATTCAATGTACTTGTTCTCAAACAAGCACCCACAGGTTTGTCCTAGTGTCATTACACAAATGACTTGAGACTAGTCATTCTCCATATTGAGCAGACATAACCTGTACTAGTCTATCCAGATTATTAATGTCCAATAAATAATCCTATGACTAGGAATATCTAAGAAAGAAATCTTTAACAATATAAGTCTCCTAATCTCCACTCTTGAGATCTTATATTGACATTCCTTCTAAGGACTTATCATGAATATAATAACAGAAGAATACATGATAATCAAAAGCCCATTTTATTAATGAATAATAATAATACATGAATCAACTTTATGTCATAAATTACACCAGTGAGATTGGCTATTAGGGCATATTACTAACACGGCGGATGAGGAGCAACGCTAGAGTGGTGGCAGAAACCTTAGATAAACTCTAGTGAATTTCGTGTTGTGACCGACTGGCATAGACATCGGTGTTTACCTATTTAATTTAGGGGTGCAAACTAGCCGAGCCAAAGGCTGTTAAAAAATCTAAAGGCTTGAGCTCGGCTCGTGTTCGAAACGAGCCTCATTCAACCACGACTCGTGAGATGTTTGTCTCTCACTCCACATTAGAATAAAAAAAAATCTTTAATAAAGAAAAGGGGGGGGGGGGCCCCACAGCATCATTCTTCTTGTGATTTGATTGCAACTGCATCATCAGTTTTCAAGAACCATTTCCTGTATCTAAATTTCAATGAAAGGCGGCAACCAGAGTCCATCAAGTCTAAATGTAGTAGCAGATATGACTGACATATATAAACCAATACTTCGAAAAAAAAAAAGAAAGCAAAAATAGATTCAATCATCAAGCAAACAGAAATGAGCTTCGTGAAGCAAGGGAAAATCCAAATTTCACAAATAAAAACAAATCTAAATTTCGAAAAAACAGGTGTTAATTCTTTGTTGCTGTAGAATATTAGAGAACGAAAACCAACATCTATTTCAAAAACCCTAATAAATATAAAACCCTACATGCACACTTGTCATCCAAAAACACTGAATTTCACATGTAAAACCAAATTGGATTGATTGAAAGAAAAGGGGAGAGAGAGAGAGAGAGAGAGAGAGAGACGATTCACTTACGAACGGCGGACGAGGAGCAGCGCTAGAGTGGCGGCAGAAACCCTAGATATACCCTAGTGAATTTCGTATTGTGACCGACTGGCATAGACAGCGGTGTTTACTTATTCAATTTAGGGATGCAAACCAGTCGAGCTAAAGGCTACTAAAAAATCTCAAAGCTTGAGCTCGGCTCGTGTTCGAAACGAGCGTCATTCGACCTCGACTCGTGAGATGTTTGTCTCTCTCTCTCTCTTAATTACAATGAAAAAAAAATCTTTAATAAAGAAAAAGAAATATAAGATTAATATTGTAGGATACTCACAAAACTGAGGAAATCTTGGTGAATTTGCATCAAACAGAAGTGAAAAATTACTTTATACCTAGTTTATGTTCAAACCCTAGATGGCTAGATCTCCAAAACTCCATATAATACCTAGTTTATGCTCTATACAAGATCCAATAAAATACAAAAAAAAAGAAGATTAAATCAAATGACGGAAGTGAGCAGAAGTGAAAAACTTACAAAGTAAATGGCGAGAAGTGAAAAACCCACTTGTGTAAGATTGTGAGCAAACCCTAGATTCAGAGTGTGATTTTGCCGTGGTTCGCGTTGTGCACGATTTTGAAATCTCAAAAGACTCCCAAGTCAAAAGCAACCGCACAACCCATGTCCAAGCCGCAAGTCCTTAATGCGGTTTTGAAATCTCAAAAGACGGCTCCCAAGTCAAAAGCAGCCTTACAACCCATGTCCAAGCTGCAGGTCCACAATGCGAATCAGGGCAGAATCGCACTCCGAATCTAGGGTTTGCTCACAATCTCACACAAGTGGGTTTTCACTTCTCACCATTTACGAGTGTTATCATAACCGGACCGGTTGAACAGGGAATCGGTCCCCTCTCTGGTTGGTTTAACCAACAAAAACCCATTTGGCTAAAAAATCGGCCTATTTAGTGAAACCCAGCTGACCCAGCGGTTCAACCGGCGGTTTAACGGTTTAATTGGGTCTATTGGTGAACCGGACGTTTTTTTTAAAATAAAATTTCTATTGAAAAGACACAAATGCCCCCACATTTTTTTTACATCCTATTAAGACTAGAAGGTTAAAAATGTAAATATACCTATAATACCTAAAACCCTAAAAATTAAAACTATTATCCCCCGCTTCTTCGTTCTTCCATTCCGCTTCTTAGGCGACTGTGACCCCTCCGGCGCCCTCCCGGACGACGCACGACGCACGACGCACGACGGGCGGCGGCAACCCTCACCGGTAAGTCATCTCTCTCTCTCTCTCTCTCTCTCCCCGATTGCAACCCCTCTTCTTTCAATTTCTGCTACACAGGGAAGGTACCCGACAGGCGATGGCATACTGAAATAACCACTATAGTAGCCGTTTTCAGTTTTAATAGTACAACGCTGAAGGCTGCTGCTGCTTCTTCTTCTGATGTTCTGGTGATGAACACACCTTTCCAAGGACTTAACATTCCTTTTTTCCCTTTTCCTTCATTTGGTTACTTGATTCAGATTGGCAATTTATTTTTCTTTTGGTAATCTGATCTTAAGGCAGAACTCATGAAGGTTTAGGCACAATCTTTTTAATGATTCCTTCTTCATCTTCTATGTTTGTTCCTTTCTTCAATTGTTGAAAGCTAAGCAAAACTGTACGCCATTCAGGTTTATATCTTCATCTTAATTATTAATTGTTGAATAAATACTTGTGTTGCCCCTACTTTTTTTTTTTTTTTCATCTGCCATTGTTGAAGAAAAGCAGTTTAGGTAATCAGGAATAAATTATAATTTTCAAGGGATGTGGACATGAGTGATCTTGGAAATTTTGTACTATCTTCTATGTTTTTTTTCTTCATACTACCTATTAAATCTGGAATTATTAAACAGTAACATTAAAAATTGAAATTATTTGCGGAGGGGGAGACCCAAATGTATATAATTAATTGCCTATACATTGATTATTTTCGATAGCAATTTCAAACAGACACCAAACACCAGGAAAATGGTGGAATATATATATATATATACATATATTTTCAGCATATGCAATTTTAGAACATTGGTGATTTTACATTGCAATGTATCTTACAGGGACTATATTAGTGAAAAATAAGGAAGACCTTGACCAAAAGCCTCTAGAAAATAGTAGAGAAGTTTCCGCAGAATGTGCAATGGATGGTGTTAAACTTTTCTTGGACTCATGGTCTTACTCATGATTTTAAGTTTCTACTGGTTATTATATTCACCAGTTGGTATTACTGAAGGATATTAATGATGAACAGATGAAGTACTCTAGGAATTCTTGGACTCATGGTCTTACTCATGATTTCTGTGCTCTGATATTTTGAAATGCTTGATTGTTTTTTATGGAAGATATTACCTTTATGATGGTTCTTTGAATTTTTTTTTTCCTTTTTTTGCTTGCATCAGAATCTTGGAATAAATTCTTGTGGTTATTGCACTTATCAGTATGTATGAAAGTCTGCTTTTGTCTTCAATGTCCCCATGCAATGCTTGCAATCATGGGCGGAAGACATTTAAAAAAGCTGTTTCATGTGTACAATTTGTTTTGAGCTTTTACCTACACAATTTAAAATGAAGACATAGTAGCAAGAGTAATGTTATTATCAAACTAGCATCATTAGACTTATTTGGTATTTACTGAGGTAATAGATGTCTTTTTTAAGTTTTATAACTTAATCTTTGAAGAATTTGGTTAATATATTAAAACTTGTTGAAATGTGAATATTCTTCATGATGTGAATTGATATGTTATATTGGATTATTGGTATATGATTATGCCATAGTGCTTCATAGTTCATAGCATTAAAATTTCAAACTTGATGTGTTGGTGAACTTTTGAATTATATATGTTAGCATTTTAGCAATATGTTATTAGTATTATGCATTGTTGAGAAATTGACATATTGTGTGATTATAATTTATAAAGAATAGAAATAATTCTTAAAAAAAATTTAGGACTTTTATAGGATTTGTTTCTATATATTTTTTTTTAGGTTTTTAATAAATAATAAATAATAAATAATTATTAATTATTAATTAATATATTTATGATGTCACGGTTCAACCCAGTTGACCAGACGGTTGAACCGGTTGACCCTTAACCCGGTCACTTTTTCGGTTCGATGAATGGTCTAGGTTTTAAAACATTGCCATTTACTTTGTAAGTTTTTCACTTCTGTTCGCTTCCGTCATTTAATTTAATCCATTTTTTTTTTTTTTTTGGTATTTTATTGGATCTTGTATAGAGCATAAACTAGATGTTATATGGGGTTTTGGAGATCTAGCCATCTAGGGTTTGAACATAAACTAGGTATAAAGTAATTTTTCACTTTTGTTTGATGCAAATTCACCAGGATTTCCTCTGTTTTGTGAGTATCCTACAATATTAATCTTCTATTTCTTTTTCTTTATTAAAGATTTTTTTTTCATTGTAATTAAGAGAGAGAGTGACAAACATCTCACGAGTCGAGGTCGAATGACGCTCGTTTCGAACACGAGCCGAGCTCAAGCCTTGAGATTTTTGAGCGAGCTGAGCTCAAGCCTTGAGATTTTTTAGCAGCCTTTGGCTCGGCTGGTTTGCACCCCTAAATTAAATAAGTTAACACCGCTGTCTATGCCAGTCGGTCACAATACGAGATTCACTAGGGTTTATCTAGGGTTTCTGCTGCCACTCTAGCGCTGCTCCTCGTCCGTCGTTCGTAAGTGAATCGTCTCTCTCTCTCTCTCTCCTTTTTTTTCAATCTATCCAATTTGGTTTGACATGTGAAATTCAGTGTTTTTGGATGACAAGTGTGCATGTAGGGTTTTATATCTATTGGGGTTTTTGAAATAGATGTTGGTTTTTCGTTCTCTAATATTCTACAGCAACAAAGAATTAACACCTGTTTTTTCGAAATTCAAATTTGTTTTTATTTGTGAAATTCGGATTTTCCCTTGCTTCACGAAGCTCATTTCTGTTTGCTTGATAATTGAATCTATTTTTGCTATTTTTTTTTTCGAAGTATTGGTTTCTATATGTCAGTCATAACTGCTACTACATTTAGACTTGATGGACGCTGGTTGCCGCCTTTCATTGAAATTTAGATACAGGAAATGGTTCTTGAAAACTGATGATGCAGTTGCAATCAAATCACAAGAAGAATGATGCTGTGTCCCCCCCCCCCATCTTCTCTTTCTCTCTCGCTCCCTTCTTTGTGGGAAATAGCCTAGAAATACACAGCTCAAACACCTCAAATAGTCATATTATGCAATTACTTTGATAATATAGTGAATTAACTTTACAACCGTAATGATAAATGCCTAATTTTTACGACATGTATATTTGTGCGTGCGTGTGTATTTTTTCTGTGTAATTCCATTTCTAATGAGAGAGGGGTTTTGCTTTTTTAATTATGAATTAAATGTTGCCTGTGACAATAATAACTACATATTATGATTCAAAGCTTATTTTGCAAGTGCTTTGATGATATAGCACATCAAATTTACGAATGTAATGATAAATGCTTAATTTTACAACATTTTTATGCTCATTATTCGATATTTTGTTTCTAGCTATAGATGGGATGTGGGTTTTTATAATTGTGAATTGAATTTTTCTTGTGTTAATTTGAACTAAATGACGTTTTGCAAAGCTTAGTTTTCCATTATGCTTTTATTGACATGAATTTGTTCATGTTCGCCATTTTTCAGGACTTTAGATATGAATTTTTTTTTGTTCATGTTAATTTTTGACTTGCTTCTTGTTTATGTCAGGTAATAAACATAGACATTAAAATATGGTGCAATATAACTTCAAGAAGATTACTGTGGTCCCCAATGGGAAGGATTTCATTGATATTATTTTGTCACGAACACAACGTCAAACACCGACTGTTGTGCACAAGGGTTATGCAATTTCCCGCCTCCGTCAGTTTTACATGCGTAAAGTGAAGTACACTCAACAGAACTTTCATGAGAAGCTGTCCACAATTATTGAGGAGTTCCCTCGTCTGGATGATATCCACCCATTTTATGGAGACCTTCTTCATGTCCTCTATAACAAAGACCACTACAAGCTTGCTCTTGGCCAAATCAATACTGCACGGAACCTTATCAGTAAGATTGCAAAAGATTACGTGAGATTGTTAAAGTATGGTGACTCTTTATATCGGTGCAAATCTTTAAAGGTTGCTGCTCTTGGCCGCATGTGTACTGTAATTAAGAGGATTGGCCCTAGTTTGGCTTACCTAGAGCAGATCAGACAACACATGGCAAGGCTACCTTCAATTGATCCGAATACTAGAACGATCTTGATTTGTGGGTACCCAAATGTGGGAAAGAGCTCATTCATTAACAAAATCACTAGGGCTGATGTGGATGTCCAACCCTATGCTTTCACCACGAAGTCACTCTTTGTTGGCCATACAGACTATAAATATTTAAGATACCAAGTGATTGATACACCAGGGATTTTGGATCGGCCGTTTGAAGATCGTAACATTATTGAGATGTGCAGTATAACTGCTCTGGCGCATCTGCGAGCTGCCGTGTTGTTCTTCTTGGACATCTCAGGGTCCTGCGGTTACAGCATTGCCCAACAAGCAGCTCTTTTTCACAGCATTAAGTCTTTGTTTATGAACAAACCACTAATTATTGTCTGCAACAAGACTGACTTGCAGCCACTGGATGGGATATCAGAGGAAGACATGAAGTTGGTCACGGAGATGAAGGATGAAGCTGTGAAGACTGTTATAGGTCAGGAAGGTGAGCCTACGAATGATGAGGGAGTGCTTTTGACTATGAGCACTTTGACTGAGGAGGGTGTCATTGCTGTGAAGAACGCAGCTTGTGAGAGGTTATTGAACCAGAGGGTTGAATTAAAGATGAAGTCTAAAAAGATAAATGACTGCTTGAATCGGTTTCATGTTGCAATGCCAAAGCCACGTGACCAAAAGGACAGGCCACCTTGCATACCTCAGGCAGTTTTGGAAGCCAGAGCTAAGCAAGCAGCGGAGAAAGACAAGAAGAAACTTGAAAGGGATTTGGAGAATGAGAATGGTGGTGCAGGTGTATACTCTGCTAGTTTGAAGAAGCATTATATCTTAGCAAATGAAGAATGGAAAGAAGATATAATGCCTGAAATTCTCGATGGACACAACGTTTTTGACTTCATCGATCCTGATATCTTACAAAGGCTTGAAGAGTTGGAACAAGAAGAAGGGCTTAGGCAGGAGGATGCTGATGATGATTTTGAGATGGATGGTAAAGAATTGACCCCAGAGGAGCAAGAAGCATTGGCTGAGATCAGGAAAAAGAAAAGCTTGCTCATTCAACAGCATAGAATCAGGAAAAGCACTGCAGAGAGCCGGTCTACTGTACCTAGAAAATTTGACAAGGACAGGAAGTTCACGTCAGAGAGAATGGGGAGGCAGTTATCAGCTTTGGGTCTGGATCCCACTTCGGCAATCGACCGAGCCCGCAGCAGGTCTATTTCTAGAAAGGGCCGTAAGAGGGAGAGGTCACGTGACAGGGTTGATAATGATGGTGATGTTATGGACATGGATGTTGACCAACCTAACAAGAAACTGCGTATGAGGTCTAGATCCCTGTCACTGTCAAGGTCAAGGTCAAGGTCACGGCCGCCGGGTGAAGTTGTACCAGGAGAGGGCTTCAAGGACTCTGCTCAGAAGGTCAAAGCTCTAAAAATTGCTAAGAAATCTGTCAGGAAGAGGAACAAGGATGCTCGTCGTGGAGAGGCAGACAGAGTTATTCCTAATCTGAAACCAAAGCACTTGTTCTCTGGAAAACGTTCCATTGGAAAAACCGATAGACGCTAATATATTTAAGGTGCATTGTTTTTTCATGTTTATTTTTTGTTTTTGCTTCTCTTTCAGTTTTTTCAAAATGCTTAGGTTTGCATGTTTTTAATATTGGATGTATTCTTTATTAGTCTCTTAGATGAAATATATATCTATATATATTTTCAAATATTCTTTATTTTCAATTTTCATGGTAATTCGGTGTATGGTGATTATTATCCCTCCTGGTCATTTGATGGCAAACTTTTCTACTTGTGTTTGGGATCTAGTGCTTTCTTTTTTCCTTTTTTCCTTTTTTCCTTTTTTGAGTTCTTTCACTATCCACATTGACTTCTTTTACCTGTTTGTTGGATGTGGATAGCTTTGATAATGGCATTCTTGTAGTTACTAGTTACCAATAAAAAGGGATTCTTCAACTCTTGATAACATTCATCCTTAATGGGCACAATATTTCTCCATATTGACCCCATGCAGCAAGCTTTGACAAATACCGGGCGCCCCCCCCCCCGACCCCCCCCGGCGTCGACCCCCAAACGGAAAAAAAAAAAAAAAAAAAAAGAAAAAAGAAAAAAGAAAAGAAAAAGAAAAGAAAAAGAAAATGGGATTACTGCAGGTCTAAAATTATATTGAGGATGTTACAGTAAGAATTACCGATTTGCTGTTGTCAGATAGCATTTGAAGGGCTTCCCATGTGACTTCTGGTTAGAGGTTAGGTTAGCCCATGGAGGTAGAATAGGTTTAAATTGTTATGCTTTAATAGAAGGGTTGATGCTCCTGGTTTTTTTTGTCAATACCGAAGAAGAAAAGTTACTTGCAAATTTTGGTCTTTAGAAGTTTCATCAGTAATTTTTTGATCTAGCTGCTGTTACGGAGGATTAAAATTCTTGTAATGTATTTCTAATTGTAATTGCTATGTATTTTTTCTTTTCAGGGAGTTTGATATATGTCTTGTGGAGAAGGAACAATGTGGACAACTTGCATTAAGAACTTTGATCCCTTGAGCTAATTGGTTTAACTGGTGGTTCCATAATCGTGGCAGATAATGAGCATTATTGTCATCATTTATATTTTAATTTTGAGGGTGATGGAATGTTGATACTGAGATCTCTCTTTTAAGTTTTGATTTTGTCTGTAAGTTTTTGACCCGGCTTTGTAAGAGATTGTTTGAATGGTTTTATAGGTTTTGTGAGTTGATCAAAGATGAATGAGGATTCAGTAGAATTGTTTTTTGATTCCTATACGATTACAAATCTAAAGAAAGAAAATGTTTCATCTTATGTAAAATTTGATTTTTGTTTTGTTTTGTTTTTCGTCTCCTTTAATGAATATCAGGCATTATTTGGAAAATTCTGTTATTTAGAGGATTCAGGATTGTTTAAATCTACCTTCTTTGCAATCCAATCTTCTCTCAATATGCAGTGCCCTTATCTTTCTAATGAACTCAACATCTTTTTTTTTCTTTTTTTTTATTGTTAAATTTGAGAAAGAGTAATGCTATGCATCGCTACAACGAATCACTACAAGTATCGCTACAAAAGATAAATGAGGGTAGTTTTGGAAAATTACAAATAGGTAGTTTTGAAAATTCACAACATTTGTATTTTAGTAGTGATAGTTGTAGTGATATCTTGTAGCAATGTGAGAAACGAAACGAACTCTTGCAAACATGTTTACCCCTTCTTTCTACTACTAGAAGTCAATACACCCAAGGATTGCACAACCACACATATCCTTCATTAAATTTCCCTTGCTTCAGTAGGGAAATCTTGGAGCCCACACTTGTCACTCTCCAATTGCATAGCTATGCTTTGCAGTATGAGTGAGAGATTCGAGCTCTTATCAAAACTTAAACTGAGATATCAAATCTTCTCAAGGAGTTGATCTTCAGAATGATTGAAGATTTTTTAGCATTCTTGGTTGCTACTGGACTGTCTGAATCAGGTCACAATAGTCGGTTATTAAACAGTGTTACGCAAAGTACAAATAATCTGCTGTAATCAAATATAAAACAAGAAAAACAATGGAATGTCCTAGCAAATAGCAATATTGCATATATATATATATATATATATATATATATATATATATATATTTTGCAACAATAATTATCATTGATAAGATCGACTAAATATACAAAACATTTTTCCAACTCAACGTGTCTATGGAATATGGATCTCAATCCAGCTAAATCCTGGCATCTTTTTCAGCCCCGTGCATCTCATCACATCGCGAACCTTATTAGTATCATCCCATCTATCTGAGCTAGCATGAGTGTTTGATAATAAAGCAAGAGTACGTTCCAATGCTCACACCTCTAGTATTAACAAGACATTGCCTTATCCGCTCAAACATCGTCTCATTACCATGAATTTTTCAAGCATCGAGTAATATCCCCAAATTGGCCCGTCGGCATCCACAGGCATTTCCCTAATGAAAGCCTCTGCTTCCTCCAATAGCCCAGCTCTCCCATACATATCTGTAACGCAAGCATAATGCTGCATTTGTGGCATGATTCCATAAACATCTTTCATGGCTTTAAAGAATATCAACCCTTGATTGACAAGTCCAGCATGGCTGCATCCAGATAACATACTAATGAAGGCAACACTATCGGGACGAACCCCATGAACTACCATCAGCGAGAAGAAACGCAAAGCTTTTTTGAAACATGTATCCCACATGCAATTATCTTCTAGCTTCATGCTTACAGTTTATGCAAGTATGTGCTGGCTGCATAGCTTACATTGTAAGCATGAGGCTAGTATATAATTGTGAGATAAATATTTCAAAAAACTGACTGTTGGATTAGATACTATACTTATGTATGTCACGCATGCCAAAAACCAATGTCATTCAATAGTCGGTTTCAGCGATCATAGTTTTTTTCGGTGATATTTTCAAGAAATTGACTATTAGATCACCGTAATTTTTGGCATACATGATATTTATAAGAATATTTAATTTAATAGTCAATTTTTCAAAATATCAATCCTAATAAAAATGGACTCACAATAAGATATATAGATAGTATAAGATCGGAATAATATATACATATATATGTGTAATTAAGGAGTAACTAATAATTGGAAATTTGGGAGACTAACTAGGAAAGAGGTCATATATATATATATATAATGAAGTCATGATCATAAACCAATGGGTGAACACCCTGAATGAAGACCCATATTTTTGGTGAAACGGGTCAATTTAAATTTGCCAATGTAACATTTTTTAACATCCAATCATTATAACACGAGTTGGTGGGGGAAAAAAAGGAGCACAAAGTTGGTGGGAAAAAGGACTTGGGACCTAAACTAAATTAAAATTATTAAACTAAACACTCACAAGAGATTGTACACGAAGCCATCTTGTTCCTCACATAGAGATATTACAACTTAGCCATCAATTTCCTCCAAATGACCGGCCTAAATAAAAAGAGGTACATAAGGCGTAGCTAATGGATTGAAGAATATCCTAAAATCATTACTGCAAAGCCTTCGCCCACAAAATTCGGAATCTTGAGGACCCTATGCCATCAATTTCTTTACCTATAAACCTCTCATTTTAAAAATTTAGACCCAAAAAAGATTCAAATAAAAAAGTCTCTGAAAATATAAAATGACAAAAATGCCCTTAATAACAAATAGAAAAGTCAACCTTTATCTCGAAGTCTTTGACTTTAGGCAATTAATATATATATATATATATTTTTGGTTTAAAATTAAGAAAACTTGATTAAAATGCAAAATATAAAAAATAAAAAATAAAGAAGATTGATTGTCAAATTTGGTACCTGTACTTTGGGGTAGTTTTCAATTTTGGTACCTGTATTTTATTTTTTTTCTCAATTTTATACCAGTACTTTGGGGCAGCTTTCAATTTAATACATATACTTTATTTTTTCTCAAATTTATACCTGTACTTTTAGAAAATTTCAGTCAAGGCCAAATTGGGGACGACTGTTAATTTGACAAACAAAAAGCTAATGTGGCAGTCAGGTTAACCATGTGGCAAAAAGGAAGGACCCCTATTTGAGTGGGAGATATTGTTTGGTTCGAATGGAGGCAAACATGACTCCCACATGGTTTAGCCTGTTCGAATCAAGGCATAATCGAGACATAAAAGAGGATTTTGGCCCGTTCGAACCACAATTATTATTATTTTTTTTGAAATTTTCAATATAATGCAGACCTTTCTAGAGTGTATGTATACGATAGTCTAAGATGTTGGACAGAAAAAAAATCAAAATGTTTCAAAAAATTTTGTGGATCGAATTGGCCAGAATCCTCTTTTATGCTTTGGTTTCAATAGGCTAGACTACATGGGAATTTTGTTCCGCTTTCATTCGAACTGGGGTCCTTCCCTTTTGCTATATGGCTAACCCGAATGTCATATCAACTTTCTGTTTGTCAGATTAATGGCCGTCCCCAATTTGGTCTTGATTAAAATTTGTTTAAAAGTATAGGTATCAAATTGAGAAAAAAATAAAGTACATGTATCAAATTGAAAACTACCTCAAAGTATAGGTATGAAATTGAAAAAAAACAAAATACAGGTACCAAATTGAAAATTACCCCAGATCGAGTACATGTATGAAATTGAGAAAAACAAAGTACATGTATCAAATTGAAAACTATCCTAAAATACAAGATACACAAATATAATTAAGCCTAAAATATATTTATTATTATTATTATTATTATTATTATTAGGGTGGGGCTATTTATAGCACATCTTTTACTATGAGCAGCTCATTTTCTAAGTACAATTCACCCATTTGTTATTTTTACTAAATGTAGCACTATAAAAATTTATTTAATAATCCATTTACCCCTTTACTAAATACAATCCATTACATAACTGAAATACTATAAGCAACCTATAATATATCCGCATTTATAAAATGACCATATTACCCCCAACACTATATTACCCCCAACACTAAACCTAAAACATATTAACCCTAACACTTTTGTTTTAGGTTTGTTTGTATATTATTGGTAAACATTATATTTGGAATAAACATTTTTCAAAACATGAAAATTAGCGTTTTATAACCATTATGGTATAATGGTGTTATGAAAAAAATCCCTGTTTCGATCGGAAAAATGAAAAAATAAAATAAAATTGTGTTCATGTTTGCATTTGGACCGGTAAATTCGAATATTAGGTTTTAGTACTCGGTAAGTTAATACCGAATATGAAACACTATATTCCACTCCAAAAAATCGAATATAGTTTGCAGTCTTCCCAAAGCTAATGCCGAATATATAATTGCCGAATAGTAAACCTACATATTCGGCATTAGCTTTGGGAAGACTGCAAACTATATTCGATTTTTTGGAGTGGAATATAGTGTTTCATATTCGGTATTAACTTACCGAATACTAATGCTTAATATTCGGATTTACCAATCCGAATGAGAACACGAACACGAATTTTTTTTTTTCAATTTTCCGATTGAAACAGGATTTTTTTTTTCTTGTAACACTATCGTACCACAATAGTTATAAAACGCTATTTTTCATGTTTTGAAGCAAGTTTATTACAAATATAATGTTTACCAATAATATACAAACAAACCTAAAACGAAAGTGTGGGTGAGTACAAATTTTAAACTAACCTCTTTAAGATGTTCTTCCATGATAGACGAGAAAGCGATGATCAAGAGATCGTGTAGTAGAAGGTCCAAGATGAAGATGAAGATGAAGATGAAGATAAAGATGAAGATCAAGAGATCGGGTTTAGAACAGTTTTTGGTTCAATTGAATTCTATTGGTTACATTTTTTTGTTTTTGTTTTTTTAATTCAATTAATGGGGTAATGAGTTGCAAATAGAACTTGTGTCTAGTATTTAGAATTGGGGTATTTATGGCATTTTAAAACTTTTGTTTTATATAAATAAATGAGCTAATGGGTAGCCTTAAAAATTATTAGGCTGTAGTTAGAAAAGGATAAAATATACCGATGAATATTTTATATGGGCTGTCTTATGTGCTATAAATAGTTTAGGGGATAAAATATACCGATGAATATTTTAAAAATGGTATATAGTTTAGGGGACAAACTGTAATTTTCCCTATTCTTTTTAAGTTTTTGTAATATTATAAATTTATAAGAAAAATACTATATCACCTGATATTTTAACCCGAAATTAAAAACCACCCTGATGTGTCCTGCTTTGAGTAGTGAGGTCTCTCATTTCAAACTGCTTCTCTCTTTTTCACACACTACTCAAACCATAACACATTAGGGTGGTTTTTAATTTCGGGTTAAAGTGTTGGGTGATATATAATTGCTGAATTTATAATACAATAGTAAAAAAAATTTAGATATCATAAATTTACTTGTTACTCTCTTTTTACACTGTTACTATTTATTTACATCAATTTTTTTTTCAAATACTAACAAAAAAACTTAAGGGGATCTTGGTGATAGGTCCTACCTAAGAAAAGTTTGATGTGAAAAGTCCTCCTAAAACTTCTATATTGTGAAAATTCCTTTTACCACTTTTGGGACAAAACTAACCCTTCGTCGTAAACTAATCCTTATACACTTACACCAAATTTCTCTTTCTTTAATCCCACTGGCTTATTTCATTTTTCACTGAGGAGAAGAGAAAAAAAGTATTTTTTTTTCTTCCACGATCGCCTCACATTTTCTTTTAAGCTACTATCTCATTGGAGATGGAACAACAAAGTGAACTCCAGAAGATCTGATCGGTCGACAGCAATTTGGCAACATAAACCACGGTTACTGCTATGTCGAAGAAAAAGCAGATCAGAACTACGACTAGAGCCCACTGGCGGCAATCAAAGAGAAGAACACCATATCTCATCGGACAGTCCATATCTTGCCGGACAATCCATATTTTGCCAGAAAGTACAGATCCAAGCTCTTCTGTTTCCTTCTATTATGCAAATTTTGGAATGCCAAGACTGTCTCCTACCTCAGTGAGAAGCTAGGGTTTCACCTCAGTGAGAAGCTACGGTTTCGCCACAAAGAGATCGGAGATTTCGGCGTTAAAATCGACCTCCACGAAGAGCTGTCCCTCCAATCCACCACTAAAGAATGGTGATTTTTTCGGGATGAAGAGTGTGTAGCCTCTCTCTTTCTCTCTATCTCTCTCTTTCTCTCATTGAAATTAAAGAACCGATCGTCGGCTTCAGGACCAACACCTGTTTTACAGATTTTCGGGGCTAACTGTGAGTGCATGCCGCCGATCTTCTTCTTTTTTTTTTCTTATTAATACCAATGAGTTTGGTTTTTGAATTATAAGACAGATAAACTGATCTCATGGAAATTATGCAACAAAATTATGTAGCAAAGACTTTTCTTCTTTTTCTTCTTCATACCAGTGAGTTTGGTTTTTGAATTATAAAAGAGATAAACTAATCTCATGGAAATTATGCAGCAAAATTATGTAGCAAAGGCTGCTTCGCTCTAAATTATATCATTGAACTCGTCGGAACTGAGTGGACGACAGACCATATCTCACCACTAGATCACCACAAAAATGCATTATCTGCTTGAGGCAATTTTGTTAACTTTTTTGTGGGTTGATCCCGTTTCTCCTTTTTTTTTTTAGTTCTGTTCCTGTTTTGGTTTAATGTAATTCTGGTTTCCAAAAAAAAAAAAACTATTATAGACATAACAGTAAGCACAAACCATTATTTGTTTCATAATAAAACACTGAATTCATAAGAAAAATGATAGAGAAAACACAAAAAAAATAAAATAAGAAAGCACAGTGAAAACACAATGAATCGAGAGAGAGAGAGAGAGAGAGAGAGAGAGAGATGACAGTAAAAATACTCAAAATGAGAAAGATATGATAGTGAAAATACTTAAAATTGAGTGAAAACTCAAAATGTAATGAAAAATCATTAAAAAAAAATAATAAAAACAGTGAATTCACAAGAAAAAGATAGTAAAAAAAAAAAAAAAAACCCCGGTGAAAAAAAAAAAAAAAACACAGTAAAAACTCATAAAAAAAATCACAGTAAAAATACACAAAACTGCAGTGAAAACCAAAAATTAAAAAACACAGTGAAAACACATTCAAGGATAGAACAGTGAAAAATACATTCAGGATAGTGAAAATAGGACATTGAAAATACACCTAGGGGTAGTTCCGTCATTTCAAAAGTATTTTTAAAAGATTAGGACATTTCGCATGAAATAATTTTTAAATAGGACTTTACGAAATAAATAAATATTATGAGGACTTTTTGCATTAAACTTTTTTTAAATAGGACTTTCAGCCAAATTACCCAAAAAATAAAGGGATTGGTATTTTGATCAACCGACCGTTAGATTAGATACACTATTTATGTAAGTCATACATACCGAAAATCACAATGATCTAACGGTCAGATTTTAAAATATCACAATATTAAAAATTATATTGTTTGTTAATATCTAAGTATAATAATTTTCACAGTGACATTTTAAAAAAAAAACCGTTTGATGAGATGTTTTGCTTATGTAAGTCATGCATGCAAAAAATCACGTTGATCCAATGATCAATTTTATATATATATATATATAATATGATATTTTTTCTAAAAATTGTGAGATTATATATATTACAACATTTAGATGTTTCCTCAAAATCCAACCGTTAGATCTATGTGATTTTTTGCATGCATAATGTGTATACATGGAACATCTTATCCAACGGACAGTTCTCAAAATACATATCCCATGTTGGATTTTACAAAGCATAAGTAAGAACCTTATGCAAGAAAAACTATATGTTGGTTTCATCCAAGTTGTGTATCATATGGTTCTTATCCATATTTTACAAAACCTAACATGGGATTGGTATTTTGTGGAACCGACTGTTGAATAAGATATTCCATGAATACACATTATGCATGCAAAAAATCACATACATCCAACGATTGGTTTTTGAGAAAACATATAAATTGTTTAAATTGTGCAAATATATTTGTAGACATCCATTTTTGACCTTGAATAGAGTCATGGATGGTTGCTTGTGATTTGAGGTGAAATAGGGTGTTGAAACCCTAAGTTGCCCATATTATCCTTTTGTGTAGCAAGATAGAGGTCATTATCGCATGTAGGTTTTTAGGTCAGATTGAGTCGGTTCTTTTTGCATTAGGTTTTTAGGGAGTCCATAGATGTCCCTGTCAAGTTTCACCGCATTCTGAGTCAAGCTTGATAGGTTATTAAGCCTTTTGTGACTTAAGGGGCAGTATCGTCCTTTGAATCGCAAAAGTTCTTAAAAGCCTTCGAGTTGGTCTCAGATTGTCTCGAGACTTTGGCATGGATAATTAGGGTGTGTTTGGTAGCTAAGTTGATCAGTGGCAGGGTCCATTGAGCCTTTGGGCTCATGTTTAGCAAATAAGGCTCAAAAGGCCCTTTCAAGGTCAAATTAGGGTTTCAACCGGGAATGATCGGGATTCGATTGTTTTATCAAAATCAAAGCTTTATGAAACTCAAAATGTTTTCCAAAATGTTTCCAAAACATGTTTCGAGAAGTAGAAATGGTTTTATGACCAATCGGTTAGTGGATTTCAAAACCCTAAAAAGGCCCGATAGGCCCAAAACAGCTAATCGGCTTGGTTTCTCTCAACCCCTTGACCATGGTTAAGGTTTTTCATCCTCAAACTCTTCTAGAAACATGGAGAATCGAATCACGATCATTTTGGCGCTTGAATTGTCGAATTTGGACTTGAAACGGGCACAAAAAGCCGAAAACAGCCGAGACGGGTCGAGAAATGCCCAAAATGGGTCAAATTTGGGTTGAAGCTCGACTGACCATCCATCCTAGGATGGTTGGTTATCTAGGCTGGATGGTTGGCCATCCTAGGAGGGACGGTCACCATAGCCCAAATGCTTATTGCGCCAATTTTTCGAGTTTTTTGACTCCTTCTCACCTTGGGACTCTTCCAAAGCCTCTTTGGATCAGTTTGGGAGGCCTAGCTCGACCAAATCAAATCCTAGGGACCTTGGAAGACTTAATTAGAGCCCTTGGATCATTCCCTAGGGTTTTAATGAGGACTATTGATCATATTTGGCCTCTCTCTATAAATTTTTCACTTGTGAAGTAATAAGGGGGACTTTTTGACCACTTTTGGAGACTAGAGAGCTACCATCCCTAGCTACGAAATTGGAGGCTATTGGAGCTTGAAGAATAAGGCTTGGAGCAAGGAAGAAAAAGGCTAAGGTAAGTAAAAACCCCTCCCATTAGTTTTAGCATGCTTAGTTGATTAACATAGTTGATTTTTAGGAATTTTGGTGTAGTTAAAGTAATTTCAGCATGTGTGCTTTGATTTCTTTTAACTACATTCATAATGTAGAATAGGAATGCATGTTTAGATTAGACATTCATATCTAGGAGTAGTAATTGCATAAGCCTTGCATGTTCGGATGAGTCTAGGATGCATATAGGTCACTATTTTGAGTTAGTTTTTCATAGTTTGATTATTTGTCTTTATTTCATATTGATGTAGAATATTTCTTACTCTAAAAGCATGATAGCTTAAGTATGATTATTAAGAGCATGTCTTAGGGTGTTTTTATGTGGATAATTCATGTTTAGAGCATGTGCTAATTCTTCATAGTTGCTGTCCTTAACATAAATTGTGAGATTTTGGGTATTATTACATGTATGTGTTCATAACTCTACATGGGAATGCATGAAGCCATGATTGATGTTAAGTGTAGCATTAATATACTTGTTTTAAGCATGTTTTAGAATAGTTTGTTTATTTTTTAGAGGGTCTTGCATAGTCATGTGTAAATAAGCTTAAAAGCTTCATCTTTATGGTTTTTTTTTTTATGAAAATATGTTATCACTTGCATTGTGGTTTTTGAATGTTTGAATATCTAAGGGTTCGAGGGAGCTTGCGAAGGTATTTTCCTTCCCTTGTGAAGTATTTTTGATACTTGTGATGTTATATGTTCATGTTTAAGCATAAATGGTGGTTTTTATTGTTTTTTATCACATAATGACATTGTAGAAAGCATGCATTGTTAGTTAGGTAATTTTGGCATATTTTAGCATTGAGTTAGGGTACATTTAGGCATGTTTAAGTCGCTGTCCAGCGGTTTAAACATCCTTTGATTACCTTAGTTTAATGTAATTTCCAGGCATTTAGGTTAGAAATCAAATCTAGGATAACCTAGAAATGGTTAGGGTCATTTTTGCATCATTATTAGAGTACTTTGCATATTAGAATTGTGTTTGCATTTGAATTCATTGTTCTAGAGTATCATAGGTTTATTTAGAGTTTAGAGACAAGTAGGAAATGTGTTTTAGTGACATTAGGATTAGGAGAGGTGTCCTACCTCCTTAGGACTCCCTTGGGATAATGGATTATCCTCAAAAGTCTATTTTTTGGTTTAGTTAGAGTTTTAATTTAGAAAAGGCTCTCTTGAAAAGTATTTTGATAAGAAAAGAATTTGATTTGGAAAAGAAGTGTGATTAGAAAAGAATTGTCATTTGAAAGGAGTTTTGTTTGAAAAAGAAGTTTCTCTAGATTAGAATTCTAGATAAATCTTAAAAGATAATTGAAGCTAGTTCCCTATCTTAGGACGAGTCCTAGATATTCGAACTACAATGGACTTTGATCTCTATCAGGACACTGGTAAAGTACGTAGGCAGCCAATAGGGCGCAAGTCCAATCTTAGGTTGACTGTGTGTCTCCTAAGGTCTTTATGATTGTGTTTGCTTTTTTATTTATCTATTATTATTATTATTTATGTATTATTATGTCTATTTTTGTGGTTGATTAGATAATTAGAGTTGTCATTATAAGATTTTGATAAGCCCAAAAGTGATTAGGAGACCTTTAATTAGGGTGAGATAGGTGCCTACAGGATGCGTTCTGGAACCTTCCTATCTCATAACCTAGCCCCCGAATCCAATTTTGGTTCGAAGACCATGCTTTTCCTTAAAATATGGAGTTAACGTTTTATTGAAAATAAAACTCTTTTTATGGTTTCCTTATTCCTTAAAAATAAGGTGGCGACTCCCAGTTTTCTCAAAACTCCTTTCCTTTTTCAAAATCCAATCTAAGTGGACTCCCACAATAGAGAATGATGATCATGATTGGATGATCTTGAATGGATAATAGAGAAGGATAAACAAGTAGATAAAAAAGAACGATAAATAGAGAAGGATAATGAATTATCTATAATCCATGATGATAGTGAATTCAATTCCAAAAGCAAGAGGCGAGGTGGCGGGTTCACAATATTCTCATGGTTTTTTTTTGTAAAAATGTAGCATTGTTTAAAAATTGAATGTTGGATCAACGTGATTTTTTTGCATGCATGACTTACATAAGCGGAACATCTCATCCTACGGTCGTTTTTAAAAATGTCACCGTGAAAATTATTATACTTAGATATTAAGAAAGAATAGAATTTATAATATTGAGATATTTTAAAATCTGACCTTTGGATTGTAATTTTTGTTATGTGTGACTTATATAAATAGAGTATCTAATCCAATCTTTTAATTTTTTTTATTAGTATTTAGATTTTTTATATATAAATAAATAATAATAGTAGTGTAAAAACTAAATTAAAAAGAGGATAGCAAGTTGTGCTTAATTAATTTTTAGTGCCACAACCTTTATTATAGCTGTGGTTAATTATAAGAAGTTGGTTTGAATTAAGTGCATACTTAATTTTTTTTTATATATGCAATTGTTAGCCCTAATGTCAATTCCGTTGACCATATTTTGATGATAAACAAACATTACTTTAATCATTAACATATGGTTAAGTGTTGTGTCTCTTTAGAATCAAAGATATATCTTGTTAGAGCTCATCAACATATCTCTCATCAACATATCCCAAGCGAATCAATGTGCAAATTGTTGAACAACTTGAAGCCAAGCTCATGAAGATCTTTTTAAAGACAAGTTGTATAAGGAATTATATGTAAGGCATTTCAAATTGTTTAACCTTCCATAGCTCAAAAACAAATGTTTTACTCATATTGCATTGGCATACATATCCTTGGAATCTAGTAAAATGTTTTTAAAACTAAGTCAAAAATGCTTTTGAACACTTAGTTAACTAGTTTATATGTTAAAGTTGATTTAGATTCAAGAAATTTATAATAATTGACTTTTGAACATATCTAGTCGATTAACACAAGTAGTCTAGTCGACTAACTATGTCACAGTAGCTAAAACTTTCGAGAACTCTTAAAGTCGACTAATAAATAAACTAGTGGACTAACTTGTTGTCTAGTCGACTAAATCCCTTTTCCAATCAACTAACTACAAGTTAGTAGCCAAAGTTTTGTGAAGCAGTTAAGCTAGTCGACTAACCCTTTCTTTCTAGTCGACTAAACGATCCCGAAAAGTTTTTATAAGTGTTTTAAAGTTACTAGTCGACTAAACCCTTTGTCCTAGTAGACTAATCGATTCCGGGAAACTTGAATGCTTTGAATTTTTAGTTAGTAGTCGACTAACTCCCTTGGTCTAGTCGACTAATTTCACTGCAAAAGCAAAACGGCTAATTCCTCTTATAGTAAGCTAAGCATTAATTGCTCCCTGCTGCTTCTCTCTTAACCAATGAGATTCAAGAGACTTGCAACAGCCATTTGAGACCAAATGCATTATAAATAGAGGCCATGCTCTCATTTATTGCTATCAATCCATCATAGTTTAGAGCATTCATTGTGAGCATTCATTATTCAAAGCTTCATTGTGAAAATCTCTTGAGCTATCTTTGTTAATCATTTGAGAATCTATTAGTTTGAGCTTGTACTTGTGCAAATCAGCTTGTTGAAGCATTTATTGTATCAAACACAAATCCTTGTATTTCTTGTGAGCTAAGGGTTGGGTGATAAACCTTGTGAAGCTTGGAGTTTGTTGGTCAAATTCAAGCTTGAGAAGAAGAGAGATAGCCTCTTGGTTTAATCTTCACCGAAAGTAAGATTAAGTGCTATTGGTGAGCATTAGTTTAATCTTCACCGAAAGTAAGATTGAATCATTTGGTAGCATTGGTTTTATCTCCACTGAAAGTGAGATTGGTTGTCAAGGTTTCTCCACCCTGAATGAGTAATTCATAGTGGATTGAGGAATCCTTGGGCTTGATGCTTAAGGCGTGGATGTAGGCGGAGTTCGAACCACATTAAAATTGTTGTATTTGATTTCTCTCTCTTACTCATTATCAATTAAGTTTTATTTATTTGTACTTCCGCTATTTAATTGGATCATAATTTCAACTCTAGAGCAAAGAACGTTCTCTATTGTGCTGTGAATGACGCTAAATACAATCGCATATCTGGATACGATACCGCTTAAGAAATGTGGAAAAAGTTTGAGGTAACGTATGAATGAACAAAACAGGTAAAGCATTCCAAACTCATTATGGCTATGCATGATTATGAATTATTTAAGATGAAAGAAAATGAAAGTATTAATTCTATGTTTACTCGTTTTACTCACATTAGTAATGACAAAGGCTCTTAGAAGAACTATTTCAAATTGGGATGTTATTTCAAAAATTCTTGTCATCCTTCCAAAGTCTTGGGCACCGAAAGTGATTGCTATTCAAGAATCCAAAGATTTGGATTCACTTGATATAGGCGATCTTTTTGGCTCTCTATTAACACATGATACCACTTTAAAAAGACAAGAGGAGAGGAGAAGCCAAAGAAGAACCTTGCACTCAAGTCCTCCTCTCATAGTGATGATAGTGATGATGAATGTGCTGAAAATGATGATCAAGAAATGGCTTTCATCACCAAAAAATTCCAAAAGTTCTTGAGAAAAAGAAGAGCCCTTGGGAAGTCCAATCAAAGTGGAAGCTCAAACAACCATGACAACAATTGCTTCCATTGCAAAAAGCCAGGACATAGAATTGTAAATTGTCCTATCAAGAACAAAGAAGCAAAAAAAGAAAAGAAAGATTATTGAAGAAACGATAGAAGAAATGATAGAAGATGAAAAGCCATGAATGCCACCACATGAGATGAAGTCATTGATGCAATAGAAAGAGATGATGACTCTCAAGAAGAAACGGCAAACATTTGTCTCATGGCAAATGAGATTGATGAGGTACCTTTTAACTCTAATAATGATGTAGATTATGATTTGTCTATTGAGGAACTTTATGATATGTGTGAAGATTTATGTAATAAAAATTTATCTTTGAACAAAGCTCAACATATCTTAAAGAAAGACCTCATTTCTATCACAAATGAGAAACAAGCTTTGCATAATCAAAACTTGACCTTAGTTAAAGAAATTGAAAAATTGAAGTGTGAGATTGAGAAGCTTAGAAATATTCCATCCACTTTAAATTCTCAAAATGATTATGAGTTCTTGAAAGATGAAAACATGATTTTGAAAAATAAAATTGGGGACTTAAATAAAATCGTCTTCAAATTCACAAGTGAAGAAGAAAATTTCAAAAGATTACTAGGAGCTCAAAGGGTTGGCTTCAACAAAGAAGGTTTAGGATTTGAATCCAAATCAAGTAATAAAAAGTACTCACTATATATTGATTTCTTTGTTACAGCCTCGATACAAAAGAGTTCTAAAGAATCTCAATCTTACAACTCTTCAAATAAATATGCAAATACTACTTGCTTATTTTGTGAAAGGAAGGACATGTTAGGTACTCTTGTCCATTTAGAGACAAAAGAGGCATTAGGAAAATGGTTATGTGGATTCCAAAAAGAACTACAAAATCTAACATTGTAGGACCCAAGAATGCTTGGGTACCAAAGAAAGTTACTTGATTTTGTTTTGTAGGTTTGTATGAACTCAATTCAAGACAAGGAAAAATGGTACTTGGATAGTGGATGATCAAGACACATGATCGGCGACAAGGACAAATTCATTTCCCTCAACTACATAGATTGCGGCTACGTCACGTTCGGAGACGACTCTAAGGGTATAATCATAGGTAAAGGTAAAATTGGAAATATCTCTATCATTATTGATAATGAATTGCTTGTTGGTTTAAAACATAACTTGCTTTGCATTAGTCAATTATGTGGTAATGGCTATTTCGTCAATTTTACTTCATCCTCTTGCAATGTTCTTTACAAAAATGAAAATAATATTTTCGTTGCAAATCGTTTTAAAAATGTATACACAATTGATTTTGATGAATTGGCACTTCAAGATGTAACATGTTTTGCCGCTTTGTAAGAAATAAGTTGGTTATGGCATAGAAGACTTGGGTATGCTAGTATGGATTTATTGCATAATCTATCTAAAAATAACTTGGTTAATGGCTTACCCAAAGCTAATTTTACAAAAGATAAAGTTTGTGATGCTTGCCAACTTGGAAAACAAATTAGAACAAGTTTTAAATCCAAAGGTTTTATCTCTACATCTAGACGTTTGGAGTTGCTACATCTTGATTTGTTTGGACCAAATGATGTAGAAAGTTTTGGTGGTAAACTCTATGCCTTTGTCATTGTTGATGATTTTTCAAGGTATACTTGAGTTTTATTTCTTGCTCATAAGAGCGAAGCTAGTGGTGTATTTATAAAACTTTGTAAAAAGCTTGAAAATATTTTAGGCCACTCAATTACTCAGGTGAGAAGTGATAGAGGTAGAGAGTTTAAAAACCAAGACATTGAAAAGTTTTGTCACGAAAATGGATACTCTCATAACTTCTCGATTCCTAAAACTCCATAACAAAATGGAGTGGTTGAAAGGAAGAATTGTTCATTAAAAGAGATGGCTAGAACCGTGCTAAATGAACATAATCTTCCTAAATCATTTTAGGCGGAAGTGGTTAACACTGCATGTTATGTAGGAAATAGAGTGGTTATTAGACCTAATTTGGCCAAAACTCCATATGAGCTTTGGAAGGGTCGAAAACCAAACATTGGTTATTTTAAAATTTTTGGTTGTCAATGCTTCATTTTAAATGATAGAGAACACTTGTCTAAATTTGATGCTAAATCCGATGAAGGTGTATTTATTGGCTATTCTATGAATAGTAAAGCTTATTGGGTTGTAAACCAGCGACCTGAGGGGTTTTGGGAGGCTGTTCACTTTTGAATCATTGTGGATTGTGGATGATATTTATTCGTCTCGATTTATCTTTCTCTATTATCCACATTTATCATTCTCTATTATCCACTCAAGATTGGGTTTTTGAAAAAGGATAAAAGTTTGAAAAAATTTGGAGTCACCACCTTATTTTTAAGGAATAAGGAAACCATAAAAAAGAGTTTTATTTTCAATAAAACAATGACTCCTTATTTTGGAAAAGCATGATCTTCGAATTAGAATTGGATTCGGGGGCTTGGTTATGAAGTGGGAAGGTTCCAAGGAACTCCTTGTAGGCACCCACCTCACCCTAATTAAAGGTCTCCTAATTAAGTTTGGGCTTTATCAAAATCTTATCACAACAATGCTATTTATCTAATCAACCACAGAATATGAATAATAATATATAATAATAATAATAATAGATAATAATAAAAAAAAACAAAACCTAAAGACCTTAGGAGACACACGATCAACCTAAGATTAGACTTGCGCCCTATTGACTGCCTACGTACCTTACCAATTTCTTGATAAGAATCAAAGTCCACGTAGTTCGATTACTTAGGATTCTCCTATTGTAATGAACTACACCTTTAAAGGTATTCTACCTTATTTAAGACTCTATCTTCGAGAGTTTATTTTCATTCAAAACATTTCATCATTCAAAGTGGGAGTTTCATCCCAAAACAAATCCTTTTATTGAGAGAACGTTTTCAAAGATAGACTCCTAAACAAGCTATAATCCTTCATTGGATGTAGTTTTTACAACAAAGGGAAATCCTAAGTGGGGCCAAGTAGCTCCCCTAACTTAAAAAGTCCCTAACTACATCCTAAGTTAATCTAAACAACCTAAAATAATAAATAATGCATGCTGGAATTTATAGAAAAATACACTAAATATGCAATAGAGAATATGGATAATGCATGAAAAATGTCCTAAATGCAAACTAAGTCATCTATGTGATCCTAGGCATATTTCTATGTTAGTTTTGACCATAAAAATGATTTTTAATCTACTTTAAGGTTACTTTAAACCTTGGACAGATTTAAATGCAATCAAAAAGTGGATTTAAAACCCATGAAAATAATGAATAAAAAAGGTGTAAATGACCTAATATGCAACCTAATATGGTATACCAAAATAATCATGCATCATGCTTTTAAAAACACAAATTTTAACATAAGGGAAGGGACTTACCTTAGCTCGTTCCCTCGACCACAATTCATATGATATTTCAAGCATTAAACATGAAAATGAATGATACAAACAAACCTAAACATGTTCCTATTAGCATACTCAAAACAAACTAACTATACTTGAATAAAAACTATAACTGCAGAAAATTTATATGCTAACCTATATGCAACTAACCTTTACTCCTAACCTTTGAATACCCAACTTAGGTACCCATCCCTAGCATGGTATGGACATAGAAGGAGAATGAAGAAGAAGAAGATGAAGAAGAAGAAGAAGAAGAAGAAGAAGTATGTAAAAAAACTTTAAAACAAACTCAATAATTATACTAACCTTTTTTTCTTCTTTCTCCCTTGCTCCTAGCTTCTTCTCTAACCTTCAAATACTTCAAAAAATGTAGCTAAGATTGCTATGGGGGGCTGGTGCAAAGCTCCAAGCCTCTACTCTCCAAAGCTCTCTAAATGCCTTGTGTCTTTTTTTAAAACTGATTTCAGGGCTCTCTATTTATAGAGAGAGTTGAATTTGATCAATGGCTTGGTTTGAATATCTTAGGAATGATCCAAGGGCTCTAAACCAGCCTTTCAAGGTCTCTCAATTCATCCCAAAGTCCCCAAGGCCGAGCTGGACACATGGCAACCTTTGGAAGAGTCCTAGATAGAAAAAAACACTGATTTTTAGCAGTTATTGGGCTCGGGCTCGGGTGACCATCCACCTTGGGACGGTTGGCTGTCCCTTGGGGGATGGTCATCGAGCCATCAGCCCAAATTTTGCCCTATATGGGCCTGTTTCAGCCCGTTTCGACCTGGTTTCGGCTTTTTTCGGCTTTTTTCGGCTTTTCGGGTCCGTTTCAAGTCCAAATTCGATGATTCAAGCGCCAAAACAATCGTGATTCGATTCTACATGTTTTAAGAAGTGTTTGTAGTAAAAATGCATTGACCAAAGTCAAGGTTTTAGGGAAAATTCAACCAATTAACTGTTTAGGGCCTGCTGGGCCTAAATTAGGATTTTGAAATCTGCTAACCAATTGCTTTCAAAATCATTTATTCTTCTCGAAACAAGTTTTAAAACATTTTAAGAAAGTGTTTTGAAGCCTTTGAAGGCTTTGGTTTGATAAAAAGATCGAATCCCGGTCATTTCTGATCGAAACCCTAATTCTAAGCTTGAAAGGGCCCCTTGGGCCTTAAGAGCCAAACATGAGGTAGGAGGCTCACCAATCCTTGCCACTGATCAACTTACCTACCAAACACATCCTAAATATCCATGCCAAAGTCTCGAGACTACCTGGGATAAGATCGACAGTCATTCAGAGCTTTTGTGATTCAAAGTACAGTATTGCCCTTCAAGTCATAAAAGGCCTTATTTCCTATCAAGCCTGGCTCAGAATGCCATGAAATTTTACAGGGGTGTTCCTAGACTTTCTAAAAACTAAATTCAAGAAGAATCGACTCAATCTAACCTAAAAACCTACATGCGATAATGACCTCTATCTAGCTATTCACAAGGGTAAAACTGGTAACTTAGGGTTTTAACACCCTATTTCACTTCAAACCACATGCAACCATTAATGACCCTTCCCATGGTAAAAAATGAATGTCTACACGTGTTTACAATAAACGCACTCAAAGAATTCAAGAATCGATTCATGTTGCGTTAGCCCTATGGTCTTTGACCACATTTTGATGATAACTAAACCATACTTTGCTTCTAACAAATGGTTAAGTGTTGTGTCTCAATAGATTTGAAGTTATATCTTGTTGGAGCTCATCAACATATCTCAAGCAATTCAGTGCGCACATATTCAATAAGTTCATGAAGTTCAAACCTTGAAGATCAACTTGAAGACAAAGCTTATGAAAATCTTTTTTAAGCCAAGTTGCTCTCCATGTGTTGGGAACATTTTATAAGGCATCTCAATTATTCAACATTGCATAGCTCAAGAGAAAAACATTTTGACTCATGTTGCATTGGCATTCATACTTGGAAAATATTTTTAAACTTAACCGAAAATGTTTTTGAACACTTAGTCAACTTGCTCAAGTGTTATAAGTTGAAATAGACTTAATAAATTCAAAATATTGGCCTGACAACATTCCTAGTTGACTAACCTATGTAAACCAGTCGACTAACTATGATGCAGAAGCCACGATTTGTGAAATCTTAAGCCTAGTCGACTAAACACTATGGACTAGTCGACTAACTGTGTCCTAGTCGAGTAATCTTGCTTGCTAATTGACTAAAGAGAGTACAATAGCTAAATGTTTTTGAAGCAGACTTGCTAGTCGACTAAGACTTCTCTTCCTAGTCGACTAATCGATCCCGAAAATTTTTCTAAGTGAATTTTAAAGCTTCTAGTCGACTAAGCCTATTGTCCCAGTCAACTAAGCAAACCCAGAATTGTTTCAAAAGGATTTTAATTGAGCTAGTCAACTAACACCCTATGCTTAGTCGACTAACCGTGCCTAGGAAACCAAAATGCTTTGAAAATATGCTTGCTAGTCGACTAATTACTTTGTCATAGTCGACTAACTCCTCTGCAACTTTAAAACGACTTTTTCTTTTTTTTTAGCAAATGGAGCATTTAATGAACCCCAACTGCTCCCCTCTTCTCCAATCATACTTGTGGGATTTCAAATGGGCATTTGAGACCTAGTTCATTATAAATAGAGCTCTTGCTCTCATTTATGAACTACCTAATCTATTATTCATCATTTATTGAAAGCATTCATTGTGAGCATTCATCATTCAAGCTTTCTTGTGCTGATTGAGCTATCTTTGTTGAGCATTTGAGAAGCTATTAGTTGTGCTTGTATTTATTACAAATCAGCTTGTTGAAGCATTTATTGTATTGCTCTATCTTCACTTGTATTTATTGTGTGAGTTAAGAGTTTGAGAAACTTTTGTGGGTGAGAATTTTCCACCTCTAAAGAAGATTGTGGGTGAGTGTCTTCCACTTAGTATATAAGGCTGTAAAGGTTTCTCCACCTTGAAGGAGTTGACAGTGGATTAACCCTCTTAATGGAGTTCTTGAGGCGTGGATGTAGACGGAGACCGAACCATGTTAAAATCTTTGTGTTTGAATCTTTCTAACTCAATCTCTTACATTTCAAGTTATTTATTTGTTATATAAATTGCTAAGTTATTGTTCAAGCTTGCATTCTAGTTTACTAAAGTTTGAGTTTTCAAAAACACTTTATCCCATTTATAAATCAGTTTTTAATTTTGCAATACTCTATTCACCCCCCTCTAAAGTATATTTTGGGCCAACAATTAGTATCAGAGCAAGTGCTCATTATATTTGTTTGTTGAGCTAAAGATCATATGGCAAACCAAATGGGAACTAACCCGGATCGACCTCCATTTTTTAATGGTGAAAATTATGGCTTTTGGAAATATAGAATGCAAAATTGGATTGAGTCTTATGACATGAGAATTTGGAGAGTCATTATTAAAGGCAATCAAAATGTTTTCAAAAATGATGCCGATGGAAAATATATTGCCAAAACTATGGATGATTGGGCCGAGGAGGACATGAGAATTCTCTAAATTAATTCAAAAGCTAAGACTGTATTGTATTGTGTTATCTATGTAAGTGAATACAATAAAGTTTCATCTTGCTACCGCACAAAAAATTTGGAGAAAGCTCGAGGTCACCTATGAAGGTACTAAGCAAGTTAAACGCTCCAAAGCTCTCATGCTTAGGCAAGACTACGAATTATTTAAAATGGAGGTGAATGTGTTCGTGACATGTTTACTCGTTTCACTAATCTTTTGAATGAATTGCAAGCATTAGGAAAAGTTTATCCTAATGATGATATTGTGTCAAAGATACTCTTTGCTCTTCCACCTTCATGAAGTCCAAAGATCACCGCCATCCAAGAAGCTAAAGACATTGAGGAGATTGACATTGATGAGCTTCTAGGCTCTCTTATCACTCATGAAACGACAATGAAGAAGGAAAAGGAAAATGAAGCCATTCAAAATGAGAAGGACAATGCTCAAGTGAAGAGCACTTTTGCTCTTCAATCTTTAATCCTTGAAGAAAATCATGGTGATGACTTCACCAAATATGATGATGAAGATGTGACTCTTATCACAAGGCAATTCCAAACCTATCTAAGAATGAAGAAGAATCAATCAAGACAAAGCAATGAAAGATTCAAGAAAAACAATGATGGTAGATGCTTTAATTGCAAGAAGTTTGGTCACACAATTGCCCATTGTCCAAGCAAGAACGCCTCCAACAACAACAACAACTTCAACACCTTTCGAAATGATCAAAGAGGTAAAGAGAAAGCTATGGCAGCCGCTACATCAACTTGGGATGATCTTCTTGAAGATGCAAGAAGTGATGAAGAGAACACCCAGGAGGAGACAATAAACTTTTGCCTATTTACCAACTTTGAGGAACCTTGCTTCATGGCTAATGATGATGATGATGATGAGGTAACATCCATTTCCAATTATGATAATGATGATGAATGTGATTTAACCTTAGAGGATTTTCAAAATTTGAGTAAACTTTTCTATGACAAAAATTGTATTTTAACAAAGGAACTTGAATCGTTGAAAATAAAATCTCTCAACCCTCACAAATGAGAAAATAGCACTAGTCAATGAAAATTCTGTTTTGACTTTGAAGAATGAAAAACATAGAAATGAGATTGAGTCTTTAAGAAATACACCTTCCACCTCAAAATCTTCAATTGACTCTTTCACTTTGGAAAATGAAAACAAACTTTTGAAATCCAAAATTGAAGACTTAAACAAAATTATTTACAAATTCACAAGTGGAATGGAAAATTTTGAGAGGTTACTTGGAGCTCAAAGAGTTGGGCTAAACAAAGAAGGATTGTGTTATATTTCAAACACCAATTCTAAAAATTCTTTACTCTATTTAGACTTCTTTATTAAAGCTTCAATGAAAGTGGACTCCAAGAAACCAAAATCAAAACCTCACTTTCACTCTCATGTTATAAAACAAAATTCTAATGCTATTTGTCACTATTGTGAGAGAAGTGGTCATGTCACATTCAAATGTCCCTTTAGAGGTAGAAGAGGACTTCGCAAAATGGTAGCTTGGATTAGAAAGGAACCCTTATCCAAGAAATCATTTGAGCCAAAGACTATTACCATTAATGAACTTGAAAGATTGAGAATCCTAACATTATAGGACCCAAAAGATTTGGGTACGAATAGTTCTATTGCATCATCTTTGTAGGTATGCTTGAAATCCAATCACAAAAAGGATCAATGGTATTTAGATAGTGGATGCTCAAGGCATATGACCGAAGATAAAGCTAAGTTCATCTCCGTCACTCTCAAGGATGGTGGCTTTGTAACCTTTGGTGATGATAGTAAATGTAAAATTATTGGTAAATGTAAGATTGGTAATGGCTCGATTACAATTGATAATGTATTGCTTGTTAGTGATTTGAAACATAACTTGCTTAACATTAGTCAACTTTGTGATAATGGCTATTAGGTGAATTTTACCTCTAATTCTTGTAATGTTTTGGATAAAAACAAAATCAATATCCTTGTTGCAAATCGAATTGGAAATGTTTATTTAACTTGTTTTGAAGAATTAACATCTCAAGATGTAACATTTCTTTCCGCTTTACAATAAGAAAATTGGCTATGGCATAGAAGGCTTGTGCATGCTAAAATGGATTTACTTCAAAAGCTTTCTAGAAATGAACTCGTTATAGGCTTGCCCAAAGCTATTTTTTCAAAAGATAAAGTTTGTGATGCATGCCAATTTGGAAAACAAATCAAAACTAGTTTTAAAATCAAAGCGCGTATCTCTACATCTAGGCCTTTGGAATTGTTAAATCTAGATTTGTTTGGACCAAATGATGTAGAAAGTCTTGGTGGTAAACACTATGCCTTTGTCTTAGTTGATGATTATTCAAGATATATATGGGTTTTATTCCTTGCTCATAAAAGTGATACATGTGACGAATTTATTAAACTTTGCAAAAGAATTTAAAAAGAACAAGGTCATTCTAACATTAGTGTGAGAAGTGATAGAGGTAGAGAGTTTAAGAACCAAGACATCGAAAACTTTTGTGATGCATAAGGATACTCACATAATTTTTCAGCCCCAAGAACTCCACAATAAAATGGAGTGGTTGAAAGGAAGATTCATTTACTACAAGAGATGGGTAGAACCATGCTTAATGAACATAAACTTCCTAGAACATTTTCGGCGGAAGCGGTTAACACCGCTTGCTATGTGTGAAATAGAGTGGTTATTAGACCTATTCTAGCCAAAACTCCTTATGAGCTATGGAAGGGTCGAAAACCAAACATTGGTTACTTTAAAGTTTTTGGATGTAAATGTTTTATTTTGAATGATAAAGATTATCTTGCAAAATTTGAATCTAAATCCGATGTGGGCATCTTTATTGGTTATTCAACTAATAGTAAAGCATATCGTGTTTTAATAGACGTATTCTAACGTGCAAGAATCTATGCATGTTGTATTTGATGAATCTAATCCCTTTTCTCCTAAGATTGTTGTTGATGATGATGAAAACAGCAAAATGCTATCAAATACAAATAAAGAGCTTAGCAAACTCAACATTGGTGATTCTACATCAAATGATGCACCCCAAGAGCAACCAAAGGAGGACCTTCCAATTAAAGAAGTAAAACCTTCAAATGAACCTCAAGAGTTGCCAAAAGCTTGGAGATTTATGAGGAATCATCCAATTGATCAAATAATTGGTTATCATTCATGCAAGGTGAGTACTCGTTCTAATCTTAAGATTGTTGCAATCATATTGCATTTGTTTAACAAATTGAGCCCAAAACTTTTAATGAAGCCGAAAATGATAATAGTTGGATTATAGTCATGCAAAAAGAACTAAATCAATTTGAAAGAAATCAAGTGTGGGAACATGTACATAAATCTAATGACCATTCCATCATTGGCACTAAATGGATTTTTCGAAACAAAGAGGATGAAGATGGTAATGTAATTAGGAATAAGGCAAGACTTGTTGCATAAGGCTATAACCAACAAGAATGCATTGATTATGATGAAACATATGCACCGGTTGCTAGACTTGAAGCCATTCGCATGCTTCTTGCTTTTGCTAGTTTTAAGAATTTTAAATTGTATCAAATGGATGTGAAAAGTGCATTTTTAAATGGTTATATTTTGGAGGAAGTCTATGTTAAACAACCTCCCGGTTTTGAAAGTAACACTTTTCCTAATCATGTATACAAACTTTCAAAAGCTCTTTATGGCTTAAAACAAGCACCAACAGCATGGTATGAAAGGTTGAGTGGACTTTTGCTAAATAATGGTTTCATTAGAGGCAAAATTGACACTACATTTTTCATAAAGATTAAAGATAGTGATATGCTTATTGTTCAAATTTATGTTGATGATATTATTTTCGGTGATACTAATGATCTTCTTTGTGAAGAGTTTGCTAAATTCATGCAATATGAATTCTAGATGAGCATGATGGGAGAATTAACATTCTTTCTTGGACTTCAAATCAAGCAAACCAAAGAAGGCATTTTGATCAATCAAGCTAAATATGTGAAGGACATGCTAAATAAATTTGATATGGAAGGTGTGAAATCTAGTCCAACACCAATGAGCCATTCAACCAAGCTTGACATTGATAAAAATGGTAAGAAAGTTGACCAAAAATTATATCAAGGTATGATTGGTAGTCTTCTTTACTGAACCGCAAGTAGACCGGATATAATGTTTAGTGTAAGCTTATGTGCTAGATTTCAAGCAAATCCCATGGAATCCCACATGCTAGCTGTTAAACGCATATTTAAATACCTTGTTGGGACTCATGATTTGGGTTTGTTGTATCCTAAGCATGCATCTTTTTAACTTGCTAGTTATTCGGATGATGATTTTGCCTATTGTAAAACCGATAGGAAGAGCACTAGTGGCACTTGTCATTTTATTGGCCACTCGCTTGTCTCTTGGTTTAGTAGGAAACAAACTTCGGTAGCTCTTTCTACCATCGAAGAAAAACACATTTCCACTGAAAGTTGTTGTGCTCAAATTCTTTACATGAAACAACAACTTGAAGACAATAGAATTAATTTCACTCACATACCTATTAGGTGTGACAACACTAGTGCAATTAATACTTCTAAAAATCCATTCTTACACTCACGCACAAAACACATTGAAATTAGACACCATTTTATTCATGACCATGTGCAAAGGGGAGATGTTGAACTAGAATTTGTAAGCACGGACCATCAATTGGCGCATATCTTCACGAAACCTCTCCAAGAGGATCGTTTTTCAGAATTCGACGTGAACTTGGTATGATTAGACTATTGGAATTGTGATTGTGCATGTTGTATTCTCTTATTTCTATTTTCTCTTGTTTCATTTTTGAGATGACAAAGGGGGAGAAATATTTGAATACTTTGAGTGAGCTTATTCATTTGCTTTCATGTTTCTATTGCTTATTGAATATATTGATTAACCATGCTTGTTGTGCAAAATTGAGGGGGAGCTTTTCTCTCTATATGTATTTCAAAGTAATGGTTTGTCAACAACAAAAAGGGGGAGATTGTTAACCCTATGGTCTTTGACTACATTTTGATGATAACTAAACCATACTTTACTTCTAACAAATGGTTAAGTATTGTGTCTCCATAGATTTGAAGTTATATCTTGTTGGAGCTCATCAACATATCTCAAGCAATTTAATGCGCACATATTCAATAAACTCATGAAGTTCAAACCTTGAAGATTAACTTGAAGACAAAGCTTATGAAGATCTTTTTGAAGCCAAGTTGCTCTCCATGTGTTGAGAACATTTTGTTAGGTATCTCAATTATTCAACATTACAAAGCTCAAGAGAATAACATTTTGACTCATGTTGCATTGGCATTTATAGTTGGAAAATGTTTTTAAACTTGACCGAAAATGTTTTTGAACACTTAGTCAACTTGCTCAAGTGTTATAAATTGAAATAGACTTAAGAAATTAGAAATATTGGCCTGGCAACATTCCTAGTCGACTAACCTATGTAAACCAGTCGACTAACTATGATGCAGAAGCCATAATTTGTGAAATCTTAAGCCTAGTCGACTAAACACTATGGACTAGTCGACTAACTGTGTCATAGTTGACTAATCATGTTTGCCAGTCGACTAAAGGGAGTACAGTAGCGAAATGTTTTTGAAGCAGTCTTGCTAGTCGACTAAGATCTCTCTTCCTAGTCAACTAATCGATCCCATAAATTTTTCTAAGTGAATTTTAAAGCTTCTAGTCGACTAAGCCTATTGTCCTAATCGACTAAGCAAACCCATAATTGTTTCAAAAGGATTTTAATTGAGCTAGTCGACTAAAACCCTATGCCCAATCGACTAACCGTGCCCGGGAAACCAAAATTCTTTTAAAATATGCTTGCTAGTCGACTAATCACCTTGTCCTAATCGACTAACTCCTTTGCAACTTCAAAACGACTCTTTATCTTTTTAGCAAATGGAGCATTTAATGAACCCCAACTGCTCCCCTCTTCTCCAATCAGACTTGAGGGATTTCAAATGGCCAATTGAGACCTAGTTCATTATAAATAGAGCTCTTGCTCTTATTTATGAACTCTCTAATCTATTATTCATCATTATTGAAAGCATTCATTGTGAGCATATATTCATCATTCAAGCTTCCTTGTGAAAATTTGATTGAGCTATCTTTGTTGAGCATTTGAGAAGCTATTAGTTGTGCTTGTATTTATTACAAATAAGCTTGTTGAAGCATTTATTGTATTGTTCTATTTTCACTTGTATTTATTGTGAGAGTTAAGGGATTGAGAAAATCTTGTGGGTGAGAATCTTCTACCTCTAAAGAAGATTGTGGGTGAGTGTCTTCCAACTAATAAAGAAGGTTGTAAAGGTTTCTCCACCTTGAAGGAGTTAATAGTGGATTAACCCTCTTGATGGAGTTCTTGAGGCGTGGATGTAAGCGGAGACTGAACCACGTTAAAATCGTCGTGTTTGAATCTCTCTAACTTAATCTCTTGCATTTCAAGTTATTTATTTGTTATATAATTACTATTCAAGCTTGCATTCTAGTTTACTAAAGTTTGAGTTTTCAAAAACACTCTTCCCATTTATAAATCAGTTTTTAATTTGCCAATACTCTATTCACCCCCCTCTACAGTATATTTTGGGCCACCATGTTGTTTTTTTATAAAGCTAATCTCTTTTCTCCTAAGCATATTGTGTATGAAGATAATGTCTTTAGGCCTATCCCTCAAGTGGAGGAAGAAGTCAATGATCCCAACACAATTGACACATCCAAAGATGAACCAATGGATGCTTTAAAGGAGACCTTACCCAATGAAGATGATGTTCAACAAGAAGAGACTCATGAACAATCCAAAGTGTGAAAATTTGTGAGAAATCATCCAATTGAACAAGTCATAGGTAATCCTTCATAAGAGGTAAGTACTCGTTCTGATCTTAGAGATGGTTATGGCAACATTGCATTTGTTTATCAAATTGAACTTAAACATTTTAGTGAAGCCGAAAATGATGAAAAATGCATCATGGCAATACAAGAAGAACTAAATCAATTTGAAAGAAACCAAGTGTGGGAACTAGTGCCTAATGTTGGAGATATGCCCTAAAACCAATCCTAAAAGGCATATCAATTTCGTATTATATTAATTAGAAGGTATAACTTGTCTTGTATATTTAAATATATATATATATATATGATAAGGTCCATGAATAAATGATAAGAGAAATATGTATATCAAATTGTTGAGATAGGGAGACTTATATTTCTCATACACATTTTTCTAAAGAGTTCCTACTCATAGGTTTATTAAAGTGCACATTTATAAACCACTAAGAGTAGCACATATTTAAACTAGCTCCAATGGGAGGATATGTAGTGTTTCTTATCTGTGTAGTGACACTATAGTTAATCTGTGGGTGCATGTTAGATAACATGTACATTGAACATGATCCGATAAAAATGTTTTTATGGAGTTTAAGTCAAGGGAATATTCTTATTTTACGTCCATCGAATGATAATCCTTAGACATGAGGCACCATAGTTATCTTGTGCAGAAGTTGTTAGAGTTTGATAGTATCTGGTACATCTTGAACCATCAGGATGTAATCGGTACTCATTGGCTCTAGTGGGTTATATATGAAGATAAATGAGTGCGCAAGAAGGAATCATCACTCTCACTTTGATGAGAGAGAATGTCAGGGTTTGTTCATAAAGATAATTTTCATATTGAATCTCTGGCCAGAGTGATAGATAAACTGTGAATGAGTTTCATCGGGTTCATCTTATTGATATTATATTTTGTGGAACATATAACAAGTTGTTAAGATAGGATTTGACTTATAACCATACCTGATTATCTTAACAGTGACATTAGGGGATGAATGATTAAGTAACATGACGGGTTCATTTAGTTCTACTATTCACCTATACCTAGGGTACGTCATGATATGCTGCTAGAGGTCACTTATGACTAGTGAAGGCCTAATGATAAAGTGTTATCATTGAGGGAAAAATTAGAATTGTTCCAATTAAATCATAAATATAAAGTTTCTATTTATAGGAGACATTGAGATGTCCCTGTCCACTACTAGGTTGGGGGTGAACCCAAAGGGTCACACACAAAAGAGCATAAGAGAGTTCTTTAATTTAAGAGAGGGGTTAGTTTCTAATTTCTGTAACTTATGTGGTCTCTTTAATTAATTGTTAATTAAGAAGGACTAAGTTGCAATATTAGAAACCATAGCTTTTATCTATAAATACAAGGGGAAGAGTGCATGCTAGCACTAAGTCCACTCAAACCCTAATAGAAGAGAGCTCATCACACCCACCCCTTGAGGCCGTGACCTAGAGAGAGTGTCTCTCTAATTTTTGTGATCTTCTCTCTCCCTCTCTATCTTGCTTTGTTTAAGGGTTGATCAAGTGCAAGAAGGTTATGGAGTTTTTTGTTCGTGTAGATACCTTGGAGGCTTCATACTTTTAGAGCTTGGATTCGATTCGAGGTTTCAACAAAAAGACAATCAAGTAAGTATGTTTAAATTGTTTAACTGTGTTCTTGGTTTATATTCATGATCCTATGCTTGTGTTTGTATCTTGGCTTGATTGTGATGAAGGATTCAATTTTATAAATGTTTTATCGTATGTTTTCCGCTACAAATCCTTTTTAATCACTTTCTTTCACCTAAGGCTAATAATCATTCCATCATTGGTACTAAATGGGTTTTTCGAAACAAAAATTATGAAGATGGAAATGAAATTAGGAACAAGGCAATACTTGTTGCACAAGGCTATAATCAACAAAAATGTATTGATTATGATGAAATATATGCATTGGTTGTTAGACTTGAAGCGATTCGCATGCTTCTTGCTTTTGCTAGTTTTAAGAATTTCAAATTGTATCAAATGGATGTGAAAAGTGCATTTCTAAATGGTTATATTTTGGAGGAAGTTTATGTTAAACAACCTCCCGGTTTTGAAAGTAACAATTTTCCTAACTATGTATACAAACTTTCAAAAGCACTCTATGACCTAAAACAAGCACCAAAAGCATGGTATGAAAGGTTAAGTGAATTTTTGCTCACTAATTAGAGAAAAATTGACACTACACTCTTCATAAATATTAGAGAAAATGATATGCTTATTATTCAAATTAATGTTGATGATATTATTTTTAGTGCTACTAATGATCTTTTTTGTTAAGAATTTACTAAATTCATGCAGGATGAATTTGAAATGAGCATGATGGGAGAATTAACATTCTTTTTTGGACTTCAAATTAAGCAAACCAAAGAAGGCATTTTGATCAATCAAGCAAAAGTAGTGAAGGATATGCTAAAGAAATTTGGCATGAAAGGTGTGAAGTCTAGTCCAACTCCAATGAGTCCTTCAACTAAACTTGACATTGATGAAAACGGTAAGAAAGTTGACCAAAAACTATATCGAGGTATGATTGGTAGTCTTCTTTATCTAACCGCTAGTAAACTGGATATCATGTTTAATGTATGCTTATATGCTAGATTTCAAGCTAATATAATGGATTTCCACTTGCAAGCCGTTAAACGCATATTCAAATATCTTATTGGAACTCAAAATTTAGGCTTATTGTTTCCTAAGCATGCACCATTTAAACTAATAAGCTATTCAGATGCTGATTTTGCCGGTTGTAAAACTAATAGGAAGAGCACTAGTGGTACTTGTCATTTTCTAGGCCACTCGCTTGTCTCTTGGTTTAGCAAGAAACAAATCTCGATTGCTCTTTTTACCACCGAAGCGGAATACATTGCCGCTGGAAGTTGTTTTGCTCAAGTTCTTTATACGAAACAACAACTTGAAGACTATAGGATCACTTTCAATCACATACCTATTCGGTGTGATAACACTAGTGCAATTAATATTTCTAAAAATCTATACTTACACTCACGCACCAAACACATTGAAATTAGACACCATTTCATTCGTGATCATGTGCAAAGGGAAGATGTCGAGCTAGAATTTGTAAGCACGGACCACCAATTGGCGGACATCTTAACAAAACTCTCCAAGAGGATCGTTTTTGCACAATTCGACATGAACTTGGTATGATTAGACCAATGGAATTATAATTTTGTTTGCTACATTCTTTTTCTCTCCTTTTATGATGACAAATTAGGAGAAATACTTTGAAGTTGCTTAAATATGTTGATCAATTAACCATAACATGTTGTACAAAATTGAGAGGGAGCTCATGCTCTCTCATATTTGTATGTTCTCTCATATTTGTATGTTTTCAAAGTAATGGTTTTCCATCATCAAAAAGGGGGAGATTGTTAGCCCTAAGGTTAATTCCGTTGACCACATTTTGATGATAAACAAACATTACTTTAATCACTAACATATGGTTAAGTGTTGTGTCTCTTTAGAATCAAACATATCTTGTTTGAGCTCATCAACATATCCCAAGCGAATTAATGTGTAAATTGTTGAACAACTTGAAGCCAAGCTCATGAAGATCTTTTTAGACAAGTTGTATTAGGAACTATATGTAAGGCATCTCAAATTGTTTAACCTTCCATAGCTCAAAAACAAATGTTTTACTCATATTGCATTGGCATACATATCCTCGGAATCTAGTAAAATGTTTTTAAAACTAAGTAAAAAATGCTTTTGGACACTTAGTTAACTAGTTTATATGTTAAAGTTGATTTAGATTCAAGAAACTTGAAAGAATTGACTTTTGAATATATCTAGTCTATTAACACAAGTAGTCTAGTCGACTAACTATGTCACAGTAGCTAAAACTTTCGAGAACTCTTAATCTAGTCGACTAACTTGTTGTCTAGTAAACTAAATCCATTTTCTAGTCGACTAACTACAAGTCAGTAGCCAAAGTTTTGTGAAGCAGTTAAGCTAGTCGACTAACATTTTCTTTCTAGTCGACTAAACGATCTCGAAAAGTTTTTATAAGTGTTTTAAAGTTACTAGTCGACTAAATCCTTTGTCCTAGTCGACTAATCGAGCCTGGAAAACTTGAATGCTTTGAATTTTTAGTCAGTAGTCAACTAACTCCCTTGGTCTAGTCGACTAACTACACTGCAAAAGTAAAACGACTAATTCCTTTTATAGTAAGCTGAACATTAATTGCTCTATGCTGCTTCTCTCTTAACTAATCAGATTCAAGAGACTTGCAACGGCCATTTGAGACCAAATGCATTATAAATAGAGGCATTGCTCTCATTTATTGCTATTAATCCATCATAGTTAAGAGCATTCATTGTGAGTATTCATTATTTAAAACTTCCTTGTGAAAATCTCTTGAGCTATCTTTGTTAATCATTTGAGAAGTTATTAGTTTGAGCTTGTACTAGTACAAATCAGCTTGTTGAAGCATTTATTGGATCAAACACAAATCCTTGTATTTCTAGTGAGCTAAAGGTTGGGTGATAACCCTTGTGAAACTTGGAGTTTGTTGGTCAAATTCAAGCTTGAGAAGAAGAGTGGTAGCCTCTTGGTTTAATCTTAACTGAAAGTAAGATTGAGTGCTCTTGGTGAGCATTGGTTTAATCTTTACTGAAAGTAAGATTGAATGCTTTGGTAGCATTGGTTTTATCTCCACCGAAAGTGAGATTGGTTGTAAAGGTTTCTCCACCTTGAAGGAGTGATCCATAGTGGTTGAGGAATCATTGGGCTTGGTGCTTAAGGCGTGGACGTAAACGGAATTCGAACCACATTAAAATCGCTGTGTTTGATTTCTCTCTTTCTCTCTTATTTCAAATTAAGTTTTATTAATTTGTGCTTCTGCTATTTAATTGGATAATAATTTTTATTTGGTAATATTTGCTTAAAGTTTGCCAAAACCCTATTCACCCTCCTCTAGGGTTATATAACTTGGGACAACAACAGTTATGCACTATCAAGATTGTCACCAAAGTGAATCATTAATTTTTGTTTTTTAAAATTTATTTCATTTTTTTTAAAAAAAAATGAATAACCGCGGTCCAATCCAATCCGATTCGATTCGAATTCAATTCAAATTGGTTTAAATCTGATTTGAATTCAATTAGCATTGAACATGGTCTTAAAAAGTCTAATATGAATTAAGTTGGATTGGTCATCTTTTTTCCAAAATCCAATCCGAGTTGCACAGTTACATCACGCCCCCAGGCCCCCCCCCAAAGAGAAAAGAAGGAAAGAAAAAAGAAGAAGAAGAAGAAGAAGAAGAAGAAGAAAAGAGTGGGAAATGATAATTTTTCTAAGACTTCATATACTTTTAAGGGTTTTCCATACAAAACAGAAGTAACGATAATATATATGTTTTAACATTCTAAACATAAACACATGCATATCATCGATCATCCAATTTAGAGTTAGTTTGTTGACGGATATTACCTAGGCCGCTCAATCTATTTGCATCCAAAGATGGACATATATATCTGCGTCTCCTTGAATTGGGAAATCTAAATCATGAATCATGATTTATGTGCTCCCCATTACAGTACTTAAACACAGATTTGTTGGGAATAAATCCACAAAAAAAAAAAAAAAAAAATCACCCAAGATATTAAGCACAAGAAGAAAAATAGCAAACACACACAATAAAGAATTAACACAAGGAATTTTACGTGGTTCAGCTAAATAGCCTACGTCCACGAGAGTGATTGCCTCCTTCACTATGAGAGAAAATGAGTACAATTGGTACAAGAAGTTCCACTTAGGATATACCCCAAACCCAAATCCCTTGAACCCAAGTACACTCCACTCAACTTCTACTCTCAATACCCCAAAGAAAAGAATCATTCAAGAAGAAAACTCGCAACAAAAATGGAGTTTGGCGTCTTCACAAGCAGCTCTTTAATATGCTGCAAAATATCCTTCTGCACACACACACCTTCAACACTATATATATATATATGTGTGTGTGTGTGGTAGCCTTTACAAAGTAGCCGTGCACAATTAGCCTTCCCATGCAAGCAAGCCATCTGCTACTTCACGAGACAATCAATGGAACACAATTTGGACATTGGAAGGTCATATAATACTGGTGGTCACACAAAAGCATAAAGCATACATGCAAGCCAATTAATTCTTCACTGGGACTTGTCCTCACGCAATACAGTGCATTGCACTTGGTAATTCAATTTGCCAATTTTCAATAAATGTTCATTAACAAAGTCATCATTCAAGTGATCAATTTTCGAATAATTAACAGAAGTAATTAATAAAAAGTTTAAACATTCATTTTGGGTGGACTTCCAACAAGATTATAGATAATGAAAGCCATGTGTATGCAAGCTATTAATCCATCATCCTTTGCAAGTAATTTGCAAAGCATCGATGAATCGAAAAAGTAACATGGCATCAGCCTTGTCCACATATTAAAGAGGGCTGTTTTAGTAAATCCAACGTAGTATCAAGGGCATTTTAATAATGTTCAAGTCATTGACGGCGTGATTTGCAGAACCAGCGAAGCCACGTGGGAAGTTGGAGAGGCCAAACAAGAAAACAACATTTTGTTCCCTGCTCAAGGGCCCCACCTACGATATTGCCACCTTTGATTGAGGTCGTTGCCAGCTGTCACCTCTTCCGATCCCCTTTATACCCCTCTCAGCCCCCACCAATTTACTTTTATATCACCCAATCAATCTAACCAAGCTCTGAAGTTATGTGGACGGTTTTACCCTCGCATGTTGGGGAGTGTAGAAAGAAGCCGACAAACAAGGGTGGTGTGGGGAATGAATGAATGATCGAGCGGGTATGATTGTAATTATGTTGGAACACAAAGGGTTATTTATTGGGAAGTATGTCTATATTTTGGTAGCCACGCTCTTAAGGCTTATGGGCCTGAATTTGGACGGACAGTTGGCTGGAATAGTTGCGGGCATATTATTGATTAGGAGAAGAGAGAAGTAAGTGAGAGAGATTCATCTGTCAGGTTCGGGATCAGATTCAGGTTTATCAAAACTCTCTCTCTCTCTCGGTATGGATCTTGTTGTATACCATTTATATATATATATATATATTCGTGACTCTTGTTTATTTATTTTGATTTCATTTGGCTGCTTACTCTGTATTTTTCGTAGAGAAGAAGAAATATAATTGTTATGGTGTCATCCATATAAGAATATTAATTGTTGTTTGGTTTTCAGGTATCGTTTTTGGGGGATTGTTGAGTTGAGAAAGGATCGAGATGGGTTACTGGAAATCAAAGGTTCTTCCAAAGCTCAAGAAGGTTTTTGAGAAGAACGGTACTAAGAAGGCGGCTGCTGCTGCTGAAGCTTGCAAGTCCTTTGATGATTCTAAGGTCTTTTACTTATATATATATATATATATATATATTTAAAATTTACTACCTAGCTAGCTCTATTATTTATTTGTTTGAATTGTTTGGATTAATTCTAACACTAGCTAGCATGTAACCTTATATATATATTTTGATTATCTTTAGGAGGAGATCAATAAGGAGTTTGAGGAGAAGAAGACAGACCTCCAACCTAAATTTATTGAAATTTATGAAGCTTCATCAACTGAAATCAAGGTCATCATAAT
>JAESVK010000783.1:119317-139919 GCA_017140935.1 Hamamelis virginiana | reverse complement strand
TTAGTCTAGTCGACTAACCGTACCCGAAAAAATTTTCCAAACTGATTTTAACTAAGCTAGTCGACTAACCAGTCTTTGCCTAGTCGACTAACCAAGCCCGGGAACACAAATGCTTTGAAATTTTAAGTGGCTAGTCGACTAACATCTTTGCCTAGTCAACTAAGGCTTCTGCAAATACAAAACGACTCTTTCTTATTTTGGCAAATGAAGCATTTATTGTGGCCTGCTGCTCCCTTCTCCTCCAATGAGATTCAAGGGTATTTCAAACGGTCATTTCAGACCTAAATCAATAGAAATAGAGGTATGCTTCTCATTTATTACTATCAATTCAATACTAGTCAATAGCATTCATCGTGAACATTCATCATTCAAAGCTTTCTTTTACAAATCCTTGAACTATTCTTGTTAATTATTTGAGAGGCTATTAGTTGGGCTTATACTTGTATAAATCAAATTGTTGAAGCATTTATTGTACATAACCAATTCTTTAGATTGTATTAAGTGTTATTTATGAGCACTATTGAGTGTTCTTTGTGAGCACTTGTGAAAGTTCTGTCAGCTTTGGTGAGAGTCTTCCACCCGTGAAAGAAGGCTATGCAAATGTTTCTCCACTTTGAAGAAGTAATCCTTAGTGGATTGTGGAATCCTTGGGCTGAGTGCTTAAGGCGTGGATGTAGGCGGAGTCCGAACCACGTTAAATCGCTGTGTTTGATCTCTTTCTCTCACTCATTTCAATTTTTTGCTTATATATATATTTGCTTCTGCTGTAATTAATTGAATCATAATTTTCTTTGGTAAAATTTGATCAAAGTTTGCCATAAACCCTATTCACCCCCTCTAGGGTTATATATTTGGGACAACAATTGGTATCAGAGTAAGTGTTCAATATTTAATTATTTTCTTAAGCTAAAGATCAATGGCAAACATTAGGGAATCGAGCTTTTCACAAGGCCATTCCATTGACCAACCTCCTTATTTCAATGGTGAAAATTATAAAAGTTGGAAAAATAGAATGCAAATATGGATTGAATCTTATGGCATGTCTGTTTGGAGAGTTATTATGAAGGGAAATAAGGTCATCTACAAAACTGGTGAAAATGGAACTCAAGTACCTAAAGAAATGGATGAGTGGACTGAGAATGACATGAAGCAACTTCAAGTCAATTCAAAAGCAAAGAATGTATTATATTGCGCAGTGAGCGACGCCGAATACAACCGAATTTTCGGATGTGATACCGCTCAAGAAATGTGGAAAAAGATTGAGGTAACGTATGAAGGAACCAAACAAGTAAAACGTTCCAAACTCATTTTGGTTATGCGAGATTATGAATTATTAAAATCGAAGAAAATGAAAGTGTTAGCTCCATGTTTACTTGTTTTACTTACAGTATTATTGAAATGAAAGCTCTTGGTAGAACAATTACAAATTCAAATCTCATTCAAAGATTCTTGTAGTTCTTCCAAAGTCATGAGAATCAAAAGTTACGGCTATTCAAGAATCCAAATATTTGGATACACTTGATATAGACAATCTTTTTGGCTCCCTCTTGACTCATGAGTCTACCTTGAAAAGACAAGAGGATGAAAAGAGAAAGAAGAACCTTGCTCTCAAATCCACCTCTCATGATGATGATAGTGATGGTGAAGTCATTGATGAAATTGAAAGTGATGATTCTCATAAAGAAACGACGAATTTTTGTCTCATGGCAAATGAAGTTGATGAGGTACCTTGTAGCTCAAACTCAAATGTCTATAATGATGATGATTTAGCTATTGATGAACTCTATGATATGTGTGAGAATTTGTGCAATAAAAATTCATCATTGAACAAAGCTCACAATATCTTAATGAAAGACCTTATTACCCTCACAAGTGAAAAACTAGCTTTGGATGATGAAAATTTGAGATTTGTTAATGAAATTGAAAATTTGAAATATGAAAATGAAAATCTTAGAAATGCTCCATCCACTTCAAGTTCTTCAAATGATTATGAATCTTTAAAAGATGAAAATAAAGTTTTAAAATGTGAAATTAAGAAACTTAGAAATATTCCATCTACTTCAAATTCTTCAAATAATTATAAGTCTTTCAAATAATTATGAGTCCTTGAAAGATGAAAATGAAAATGAAATTTTGAAAAGCAAAATTAAGGACTTGAACAAAATTATTTTCAAATTTACAAGTAGTGAATAAAATTTCAAAAGATTGCTTGGAGCTCAAACGGTGGGATTCAACAAAGAAGGACTAGGATTTGAATCAAATTCAAATGTTAAAAATTCTTCATTATACCTTGACTTCTTTGTTAAAGCTTCAATGCAAGAGAATTCAAAAGATTCTCAATCTCACAATCATTCAAATAAACATGCAAATGCTACTTATTTATATTGTGAGAGAAAAATGTCATGTTAGATATTCTTGTCCATTTAGAGGCAAAAGAGGCATTGGGAAAATGGTTATGTAGATTCCAAAAGGAATTACAAAATCTAACAATGTAGGACCCAAGAAGGTATGGGTACCAAAGAAAATTACTTGAATTTTGTTTTGTAGGTTTGCATGAATTCAATTCAAGACAAAGAAAAGTGGTATTTGGATTGTGGATGCTCAAGGCACATGACCGGTGATAAAGACAAGTTCATCTCCCTCAACTACAATGATGGTGGCTATGTCACACTTGGAGATGATGCCAAGGGTAAAATCATAGGTAAAAGTAAAGTTGGAAATACCTCTATCACTATTGATAATGTATTGCTAGTTAGTGGTTTGAAACATAACTTGCTTAGCATTAGTCAATTATGTGATAATGGATATTTTGTTAATTTTACATCATCTTCTTGTAATGTGCTTGATGAAAACCAAAACAATATTTTTGTTGCAAAAAATTTTAAAAATGTATACGCAATTGATTTTGATGAATTAACACTTCAAGATGTAATATGTTTTGCCGCTTTGCAAGAAACAAGTTGGTTATGGCATAGAAAACTTGGGCATGCTAGTATGGATTTATTGCATAATCTTTCTAAGAAGAAATTAGTTAGTGGCTTGCCCAAAGATAATTTTACAAAAGATAAAGTTTGTGATGCTTGTCAACTTGGAAAACAAACTAGAACAGGTTTCAAAAACATAGGTTTCATTTCTACATCTAGACCTTTGGAGTTGCTACATCTTGATTTGTTTGGACCAAATGATGTAGAAAGTCTTGGTGGTAAACTCTATGCCTTTGTCATTGTTGATAATTTTTCAAGGTATACATGGGTTCTATTTCTTACTTAAAAGAGTCATTTTTATAAAACTTTGTAAAAGCTTGAAAACATTCAAGGCCACTTAATTACTCATGTGAGAAGTGATAGATGTAGAGAGTCTAAGAACCAAGACATCAAAAATTTTTGTGACGAAAAATGTTACTCACATAATTTTTCAGCTCCCAAAACTCCTCGACAAAATGAGATAGTTGAAATGAAGAATTGTTCATTGAAAGAGATGGCTAGAACTATGTTAAATGAACATAATCTTCCTTAATCATTTTGGGCGGAAGCAGTAAATACCGCATGTTATGTGGGAAATAGAGTGGTTATTAGGCCTAATTTGTCTAAAACTCCATATGAGCTTTGGAAGGGTCGAAAACCAAACTTTGGTTATTTTAAAGTTTTTGGTTGTAAATGCTTCATTTTAAATGATACAGAACATTTATCTAAATTTGATGCTAAATCCGATGAAGGAGTGTTTATTGGATACTCTATGAATAGTAAATCTTATAGAGTATACAATAAATGTACTCAAACGGTTCAAGAATCCATTCATGTTGTTTTTTATGAAGCTAATCCTTTTACTTCTAAGCATATTGTGTATGAAGATGATGTACCTAGGCCTATCCTTCCATTGGAAGAAGAAGCAAATGATCCCAACACAATTAACTCATCAAAAGAAGAGCCAAAGGATGCATCAAAGGAATCCTTGCTCCAATAAGATGAAGTTCAACAAGAAGAAACTTATGAATTACCAAAAGCTTGGAAATTTGTAAGAAATCATCCAATGGAGCAAATCATAGGTAATTCATCTCAAAGGGTAAGCACTCGCTCTAATCTTAAAAATGGGTGTGACAACATTGCATTTGTTTCTCAAATTGAACCTAAACATTTTAGTGAATCCGAAAATGATGAAAATTGGGTTATGGCCATGCAAGAAGAATTAAATCAATTTGAAAGAAATCAAGTATGGGACTTAGTGCCTAAACCTAATGACCATTCCATCATTGGTAGTAAATGGATTTTTAGAAACAAAAAGGATGAAGATGATAATGTAATTAGGAATAAGGCAAGACTTGTTGCACAAGGCTATAATCAACAAGAAGGTATTGATTATGATGAAACATATGTACCGGTTTCTAGACTCGAAACTATTCGCATGCTCCTTGCTTTTGCTAGTTTTAAGAACTTTAAATTGTATCAAATGGATGTAAAAAGTGTATTTCTAAATGGCTACATTTCGGATGAAGTTTATGTTAAACAACTTTCCGGTTTTGAGAACAACACTTTTCCCAACCATGTATACAAGCTTTCAAAAGCTCTTTATGGTTTAAAACAAGCACCTAGAGTATGGTATGAAAGGTTAAGTGGATTTTTGCGAAAAGATGCAATCAAAAACAAGGATTCGCAGCTGAAGTTCAAAAATTAAAATTTTCATTTTAAAGAATCCATTATCATATTCATTCTAGAATCGTATCAAGCATAGGGACATGAATTAAAAACAAGAACATATATTTAAAAACTATAAATATACTTACTTGTAAATCCTTTAGTATAGCTTTCCTTCGCGAGTTTCAAACGTATGAAACCTCCAATGGTATCTACACGGGGTAAGATTTCTCGAACCTTCTTGTCCTTCACAACTTTTGAGAAGACCCAAGCTTGGATAGGGAGAGAAAGAGGACGGCTAGAGTGAGAGAGAACCCTAGGATGAGTGCTTGCACACGGCCCTAGGGTTTCCCTTTCTTTCTTTTATATTTTCTCTTCTTTTGGGATGTTCACAAGTGCTAGCTTAACCATTCATCCATTTTAGGAGTAACACTATTATTGATTATGTTTTGACCCCTAACTTATTAACCATTAATAATTAAGGTCAAATTCATTTCAATTATAGTGTTCCCCTCCTACAAGTTCAAGAAACTCACTTACACCCTATTGTGTGTGACCCTTTGGGTTCACCCCAACCTAGTAGTGGACAGGGACATCTCGATGTCTCCTTAAATAGAAACTTTCTATTTTAAGGTTCAATTGGAACAATTTCAATTTTTCTCTTATTGATAACACTTTATTAATAGGCCTTCACTAGTCATGAGTGACATCTAGCAACATATCATGACATACCCTAGGTTTGGGTGAATAGCATAACTATGTGAACCCTTCATGTTACTTAATCTTTCATCCCCTAATGTCACTGTTAAGATAATAGGTAAGGTATTCTATCAAACTATATCTTAACACATTGATATATGTCTCACAAAATATAATCTCAATAAGGTAAGTGCAGTGAAACTTTTTTCACTGTTTACCTATCACTCTGGCTAGAGATTCAATTGAGACTTATCTTTGTAAACTAATCTTGACATTCTCTCTCATTAAAAGTGAGAGTGATGATTCCTAATTGCACACTCATCTATCTTCATGTATAACTTATTAGGGCCAATAAATACCGATTACATCCTTATGGATAAGGCTGTACAAGATACCATCAAACCCTAGTAACCTATGCATAAGATAGCTATGGTGTCTCAGGTCTAAGGATTACCAATGGACGTAACATAAGAATATTCCTTTTGACATAACCTCCATAGGAATATTCTTGCAGATCAAGTTCAATGTACATATTCTCCAATATGCACCCATAGATTAACTATAGTGTCACTGCACTGATAGGAAAGACTACCTATCCTCCTATTGGAGTTAGTTTAAATATGTGCTACTCTTATCGGTCTATTAAATATCCACTTTAATAAACCTATGAGTAGGAGCTGTTTAAAATAAATGTACATGAGAAATATCAGTCTCTCTATCTCAACACCTTGAGATGTATATCTCTCTTATCATTTATTCATGGACCTTATCATATATGTTTATACATATAAGATAAGTTATACCTTCCAAATATTATAATATGAAATTAATATGTCCTTTAGGATTGGTTTTAGGGCATACTTCTAACAGTATGCTCTAAAACCATTCCTAAAGGGTATATTAAGTTTCATATTATCAATATAAGGAAGGTATAACTTATCTAATATGTTCTAACATATATGATAAGGTCCATGAATAAATGATAAGAGAAATATGCATCTCAAGGAGTTGAGATAGAGAGACTGATATTTCTCATATACATCTATTCTAAAAGAGTTCCTACTCAAAGGTTTATTAAAGTGGATATTTAATTAACCGTATGAAGAGTAGCACAGATTTAAACCAACTCATATGGAGGATAGGTAGTCTTTCCTATCAGTGTAGTGACACTTAGGTTAATCTGTGGGTGCATATTAGAGAATATGTACACTGAACATGATCTGCAAAGAGTATTCCTATGGTAGTTCTGTCAAAGGAATATTCTAGTGTTATGTCCATTAATTTGGTAGTCCTTAGACCTGAGACACCATAGCTGTCTTGTGCATAGGTTGCTAGAGTTTGATAGTATCTCGTACAGCCTTATCCATTAGGTTGTAATCGGTGCTTATTGGCTCTAATGAGTTATGCATGAAGATGGATGAGTGTGCAATAAGGGATCATCACTCTCAGTTATATGAGAGAGAATGTCAGGATAAGTTCACAAAGATAATTCTCAAAGGGAACCTCTGGCCAGAGTGATAGGTAAACAGTGAAAAGAGTTTCACTGCGATTACCTTATTGAGATTATATTTTGTGGGACAGATATCAAGTTGTTAAGATAGGGTTTGACTAAAACCATACCTATTATCTTAACTGTGACATTAGGGGATGAAGGATTAAATAACATGAAGGGTTCACATAGTTCTGCTATTCACCTAAACCTAGGGTATGTCATGATATGTTGCTAGATGTCACTCATGACCAGTGAAAGCCTATTGATAAAGTGTTATCAATGAGGGCAAAATTGGAATCGTTCCAATTGAACCTTAAAATAGAAAGTTTCTATTTTTGGGAGACATAGAGATGTCCCTGTCACTGCTAGGTTAGGGTGAACCCAAAGGGTCACACACAATTGAGAGTAAGTGAGTTCCTTAAGCTTGTGGGAGGGGAATCCTATCATTGAGTTTGTTTGATTTTAATTATTAAAAGTTAATTGATTAAAAATCAAAACTAACCGAGAATAGGATTACTCTATTCAAGGATGTTTGGTCATGCTAGCACTAGTAACCAAACACCCCCCAAAGAGGAGAAAGTCTATAAATATGAGTGTTTTACACACTCTAGGTTTAAGAGAAACCCTAGGGCCGAAATTGCCTCTCTCCTCTCCCTCTCCATGCTAGCTTGCTCACAAGGGTTGTAAAAGGCTAGAAGGCTTTAGGAGTCTTGCTCTCGTGTGGATACGCTTTGGAGATTTCATACGTTTGAAACTCGAAGGAAAGCTACACCGAATAACACAATCAAGTAAGATTTAATTTGTATTGATTATTTGTGTTTGTTTATATACATGATCCGATGCTTGAATCGTTCTTGGAGGTTTTGTGAACATGGATTAATTTTATAAAACGAAAAAGTTTTTGTTTTACTTATTCCGCTGCGAATCCATGTCTGTGGTTTTTCACAGAACCTTTCACATACTACTAACAATCTACCACTTGTACTAAAGCCAATCACTATAGTATCACATACTAGTCTTCGTAAGACAAGGCTTCTAACACACATGGGTGTTATGGCAAAGAAGATTCATGCAAACACCTTTTGCAATTTATTATTTTTAATAATAGTAATTAAACTAAAATTCACTGCCAACTCTGATGTACTAGTAAATGAGACTTATGCTCTCAAAAGCGAACATTGTATACTGGACATTCTTTTAGGCAATTTTTAAATGGCATTTATAATTTCTTTATATATTTAAGTATTTCATTCTTAAACTTCTTTTAAGAATATACTTGTTTCTATTCAGAATCCGTATTCTGAATCAATAATCAATATCCGCTAACAATGTGTTGTAGCATTGATGATATAGATTTAAGTACATTATTATTCATATGAGTTCCATATTTCTCAAATATCGAGCTCATATGAAATCCTTTTCTAAATCGTATTTTGAAGAGATTCGAATTCCTATAACAATTATAGAATTTTTAATACTACGTTAGTATTTAAGGTATGTACTTTATAAAGAAAGGTAAGAATAATTGATGACATTATAGCTCCCACAAGCCCTTTTGAAAACAAGATATTTCATGCATTAAATCCTTTAATAGCATAAAACTTTTTTTTGATGTTTTACTAAGGTATAGTTCTTAACTATTGTGGAAACGTTGTTTTCAAATAACTCTTTATTTAAGAAAACATACTTTTAAAGTTTATTTGAAATATCTTATATTTACAAATAATCTTTACACTCTATCGTTTAACATTTTTAAGGTCTATTAGTGATATAAGATTCAACCAAATATTCTCAATATTTTGTTTTAGCTTTACTTCATATGAATCATTTGATCCTTTCAAATATTCATAATTTTTTAATCATTTGACCGCTTTCAAATATTCAAATAGATATGAAGTACTAAAATATAGGGATTATACATCTTATGTATTATCCATTCAATCTCTTTATTTATAAGGTGATTGGATCATATTAATTAATGAATCAAGATTCATTTCTTAATGTGATCCTTTTAAGTTGAATCCATATACTCACTATTATATGTATTCATTTATTGCATTCATATAAATTAAAGAACTATTAAAATCAATTGCCAGAGATAATCCAAAATATCAAATATTATAGATAACTGTTTTGAACAAACAAAGTATTTAAAAACTAAAATAAAACTTCAAAAGAAGTATTTATTACAACTGGCAATAATGAAAAGAGTTCTTTAAAATAAATAAACTAGTCAAGAATCAAGCTTAAATGTCAAAGGCTACAACACTTGATCCTTTCCAAACACTGTATACTCGATGCTTACTCTGCTTTCTGCTTCCCTTTGTATCCTACATACAATCACTTGTACAATAAAACAAAATTAGGTATCGCATACCATAAGCAGAATACTAATTCATAATTAGTAAATGAATAAATAACAGGACGTACCTTTAAAAGAACCATTCTTCAAAGAAGCTAGGTACTTCTTGCAGTTTCTTCTCCAATGACCAGGCTTGCCATAGTGAAAACAATTTCCCTTGTCTTTCTTCTTTATGCCTCCTTTTGGTTTAAAGTTGGACTTCTTCTTCTTCTTTCCCTTGCCCTTAGGCTTGGTTTTAGAAGTTGAAGCTCCATCAATTACCAAAGCATTCCTTTTAGAGTCCCTTTTCAAGGTCTCTTCAGCATTAACCAGCATGTTCATCAAGTCGGGTAGGGTGAAATTTGCATTCACATCAGACATGTGAAAGTTCATGATAAACGGCTTGAAACTAGTAGGAAGGGAATGAAGCAGAATATCTGTCCCCATCTCAGATGAAATCTCTACACCTAGATCATGCAAAGAGTGGATATTACGGATCATCTTGAGGCAATGCTCATTGAAAGATGTTCCTTTCACCAACTTGCTAGAGAAGAGTTCACCCACAACATTGTATCTTACAATCCTGCTTTGTGAACCGTACAGCTCCTTGAGATGCATTAGGATCTCATGTGCACTATCAATGACCTCATGTTGTCTTTGCAGTTCATTAGTCATCGATACCATCATATAGCACCCCGCTTGCACATCATCCTCGAGCCACTTGTTATAAGTGTCTCGCTCCTCATCAGATGCCCTTTCAGGTAAAGCATTGGGACGTGGTGATCTTATCACATATTCTATTTTATCTGCGGCTAAGACTATCTTGAGATTTCTTATCCAGTCATTGATGTTAGGACCGGTTAAACGGTTGTCATCAAGAATTTTAGATATAAGATTTATAGGTGCCATCTACAACAGAAAATAAAATAATTTCATATTAAATAAACCATAAAACCTTTAGCCTTTAAGTTTCACGGTACCTCCCACTATTTTCTTCAAATCCTATACTCCCTTTAGATGAGACTCGGGAATTTCATTATTGAGATTCCTTAGTAGGGATTGGGGTCCCATCAAGAATTAGTAAGCCTCAAATAATAGGTTCTTAGATACTAACCCTTAATGAGTGGATAACTCTTTATCCTAGTGCTTCTCCTAAGCAAGTTCCAATCATCCTTTAGCCTCTAAACTGTAGTATCCTCACATAATAGGTTCTTGGATAGTACATTTTAGTTAAGTCACACCCACCATTCACATAAGTATGGTCAATTGAATGTTGTATCCGTCACATAATAGGTTCTTGGGATACACCATTATCGCATCTTATGATATCCAATATTCTAATAAAATAAGAGGAATTCTTAGGATGGATATGTTCCCGCATATTTGTAGCCAAACATAAACACCGAAAGAATTTTCTTATCTTATAATGGTAGGAGGCTAGGATAAAGCCCAAGGCCTCTTCCTTACAACTTAAGTTTGTGATAAAAGAGGTTTTTCTAAAACGGTCTCATTTTATAATCGCAATTTATAAACATACATTATTAGCCCTAAGGTCTTTGACCTTATTTTGATGATAAATAAACCATACCTTTCATCTAACAAGTGGTTGAGTATTATGTCTCCATAGATTCACATTAGAGCTCTCATCAATATTCTTCAAGCAATTCAATGCGTACATTAGTCTTTCAAGCTCAAGGAGTTCAAAATTCAATGCTCTTAAAGTTTCAAAGCACAAAGAAAAAGCCTTTCAAGAAGTTCTCTACTTGAAGATCAACTTTAAGACTTGTTCAAAGCATCATGAAGACTAATTGAAGTCAAGTTGCTTTCCAAAGTGATTAGGAACTTTTTGTAAGATTTCTCCAATGCTCAATATTGCAAAGCGCAAAAGAAAACTTTTTACATCTCATTGTGCATTAGCATCCATGCTCGAAAATGCTTTCAAAATTGACCAAAAATGTTTTGGAACACTTAGTTAACTTGTCCAAGTGTTTGATGTTGATTTTGACTAAGAAATTTCGAATTATTGACATTGCAACTTCCTTAGTTGACTAACCATTTAGTCCTAGTCGACTAATTGAAGTCCAGAGGCAATGTTTTGAGAAATTCTAAGTTAGTCGACTAAGCACTGTGGACTAGTTGACTAATAGTTCCTTAGTCGACTAATCAGTCTTTGCTAGTCGACTAATGGTAGGTCAGAAGCAATGTTTGAGTTGCAAAATTACTAGTCGACTAATGATCCTCTTCTAGTCGACTAATCGATCCCGGAGAAAATTTCCCAAAGTGATTTTAAGTTGGTAGTCGACTAACATCCTTGTTACCAGTCGACTAACAAACCCAGAAAATCTTCAAACTTGTTTTAGCTTAGCTAATCGACTAACAGAGCCAGGGAATAAAAAATCGTTTGAAAAATGCCTTATTAGTCGAATAATCACCTTGTCCTAGTCGACTACTGGTTCTGCAATTTCAAAATGGCTATTTCTCTTTATAGCAAATCAAGCATTAAATGATCCCCAACCACCCTAATCTTCTCCAATCAGACTCCAAAGATTTCAAACGGCCATTTTGGCCCTAGTTCATTATATATAGAAGGTTGGTTCTCATTTATTACTCACCTAGTCAATCTATCTTATTTGTCTTGATATTCATTACTCTCAAGCATTCAATATTCTCACTTCTTTTTGACAAATCTATTAAGCTATATTTATTGATCATTTAAGAAGTTATTAGTGCTCTTGTATTCATTACAAGCTTGTAGAAACATTCTTTGTAATCTCTCTTTATTCAATCATCTTGTATTGAGATTGTAAGGGTTTTGTGAAAACTCTTGTGGGTGAGTTGTCTACCACCTTGAAAGAAGGCAAGTGTAAAGGTTTTTACACCTTGAAGGAGATTGCTTAGTGGATTAAATCTCTTGACGGAGTTCTTGAGGCGTGGATGTAGGCGGAGACCGAACCACGTAAATCATTGTGTTTGCTTCTCTAACTCAATCTCTTTATTTCAAGTTATTTTATTGTTACTTGTTTTATTAAGTCGTTGTGAAATCTGAAATTGCATTCTTATTTATCCTTGTTCAAAGTTTTTTTATTGTATCCCATTTTTGAAAGATTTTTATTTGCCTATACTCTATTCACCCCCCTCTAGAGTATATTTTGGGCCAACATACATCACATGCATTATATATATCAAATATATAAAGATTCAGACCCACTTTTATTATTAGTTCTCAATTATCCTCCCACTGTCCTCCTAGAGGTTATGGTGGATTCATCTTGAACATATAATAAATTAGGTCTAGGCCCTAATAAACATTCATCACATATAAACATCGGCCTTGGATTGATTATGGACTTTGAAGGGTGGGTTCATACTTTGAGCCATAAAGATGAACCCTAGGTCTCAAATGTAGGTTGGATGATCGTAAATAATCTATGTAACTATTACATAAGACAAACAAATCTTGACAAGTTCTCGCTGTCCTTGCCAAGTCTTTCTTAAGTCCTTGCTTTCCTCTCATACAATACTTCACCATGTTCGTTGGGTCCACCACTCGCTTTCTTGAATTGTACTTTACAATTTAATATAAAAGAAGAAGGGGGTTAAGGAGAAAGGGAAGTACATATGTAAAGAGGGGAAAAGAGGCATGCAAGCCCCAAATTAATTACATCATCTTTAAACAAATTTAAATACAACCCATTTAAATAAACCTAACACATCACATGCGGCCAATCACAACTCATTTAATTGGTCTTAATAATTAATTAAAGTCATATTATTATTATCCTATAATAATAATAATTAATTAAAGTCATATTATTATTATCCTATAATAATAAGAAAGCTATTATTATTATCTTATAACAATAATAAAGTTCTTTTAATCATATTAAAAGAATCCTATCATATCACATATGATAATACTAGTTTCTTTCCTAAAATAAGTAAAACTCCCAATTATAAACAACTAGGGTTTTAAATAAATAGAATTTAATTTTAGAAATTATTCTCACAGTTCCTACCATGATATTAACACGTTAATAATCTTAGTAGATTAATCACTATTAACCTACAATGGTGGAATAAATAATAACTCTAAATAAAAATTCAAAGAAAAAAATAATTTCTATTTTCAAAACAGAAATTTCAGAATTCAGCTACTGTTTTGGGACTAAACTTTCCTATATTAAAACTAACTTTTAAAATGTGAGAATACTCTATTTCATAAGGATTTTCAGTCCTCTTTCAAATGGCATAGGTCTCGTTCAGTGATTCCAACGTTTGGTATCACTTTAAAGCATTTTGTGACATGAACTCCAAACCTTGGCAGATTCTGGAAATTCCCCACAAATAGCTTAATAGGGCCTAACCTAAAATGAACTAAGTCATGGAAATACTTCAATTCACTAGGTTTCTCAGTCCTCTTTCAAATGGCAGGGGTCTCAAGTCGTGATTCCATCATATGATATCACTTTAAGGCATTTTGTGATGGAGAGTCAGAAATTCCAGATTTGACTCTTAATCATAAAAAGCTTAGTGTGGCTAACCTAGGTCATAAAAAGTCATGGGAACACTTCCTAAACTTAGTTAAGACCTTATATTAATGAAGTTGATAGGTGGTTAGCTTTGAAAACCTTAGAAAGCATTTTTCATAGATTTTACAAAAGCTACATAGTTGCTGCCCAGAAAAACAGCAACCTTGTTTTAATTTTAAAACGATTAATTTCAAAATTAATCCAAGCTATATACAATCATGCCAAAACACTTATAACATGTTTATATACTGTTTAGTAACAACCCTAAATGTTTTAAACAATTAAAAACATCAATTCATCATATGAATTACTCAATCTCTCAAGAACACTTAAAATAGGGTTTTTATAAAACAATTTCATCAAGCCTACTTGTTCTTCATTTATGATTTTCAAAAATCTTGAAAAAAAATTTGAAAACTTTATAGATGATTTAAAAATCATATGAAGAACTCAAGGCATGGAAAATAAATAAAAACAAGGGCCATCAGGGTTCAAGAACCCCATGGCCGTGAATAGTGAGAGAGAGAGATAGAGTTAGGGTTTTTAGGGTTAGGGTTAGGGTTTTGCAAACCTAAACCTAATTCATCAAATTAGGGTTTTTTATAAACCTTAATCATATTACTAACACATTCCTAATTCAAACATTTCAAAAGAAAGAATCGAAACAAATTAAGAAACTTTCCTAAATTGAATAATTTCAAAAAGGAAATTGAGGATTTTCACGATTTGACAATTAGGGTTTCCAATTTCAAATCAAGAACTTCCCTAAATTGATTTAGGGTTTCCTAAACCTAAAACCAGCCACCATCATCAATTCATTTAGGGTTTTTCAAGAACCCTAAATGTCCATTGTTACATATTAACAATACTCCATTAATGATAAAAAATCAAACAATTTTTAATCATGTGATAAACAAGCATCAAGATTCATTATAAACAATTTTTAATATAAATCAAGAATCATGTAAATCAAGTTAGGGTTTCTAAAACCCAATTGTCGAATCCAATGAGGGTGAATCCCTCTATGGCCATGACCGTATTAGTGTTTCCCAAAATCCTAAAAGCCATTAAAGCTTGAAACAAGCTTTGTTTTTATTTCATAAATCAAGAAACTCATCTAATCTATTCTAGGGTTTTTCAAAATCCAAGAATCAATTATGAATGATGATTATAGGGTTACCCAAACCCAAATCATCATTCAAAACATCAAAGACACAAAGAAGGGTTCAAGAACCCATAGTGCCGTAAAGAGAGAGAGAGGAGAGAGAGAAGGCCGAACCTTGTAGGGGGAATTTGATCACATCAAAAGCATCTATCCATGATGGGGAACAAACCCCAAGCATCAAATCCACATGGGGATAAACCCCACTAGGTCCGAAAATCATAGAGGGTTTTACATCAAACCCTAGTTCTCAAAACATATGGAGGGTGAAACCCTCTTGGCCGAAACTCACATGGTGCAAACCCCATGTTGCCGAAAACACTAAAGGGATTATTCTCCAAGGTGGCCGTGACCTCATGCTAGGGTTTGGATGAAACCCTAGTTGCCATTGAATTGAAACAAGAAGCAAAAAAAAAAGGGATTATGCATAAACCCTTAGGGCCGAATTCTCTATGGTTTCCTAAACCAACAATTTTTTTTTTATTTTAATTAATTAAGCCATATATGCCATCATCAAAACTCATGGCCATGCTTGATATGGCTCTGATACCACTGAAAAGATGCGATCAAAAACAAGGATTCGCAGTGGAAGTTCAAAAATTAAAATTTTCATTTTAAAGAATCCATTATCGCATTCATTCTAGAATCGTATCAAGCATAGGGACACGAATTAAAACATACAATAACATATATTTAAAAACTATAAATATACTTACTTGTAAATCCTTTAGCGTAGCTTTCCTTCGCGAGTTTCAGACGTAAGAAACCTTCAACGGTATCCACACGGGGTAAGATTTCTCGAACCTTCTTGTCCTTCACAACTTTTGAGAAGACCCAAGGTTGGAGAGGAAGAGAGAGAGAGAATGGCTAGAGTGAGAGAGAACCCTAGGATGAGTGCTTGCACACGGCCCTAGGGTTCCTATCTCTTTCTTTTATATTTTCTCTTCTTTTGGGTTGTTTGGATACAAGTGCTAGCTTGACCATTCATCCATTTTAGGAGTAACACTATTCTTGATTATGTTTTGACCCCTAACTTATTAACCATTAATAATTAAGGTCAAATTCATTTCAATTATAGTGTTCCCCTCCCACAAGTTCAAGAAACTCACTTACACCCTATTGTGTGTGACCCTTTGGGTTCACCCCAACCTAGTAGTGGACAGAGACATCTCGATGTCTCCTAAAATAGAAACTTTCTATTTTAAGGTTTTATTGGAACAATTCCAAATTTGTCCTCATTGATAGCACTTTATCAATAGGCCTTCACTGGTCATGAGTGACATCTAGCAACATATTATGACATACCCTAGGTTTGGGTGAATAGCAGAATTATGTGAACCCTTCATGTTACTTAATCCTTCATCCCCTAATGTCAATGTTAAGATAATATGTATGGTATTCTGTCAAACCCTATCTTAACACCTTGATATATGTTTCACAAAATATAATCTCAATAAGGTAAGTACAGTGAAACTCTTTCACAGTTTACCTATCACTATGGCCAGTGATTCAATTGAGACTTATCTTTGTAAACTAATCTTGACATTCTCTCTCATCAAAAGTGAGAGTGATGATTCCTTATTGCACACTCATCTATCTTCATGTATAACTTATTAGGGCCAATAAATACCGATTACATCCTTATGGATAAGGCTGTACAAGATACTATCAAACCCTAGTAACCTATACACAAGACAGCTATGGTGTCTTAAGTCTAAGGATTACCAATAGACGTAACATAATAATGTTCCTTTTGACATAACCTCCATAGGAATATTCTTGCAGATCAAGTTCAGTGTACATATTCTCCAATATGCACCCACAGATTAACTATAGTGTTACTACACTGATAGGAAAGACTGCCTATCCTCCTATTGGAGTTAGTTTAAATCTGTGCTACTCTTATCGGTCTATTAAATATCCACTTTAATAAACCTATGAGTAGGAACCGTTTAGAATAAATGTACATGGGAAATATTAGTCTCTCTATCTCAACACCTTGAGATGTATATCTCTCTTATCATTTATTTATGGACCTTAACATATATGTTTATACATATAAGATAAGTTATACCTTCCAAATATTATAATATGAAATTAATATGCCATTTAGGATTGGTTTTAGGGCATACTACTAACATTTTGCTCACTAATGGTTTCATTAGAGGCAAAATTGACACTACACTTTTCATAAAGCTTTAAGAAAATGATATGCTAATAGTTCAAATTTATGTTGATGATATTATTTTTTGTGCTACTAATGATCTTCTTTATCAAGAGTTTGTTAAATTCATGCAAGAGGAATTTGAAATGAGTAAGATGGGAGAATTAACATTTTTTCTTAGACTTCAAATCAAGCAAACCAAAGAAGGTATTTTGATCAATCAAGTCAAGTATGTGAAGGACATGCTAAAGAACTTTGGCATGGAAAGAGTGAAATCTAGTCCTACACCAATGAGCCCTTTAACTAAGCTAGACATTGATGAAAATGGTAACAAAGTTGACCAAAAGCTATATCGAGGTATGATTTGTAGTCTTCTTTACTTAACCGCTAGTAGACCGGATTTCATGTTTAGTATATGCTTATGTGCTAGATTTCAAGCTAATCCCATGGAGTCCCATTTGCAAACCGTTAGGCGTATATTTAAATATCTTGTTGGAACTTATGATTTAGGCTTGTTATATCCTAAGCATGCTTCTCTTAATTTAGTTAGTTATTTGGATGCGGATTTTGCCGGTTGTAAGACCGATAGGAATAGCACTAGTAACACTTGTCATTTTCTTGGTTTAGCAAGAAAAAAAACTTCGGTTGCTCTTTGCACCACCGAAGCGGAATATGTTGCCGCGGGAAGTTGTTGTGCTCAAGTCCTATACATGAAGCAACGACTTGAAGACTATAGGATCACAATCAATCACATTCCAATTCGTTGTGATAATCCTAGTGCTATTAATATCTCTAAAAATCTTTGCTTGCACTCACACACAAAACACATTGAAATTAGGCACCATTTTATTCGTGATCATGTTCAAAGGGGAAATGTTGAACTAGAATTTGTAAACACGGACCACCAATTTGCGGACATTTTCACGAAACCTCTCCAAGAGGATCGTTTTTGCACAATTCGGCATGATCTTGGAATGATTAGACCAATGGAATTATAATTGTACTTATATATTCTCTCTTTGTGTTTTTGTTGATGACAAAGGGGGAGAAAGACTTTGATTGAAGACTTTGATTGCCATATTGCCATATTGTATATGTTGATTAACCATTGCTTGTTGTGCAAAATTGAGGGGGAGCTTATGCTCTCTTATTTTGATTATATTTTGATTGAATATCTCTTATTGTTAATTCAAAGCAATGGTTTGTTATCATAAAAAATGGGGAGATTGTTAGCCCTAAGGTCAATTTCATTGACCACATTTTGATGATCAACAAACATTACTTTAGTTACTAACAAATGGTTAAGTGTTTTTGTCTCCATAGAATCAAAGACATATCTTGTTGGAGCTCATCAACATATCTCAAGCTTCTTAATTGTGCAAATATTAAAAATCATTGGATCATGAAGCTTATGGAGAACATCTTGAAGCCATTCCTTGAAGACCTTTGAAGACAAGATGTTTAGGAGTTTTATGTAAGGCAACTCAATTGGTTAACCTTACATAGCTCAAGACAAAAAGTTTTCTCATATTGCATTAGCATACATTCACTTGGAAAACTTGTAAAAAGCCTTGTAACTTAGTCAAAAATACTTTTGAATGTTTAGTTAACTACTTGAGATGTTACATGTTGATTTGGACTTAAGAATATCAAGTAATTAGCTCAAGAGTATGCCTAGTCGACTAACACACTTGTCACAATCGACTAAACAAGGTCCAATAGCTAAATCTTTGAAAATTCTTAGTCTAGTCGACTAAACATATAAAGTAGTCGACTAACTGGTCTCCTAGTCGACTAATCCCTTTGTCCAATCGACTAAAGGCAGTCCAGTAACTAAAGTTTTGAAATGCAGAAGAGCTAGTCGACCAACCCTTTTGTCTAGTCGACTAACCATACCCGGAAAAATTTTCAAACTGATTTTAACTAAGCTAGTCGACTAATTAGTCTTTGCCTAGTCGACTGACCGAGCTCGGGAACACAAATGTTTTGAAATTTTAAGTGGCTAGTCGACTAACACTTTCACCTAGTCGACTAAGTCTTATGCAAATACAAAACGACTCTTTCTTATTTTGGCAAATGAAGTCTTTATTGTGGCATGCTGCTCCCTTCTCCTCCAATGAGATTCAAAGGTATTTCAAACTGCCATTTTAGACCTAAATCAATATAAATATAGGTATACTTCTCATTTATTACTATCAATCCAATACTAGTCAATAGCATTCACTGTGAACATTCATCATTCAAACATTTCTCTTACAAATCCTTGAACTATTCTTGTTAATTATTTGAGAGACTATTAGTTGAGCTTATACTTATGTAAGTCAACTTGTTGAAGCATTAATTGTACACAACCAACTCTTGAGATTGAATTAAGTGTTCTTCGTGAGCACTATTGAGTATTTATTGTGAGCACTGTCAAGTGTTCTTTGTGAGCACTTGTGAAAGTTCTTTGTGAGCTTTGGTGAGTCTTCCATCCTTGAAAGAAGGCTGTATAAAAGTTTCTTCACCTTGAAGGAGTAATCCTTAGTGGATTGTGGAGTCCTTGGGCTGAGTGCTTAAGGCGTGGATGTAGGCGGAGTCCGAACCACGTTAAATCGCTGTGTTTGATCTCTCTCTCACTCATTTCATTTACTTGCTTATATATATTTTTACTTCCACTGTAATTAATTGAATCATAATTTTATTTGGTAACATTTTACCAAAGTTTTCCATAAACCCTATTCACCCCCCTCTAGGGTTATATATTTGGGACAACACACTCTATTCCTTCATTTTTATTGGTTCAAACCACACCCTTTATCTGACTTGGAAAAATTTCATTGATCCTTTTTTCTCTTATCAAATATTTAATTTAAATTTCAAATCTCTCTCTTAATGTATCTTAATTATCCCGAGATGCGTAGCCCTTATTTTCCCCCACTCCTTACTCTCTCTTTCTTCCATCAGCTGAACCAAGAACTTTTCTTTCAAGCTTTTTCTCTGCACCTTTTTGCATGCATACTTCCCTCATGCTCCATATGCACATAAATAGGCAATATTGCAAAACCAAGGAGGCAGTGGCGACTGACAATGGTGCTAAAAGGAAGACCTCGAAGGGTATCGTAGTGAGACCCATCTTCTTGCACGATATTCTCTCTCTCTTTCTTTTCTCACGCATTTTCTTCCACTTTATTGGGAAATTGTTGCAGGTGGGCCTGTGATGCATGGATACTGCCATTAACGCAATGGAACCCCTTGGGTTTTCGAAGGAGCTGGTTCGTAAAACGGTCAAAAACCTCTTGAAGGTAAGTTTTGCCTTTTGTTCTCTACAAATGTTACGTTTGGTCAGTGAGAAAACGAAGGAAAAAAAAGGAAAGAAAGTGAAGTTTTTCCGGAAAAGGAAAAACTCATTTCATTAAACCCAAATGGAATTGTTACAATCAGTTGTGCTCGGGTCTAGGATAATGAAGAAGCAGATTTAATGTTTTGGTCTTTTCCTTCATTTTTTTTACATTTTCTCGCCAACCAAACAGAGGTTTGATGGAAACTTATTCCTGGGTTTTTGTTTTTGTTTAATGAGTAATAAAAGTTTTGTTTCAGGTTTA
>JAESVK010000783.1:89439-119307 GCA_017140935.1 Hamamelis virginiana | reverse complement strand
AGAATCGGTTGGGCTCGGGTCTTAGATAATGAAGAATCATATTTAATTTTCGTAATTTTTTCTACATTTTATCACCAACCATACAAAGGTTTGATGGAAACTTATTCGTGGGTTTTTGTTTTTGTTTAATGACTAAAAGTTTTGTTTCAGGTTTATGAGGGCGCAGGGTGGGTTTTCATAGAGAAGGCTTCTTACAAGCTTCTTATTGATGCTATTCTTGAGGAGCAAGAATTTAAATATTTTTTCTTTATTGATGTCATTTAATTTTTTTTTCTTTATTTTATTTTTCATATGAATGTGGATGTTTGATGTTAATTTTCCATCTATGGTTGGTATTTCACATTTGTACAAGGGCTGGGACTTATGTACTTTCAAGGTTTCACAACCAAGCAGGTGGTGAACCCATGGAAAACGTATGTGAAGCTCTCTGTAGATTTAATGGGATCTCATGTACTAACCAAGGGATCCTTGGCTTTTCTCAATTATCCTGTGCAGCTCATGTTTAAATCAACAAAGGTAAATTTTGGAATTGTGTTTTTAGATTTATCATTCTTAATATGCCTCTTAAAGTTGAAATCATATTGGTTTTCTTTAAAATGCTTGCTATTCTTTCCTCTCTCTTTATCTCTCACAGCTAGCTCATGTATACCAACTCTCTCCATGTTCGTTCCAAACGACTTTAAAGTTAGTTCCTGAATCCCAATCTCTTTCTCTCTTTCTTTGTTGACTGTTTCATCACTTAACCCCCTCTCTCATTACATATAGCTAAATTTTCATGTTGACATATATAGTAGTTGTTTTGGTGAAGGATTACGGTTTTTTCGTCTCTGATTTTTATGGGTATTTCGTATTTTGTTGTTAGTTTCCCTTTAGTTTTGTTAGTCTTCAATTTTTTGTTGTGCTTTGTTTGTTTGCTGGGTGAATGTGAAGAAGAAAAGGGGACTAAAACTTTGAATTTGTTGTTTTATGTTGTGTTGGGTTGTGGAAGATGAAAACCATATAAGATGAGTGGAAGATTTTTGTTTTCTTGTGTTCGAAGTAATGAAAAATTCATTAACAAAAAAAAAAGTAACGGAAAATTAATGTTCAAAGTTTTGATTATTGATTTTTTTTCTTTTTACTTAGACTTCCTCTTAACCAGGCGTTATTAGGGTTCTTTATCCGATTTGGGTATTTTCTCGATTTTTATTTTTTTATTTTTCGTTTGTGAAATCATTCTGAGATGAGGTCATTAGGAGCCGTGTTTAAAATACAGTCTTTGAGTCTTTTCTTCTCAGTCTTGGTGTACTATTCTATTGGTTTTAAATTCCCCTGTTAAGTTCTTGGGTGAGAAGATTTAACTTTGGACTTAAAAACTTCATCAGATGAAGCTTTTTATATGATCTTTGACATGTGCTTTGGCTTACTTTCAGGAGTATGTACGTAGCATTTATGAATTGGCAATACTTTAAATTTTTAATTATCCATTTTGTTATACCGGGCATCAACAATAATTTTTAATGTCGATTTGATATTATTTTTCTTTTTCAGATGTGTTATATTGATCCTAGAATTGCCTGTTGGGAGGAGATAGAGCAGATCAAGATCTTGGGTAGTGTCTTTTTTTGAATTCTAGATGATAATGTTGGCTTATGTTCTGCTTAGGTATACCATTTTTTAAAGTTATCTAGGTTTACTATATCTATTTTTGCTTTATTTATATATGATTTTTAAATACTATAATATGCATTAATCATGCAATATAAACTTTATTCCTTTTATTATTTGATAGGAAAATTAGTACAACTCTTTTATGCAAAGTTGCAGATAAATTATACTTTGACGCTGTCTCTGTACAATAACTAATATCTCATATTCAGGAAATCATTCCATTAATCAGGGCCTTTTATAGCAACAATCACAAGAACTACAAATGTTCAAAGGCACTTTTGTATAGTAACTTTTTCCTAATAAATGATTTATAGCAATAAAAGGACCATTTTCTATTTACATTTTTTCTTCTAGTGCTGGAAAAATTATTCCACTTGCTATGGAGGCAACAGTCCCTAAGCAAATATAAGCTTATACCCATATAATTAACAAAATGATAGGAAATACAAATAATTAAAAAAAAAAAAAAAGTACTAATAGGAAGTATACCCCTTCTTCATTAGCTTAAGGCAGCAGTCCTTTAGCGCAAAGGTACTAATATATTCAGTATACCTGGGTTTTCTAAAATAGAAAAGTTATCTTATGGGAATTTTAAACTTATCCAATGCAATTTTTCATTTAGTAGTTAAATAATATATAATGCATATAAATCATGTTGCTCTACAGACATGTCTTTTTTTACTCCTAACCAAGAATGGAAGAGGAAAGGGAAATCACGGTGGTACCTTATCCATCAGTGGGAACTCTTTAATTAGGCAATTGGGAAGAAGATGAAAAATTGTGCAGCAGTGATCCAATCAAAGAACTATTGCCTATGCCAGCTATGAGAAGAGAAGGGGTGTCTGTTTTGCATTTGCTGAGTTAGATGATGTCCTTGGTGTTCAAAGTGCAATCAAGGTTTGAAAATTTTTTATTAGCACGTTTGAATAAGGAAGATTGTTCTTCCCTTAGTACTCAAAACTGTAGAAATATCCTCACCACTTAAAACTGAATTAATACCCATGGTTTTTTTCTTTCTTTTCTTTTCTTTTTTTTTTTTTTTTTTTTTAGTGTTGAAAGCATTGTTTTAATACTCCTATACATTTTTCAAACATTGATGAATAAATATTAGTCCTCATGGGATAGGTTTGCCCAAAATTGTAGTTCAAATCAGTGGAAGTTCAATTGATATTCTGGTTTAAAACTTCTGAAAGTAAGTAAACTTCCATCAATTACGACTGCTTCCAAAGTCCATGAACACTAGAAGAAGATTACCATATATGCCCAGTTTTAGGTGTGATATTTTTAAAAAAGAATATAAAGGTTTAGATTTTAGCTCAGTTCTATTTCATTTTATTTTATTTGATCTAAGGCTTGACTAGCTGTGATGGGATGTTGAAGAGTTGGATATTCGCACGAACATGTGAATTTCCAACATTTCATTTTGGCTTAATATTGAGTAATTTCTAGGTAAGATTGGATATCCGTAAGTGATAGGCAGGAGATTGAGTTTTATGTTTATTTTCCACTTCAAGATTTGGTGGATGACATAGAGGATGGGCTTTTGTAGAGTACCCAAGATTCTGCTATGTTAAAATATGTGAGTATAAGGGACAGAAGTTGTTTAGCCATTGGAATGCTTATTTATTTATTTTACTATTTTTCCATTTTTCAATTTAACTTTTCCAATGTTATATCTTGACTAATGCATTGTATTGTTAATACTTACAGGGTGCTGCTTTTGAACTACTCAATATGGCGTCAAGGAATATATATGCCTGAGACCACTCAATATGAACACTATATATATATATATATATATAGAATAACGATCAGTTGCAGTCCGGACTGCAAGTGGACTGCATGGCCATTTGGCCGTGTTCCGGTGGTCGGTTCCAAATTCCGACCATTGGATATGATGCCCACTCCCTGCATGCCACGCCTGCAAAAAATCATGCCGATCCGACGGTTGGAATTTTGTAAAACTAGCCTTAAACACAAATGAAATTTATATATAGTCTTTGGTAATTTCAATTCTTCTATTTTTAGCCATGTTATCAAATAGGATGATACTTTTTTAGTACAAGAAGAACAATTAATATACCTAACACCACTATTCTACAATGAGATCGCTATAATTTAAGATCTCTCTGCACAATAAAGAGAGGATTAAAACGTACTTAGCATCTAAATGGGTGTGACATCTAATGGGTGTCAAATATTAGGAAAGAGATTTTGATGTAAATGGCTTATCTTAGACTTTAATACTCCATTATTGAAAGGGAATTAATGAATAAAAATTATTAGCCTAACTTGGCATCTAATATATATATATATATTTTTTCCTTTTAATGATTGGTGCCATTTTTAAAATATTGTAATTTTTACAGATTTATGGCAAATATTACTGGCAAGTAATTGGAGAAGAATTGAATTAGTTGTACTTTATTTCATAGGATTCTTTCCTTACATTAATATTTAATGAATTTTTATTAATTTCATAAGTTTTTAAGCTAAAATGAAATTGATTTTTATGTATCGTATTTCAATAAACTGTAAACATTAATTTCTTTTCAATTTATTATTGTGCTAATTAATTTACTGTTCATAATTCTATTTGTGGTTGCCGCGCATCGCGCGGGTCAATACTTGTGTTTGTGTATATATATATATATATATATAGAGAGAGAGAGAGAGAGAGAGGATCTTCCGAGCGACTAGGCTTAACGTTTGAGTTGTGATGGGTTGAACACAAACCAAGGAAAGGAAATTTGATGGAGAGGAGAGGATGTATAAATGTAGAGGAGACTGTATTGGATAAAAAGGAAGGTTATATGAAAGGAAAATGTCATCGTCAACTGGTTTAGTAGTATTAAATAATTAATAATCACACGATAGAGAAGATCGATGATGACGTTGCTTAGCGTTTGAGTGGAGAACTCTTTTGTTTCTGATAATGACATTTTGAAAATGAAACCAACCTCTTCTTATCCCAAGATGAGATCGATGGTTTGTGAGCTAAGCATCTGACCCCATTCATTCAATTATATGTGTATATATATATCTTCCTTTCCAATAAACATGCTGTGTGCGTCCAACCACTAGGAGTGGAGTGGTATTTTATTGAATGTATGCGCGCATTTGAAAAATTGATAAGTCTTATTCTTTAATTTACGCAAGCTCCAAGAAGAGTGGGCAAAATAGGCAACCATATATGCACTCTTCTTTCAAAACAAGTGAACTCTGTCAAGGGAAATGTTCAAGAAAGAGTAAAAGCATTATTAGAGTTAAAAAGTGGTGATTTTTACAACTGCCTGCTAGACATCTATGGCCTTAACATCTCCAATGTCAACTTCAGAATAACAGTTATGTTGGAATCATTTTCACTGCTCCACACTGTCTTTTGGCAGTTAACCGTATAAACAGCTAGCTTGCAACATGAATATATATATATATATAACATTACACCAATGAAATATCTTACAAATCCTAGATTATACCACGAATCTGCCTCTTTTGGTTCAGCCACCGACCTATTTGTTAATGTCTTGGATTACATCATCAAAAATTGGAAAAATAAGCAGTTATTCAGTCATACAGTTGTGCTTAACGTCATAGCTAAGGGCTGTGAATCCAAACATTGCTGAAATGCACATCAAACCTATTCCCAGTCTTAAGAAATTTATCATCATACTGTAAAGCCAAACATGCCAAGGCAGATGGATATGTTACATTCGGTTTGGGTTTGACTCTGAGCTCACAATCCACGGATGAGTGAGTTTTTTAGTTTCAAATGCATCCCCAGATCAATCCATGACATAATTAGGAGCGACAGCTAAAATCCTGTCATTTCTAGATAATGACGATGGCTGCCTAGCATCTTCACCATCTGCTGCAGCTTGCCTACCGTCATCTACAACTAACAGATGGCCTTCCCTTCTTATCAAACTCTGCATGACAGGGCATTTGTAATGTAAATCATCCAAGTTACTACACATTCATTTCAATACAAGTATTCCACAACATATTTGGTAGAGTGCAAAGAAAATTAGTTTCACCTCTATAATAGCCTTGATTTTTGTAACTTCATTCGCTGCCTCCTCCATGGAACTGTAGTTGTTTTTCTCATTCTGCTGACTCACGTACCATTGTATTAAATCCCTCTGCCTCATACCAGCCAACCCAGTCCCTGCAAATAGTAAGAAACCCTCAAGGTGTTTCTAGACAATACATTTTAATGACATTAGAAGAATTATGGGTTACTTAGGGCGCGTTTGGATAAGCTTATACTTCCTATTTTTCTTCTTTTAAGAGTAAAAAAATGAAAGTTTTTTATATTTTCTATAGTGCAAAATTTTAGTAGTTACTTTTAAAAGTTAAGTAATGACCTCAACTTTTTAAAGTAACTACCAAATTTTTTGTACTCAAAATTTTCATCTTTTTACTTTTAAAAGTAAAAAAACAGAAAGTAGAAGCTTATCCAAACAGCCCTTTATATAACAGCACGGAGGCTTACAGGTTTAGCAAAGATTAAGTCTTTAAGATCTATATTTAGGGTCTAAAATCTAGTGTGTGTGTGTGTGTGTATATATATATATATATATATATATATCATTTTTGGTCTGAATTTAGAAAAGACTGCATTCAGACTCCAATTATACTTGTTAAAAATTTATTTACACTTGTTTTCCCTTAGAGAATGTGTCTGATCTCCTAGACATGTTGAACCTCCAACCCCCTAAACCCTGCTAGGTAGCTGCCACTCACTGCCCCGTCCGTCTCATGAACAGTGACAGTCATATACTGTGACAGACTCATTAGTATTGTTACTCAGAAATCACATTCTGCGACTCAGAGTTTCAAATCACATGAGAACAGTAACTTCTCACATGAATAGTAACTTCTCACAAGAATTGAAAATTTAACACATACTGTTGCTCAGGTTTCGGATTCACTTGAACCATCGAGAAAAACAATTTCAACAATAGAGAAAGCTGAACCAGAATCTGAAACTAAAGCAGATCAAATTATTGAAACTTTTAAAAATACTGAAATAAATGCCATAAATAATACTTTTAAACCTTTAAGAAATTTCTACCCAAAACCATCATATCCTGATATGCAAATAAAAGAAAGAGGATCTTTCCCACAAGCTACATATCATGGTGGTACTATCTATGAATGGAATATAGATAGTATGACGGAATATCACATAATAAATTATCTTCAGGAAATGAGAATGTTTTGTACTGCATACAAAGTATATCATGCTGTAGCTTCAGCATTAATTGTTGGATTTACAGGCGAACTCAAAGGTTGGTGGGATAATTATCTCACTCCTATTGAGAGATCAACGATACAAAATGCAGTAAAATAGATAACAATGGAACAATAATTAAAATTGAAGAGACATGTTTCTCACAAAAGTCATGTTGAGAAATGATTATAACCAACAATTCTGGAAAGAGAAGTTCATCTCAGGTTTATCTAATTTTTTTGCAGAAAAGATAAGAATAAAACTCAGAGATCAACATAATGGAACAATTCCTTATGATAAACTTACATATGGTGACATAATAAGTACTATACAACAAAAAGGACTTTCCTTGTGTACATATTTCAAACTTAAAACAACAAAAATGAAAAGAAAAAACATGGAAAGTAGAAAAGAACTGGGATCATTCTGTGAACAGTTTAGATTTACTTTTATTAAACATGCACCTTCAAAAAACACATAGAAAAATTAATAAAAATAGACTCAGTCTAATAACAAACCTAATAACAATCAAAACTATTAGAAAAGACCAAATACTTCTAGAAAAACTAATAACTCTAGAAGACCAAATAACAACAATAGTAAGGGAAAAAGTATTGAAAAATGGCTACAACCATCTACCAATACCTCAAACAACAACAAAAATACTCCAAACAAAACACCTGGTCCTTGCTTCAAATGTGGAAGATTTGGACATTGTTCCAAAAATTGCCCGATGAAAAATAAAATCAATGCACTAGATGTAAGTGAAAATATTAAAAAACAATTAATCAACTACTTCTATATTCTTCTAAATTGGAAATTGAATATGAGTGATTAGTAATCATATTTACATTATTTTATGCTCCTTTTATAGTCTTTTAGTTAGTTGCCCTACTTTTATGCTTGTGTTTTGGTGCGTTTTACGCGTTTGGTGTTGTTTCTCTGTTGTACAGGTAATCCCGCATTTCAACCACGCTTTTGAAGCCTTGTTAGAGCATCCTTGATGTGTTCTTGAAGCCTCATAGTCTTGGAATGATCATTCATGAAGTGTGGAGGAGTTTTAGGGAATTTTCACCATTTTTGCAGAGGTGGTACCGGTACCACCAACCCGTGGTACCGGTACCAGCTAATTAATTTCCCCAGTTTTGAGGCAGTAACAATTTGCACCGGTACCACTACCCGTGGTACCGATACCAGACCCCGAGATCTGCTGGTTTTCATGTGTTTAATGCTTTTTAGTAAGGGCTTTTATGTAACTTCATATGTAAACCTAATGAGAGGTATTTAAAGGACTTTTCTCAGCTGAATGAGGCTTCTTCACTCTTGTTCTTGGTTAATATTAGGGTTAGCTTAGGTTTTCTCAAGTTTTTGTTGTTTCCCTGTTAGTTTAGGTCAGTTCTTAGTTGTTTCTTGTTATTTCTACTTTGTAATTCGAGTTTAGGTTATTTTTCTTTGTTCTAATCTTGTTTGTAAGCTACATTTACGTTTGTTAATCAATAGATAACATTTATTACTTGTTCTTAGAATTTATTGTTCTTGTTTTGTGCATTTACTTGCTTTCAATGGCTAGCTAAACACCCAAGGTGGATTCTATGGTGGATTTCTTCTCCAAACCTTAGGTAAATGTGTTTTTCTCATTTCAAAGCTTCAATGGTTGTTTTCCTACTCTCTCATCTTATGAACCCTTGTAGTTTCATATTCTTGATCGAAATACAACCAGTAAGTTGTTGTATTTGGGTTAATGAACACATGCATTCTACATATTTGTGAAAATGTTAATGAGAGTGTTGAACTACACCCCATCATTTGTTTCGCCCTTTATGAACTTCTAGTGCTAAAACCTCCATTCAAGACCATAGCTCAAATGGATTCTTGAATGTGTACTGTATGAGAAAGCATTTACCATAGGTTTGGAAGGAATGAAACCATAGGATCCATCCTCTTTTATTTATAAGTTTTCATACAAACTCCTTGCCATTAACTTGGCATAAATCACTTTCAACAACAAACCAACCCATATTTTTCACTTCTATTTGTATTCATTGGATAGCATGACCTAAGAATCGCTATAACCTATTCCACTCCCTGTGGATATGACCTAGGTACTCCCTAGTTTTATTGCTTGACGATCATTAGACTCCTACGCTTGGGAATCTTTTGCGCACACCTCATTTTAAGTTTAAGCAATTGGCGCCGTTGCCACGGACTGGCGAGCGTTCTAGTTAATTTGAAGAGAGCTAGTGGTAATTTGCAATGACATTGCAAATCCAGTAAGTTCTTTTTCCTCTTTTACTTTATGCAAAAACTCTTTGTGTATATAATAATTGTGAATATCATTTTGGTTGGGGTGAAATTAGTAAATGTCGATGTGGACTCGTGATGAGCAACACCGACTTGTAAGAATTAAATCTCAACAAGCTCCAAGAAATCCAATAGCAAGACCGTTGTTTCACTCACCTTCCACTTCTTCAATGGAGAATACTGAATATCAACAATTTCCTGGAAATCCAAATGACTAATGGTTACCTTATGACCCTCAAAGACCTTATGACCCTCCAAGACAAGGAGATGGTGTTGTTCCGCCGGCAACCCCAGCGGTGGGAAGGGGGAATGTCAATCCTAAAGCTCAACAATATTGAGCACCCCTTGTCCTTTTGGCTAATGTAGGGAGAATCCCTTGAGAGATTCTGAGACCTCAACGAACCACAGCACCCTCATGTATTTGTTTACCTCAATAAGCCAACAATTTTCCCATGAGACCGGAGATGATTCGTCTTCTCCCTGAATATAGAGGGTTCGATTCTAAAAACCCCTACTCATACATAAGAGATTTTGAGGATGTCTGCAGTGCTTTCCTTTCTACAGGATCGCCTCTTCCTATCATTTGCTTGGTTTTATTTCCATTCTCTCTAAATGACAAGGCTAAAATGTGGTTTCACTCTCGTACTCCTTACTCAATCCATACTTGGGAGGACATGCGTAGTGTGTTCCTTGATAAAGTCTTCCCTCCGGGGCGCTAATGCACTTATGCGGGCTATCCAAAATTTTTTTGAAAAACCGGGTGAATCTTTTGCCACTGTATGGGAAAGATACAAGGAACTTCTCAATGGTATCCCTCATCATGGTTTGGATATTGGCCAAATCATCGACTATTTTCATCAAGAACTTTCATTGGAAAACAAACAGTATATCCAAATGATGAGTGGGGGACAGTTATATGAGAAAAGCCCTGAAGAGGCCATACAATGTTTTGATTCCATAGCTGAGAATGCCCGTAATGGGGAGATTAATTCATCCCTTGATGCCGCTAGAGTGCAAAATGTGCCCGTTGGAGGAAGAAAGCATCATGTGAAAGATAATGATGATCTCCAAGCGAAAATTGCTAGTTTAACTAGGAAACTAGAGGCCATTGAGTTGCAAAAAGTGAGTGAGGAGAGCACCGTGCCCAAAGTGCCTATGGCACCTATGGGATCTAGGATGGAAGACTTATGCATAATTTGTGACAACCCCACTCACTCGACCACTGATTGTCCCAACCTTCCCCAAGTTAAGGGAGCGATTCAAATAGAGCAAGCTAATGCTCTCAATTACCAAAGGAAACCCTTTAACTCTCCATATTCTAAAACTTACAATCCGGGGTGGAGTAAACACCCTAACTTTAGTTGGAAAAGTGATGGAGGAAACGCTTCCTCAAGTCAAAGCAACCCACCTCCAAATCAACCATTTCAAGGCAACCAAGGTTTTCAAGGCCAAAATTTTCAAAATCAAAATTTTCAAAACCAAGGTTTTCAAAATCATGGTCAAGATTCCAACTTCCAAAGTCAAGGGTTTCCTTCAAACCCTAATCAAAATTTTGGTCCACCCAATCAAGGGAATTCATACCTACCACCGCACAAGAGAAATTATGATGATGTGATAAATCAACTCGAGCAAAACCAAGCACAAACCACTCAAGCCATTGGGGACATGAGGACCCAATTGACTAAGTTGACCTCCACTTTGGGTGCACTTCAACAAGAAAAAGGGAAGTTTCCCTCTCAACCCGTGCAAAACCCCTAAGGTCAACATAGCATTGGATCTTCTAATTCCAATTAGGGGACTCATGAACATGCTAATGCCATTACCACTCTTCAAAGTGGAAAAATTATTAACAAAACCATCCCATCCAAATATTCCACCAAAGAAATTTCTTCAAATTTACAAAATAAATCTAAGGGGGATGAAAAATAAATTGAAAATGAGCGTATTGTTCCCAAACCAAGTAGTGTTGAGATTGGTTCAAGCCAAGATAAGGCTAAATTCATTCATGTCGCCCCTTTTCCCCAAAGACTTAGGGCACCAAAAAAATTGACCAATCATGTACAAATATTTGAATTGTTTAAACAGGTCAAAATCAATATACCTTTGTTAGATACAATTAAACAGGTGCCCTCCTATGCAAAGTTTTTGAAAGATTTGTACACTGTAAGAAGGAACTTGGGTGTGCATAAAGAAGTGTTCATGACCGAACAATCAATATCTCTCATTCAAAATACCTTGCCTCATGAGTATAAAGACCCCGGAACCCATACCATTGAGATAACCATAGGGAATTCCAAAGTGGGTAGAGCTTTAGTGGACTTGGGAGCAAGTGTCAATTTATTGTCATATTCTGTCTATGTGGAGTTGGGATTGGGAGAACTTGAGTCAACTAGCATTAAGCTTCAGTTAGCTGATATATAGGAGTGTGAAAATTGACAAATTCTACTTTCCCATTGACTTTGTAGTGCTAGAAACCCAACATGTGCTAGATTCAGGGAGTCAATTCCCTGTAATTCTTGGGATGCCTTTCTTGGCCACAGCTGATGCTTTGATTCAATGTAGGAGTGGGTTGATGAACATTACCTTTGGGAACATGACTGTCAATCTGAATATTTTCAATTTGATGAAAGAAGTGGGGGAAGATATAGAGGATGAGGTGCATGAAGTAAGTAGAATTGATACTCTAGTGCAGCACCAATGGGATCTCTCCGCCCATGATGATCCTTTGCAGTCATGTCTAGTTAGTGAGATTGTTGATGAAGATGAAGTGAGTGAAGAGATGGAGTTTCTATACTCCATTCTCAATGAGAATGAAATTTTGGAAGTGAATGGGTGGGTGCTTTGTTTCGAGGCATTGCCACCCATTGAGAAAAGTTTAGTGCCATCAAGTATCCAACCACCTGAATTGGAAATGAAACCATTGCCCTCTGAATTGAAGTATGCATATTTAGGTAACAATGAGACTTACCCCGTGGTCATATCTTCTCACTTGGAGATTGACCAAGAGCTGAAATTGATGGAGGTGCTTAGAGCCCATAGAAGTGTCATAGGTTAGTCTATCGTCGACCTCAAGGGAATTAGTCCCTCTCTTTGCACCCACAAAATTTATCTAGTGGATGGTGTCAAACCTTCCTGCCAACCTCAAAGAAGGTTGAATCCTGTTATGAAGGAGGTGGTGAGTAAGGAGGTTCTAAAGTTGTTGGATGTGGGGATAATCTATCCCATTGCGGATAGTAAGTGGGTTAGTCCTATCCAAGTGGTACCCAAAAAGTCGGGTGTCACTATGGAGAAGAATGAAGATGATGAATTGATTCCCACACGAGTCACTACTGGGTGGCGAGTGTGCATTGATTATAAAAAGTTGAATTCATCCACTAGGAAAGACCACTTCCCCTTACCCTTCATTGACCAAATCCTAGAGAGAGTCGAGGGACATGCTTTTTATTGTTTCCTAGATGGGTATTCGGGTTACAATCAAATAAAGGTATCTTTAGAGGACTAAGAGAAGACTACTTTCACATGCCCCTTTGGGACATTTGCCTTTAGGAATATGCCTTTCGGGTTGTGTAATGCTCCTGGTACCTTCCAGCGATATATGAATGGGCTTTTCAGCGATATGGTGGAGAAGATTGTAGAGGTCTTTATGGATGACTTCTCAATTTTCGGGGATTCATTTGATGGGTGTTTGGAGAACCTATCTTTGATTCTGAAAAGATGTGAGGAGACAAACTTTGTGCTAAATTGGGAAAAGTGTCACTCTATGGTGACACAGGGAATAGTCCTTGGGCATATAGTGTCCTCTAAGGGGATAGAAGTTGACAAAGCCAAAATTGAATTGATCTCAAAACTTCTTTCCCCTAAGACTGTGAAAGATGTACGGTCATTTCTAGGACACGCTGGCTTTTATAGGAGGTTCATTAAGGGTTTTAACGGCATTGCGCGACCCTTGTGTAATCTTTTAGGAAATGATGTCCCTTTCGAGTGGGGGCATGATTGTGAGGTCGCTTTTTGTAAATTGAAAGAAATGTTAACTTTACCTACTATCATGCAAACACTCAATTGGAACTTACCCTTTGAAATCATGTGTGACGCCGGTGACTTTGCCATAGGAGCAGTGTTAGGTCAAAGGATAGATAAAAAATCACATGTGATCTATTACGCTACTAGGACAATGAATGATGCCCAAAGAAATTACACAACAACTGAGAAAGAGTTGCTAGCGGTGGTTTTTGCGTTAGACAAGTTTCGGTCGTACATCCTAGGTTCTCCTATTCTAGTCTTTACAGACCATGCGGCACTGAAATATCTTTTGACAAAGCAAGATGCCAAACAAAGACTAATTAGGTGGATTCTACTCCTCCAAGAATTTAATTTGACAATTAAAGATAAAAAAGGAGTTGAGAACGTTGTCGCTGACCACTTGTTTAGGATATCTTTTGATGATTCTGCTGACACCCTCTCCATTTCAGAGACTTTCCCTGATGAGCAACTGTTTGCTCTTTCAAATTTCCCTTGGTTTGCTGACATAGTGAATTACATCGTGATTGAACAGGTTCCTACCCACTGGAGTGCCCAGGATAAGAACAAATTCTTGAGAGAGGTGCAGAAGTATTTCTTTGATAACCCTTACCTCTTTAAATATTGCCCTGACCAAATCTTGAGAAAATGTGTGCCTAATATTGAAATACCTAGTATCATGTCTTTTTGTCATAGTGAGGCATATAGGGGTCACTTCTCTACTAGGAAGACAGCCGTCAAAATCTTACAATGCAGTTTCTATTGACCTACCCTGTTCAAAGACTCTTTCGAGTTTTGAAAAACCTGTGAGCGTTGCCAACAGTTAGGTGGAGTTACTAGGAGACACATGATGCCCCTCACACCCATCATAGTTATTGAAATTTTCAACTGTTGGGGCATCGATTTTATGGGACCTTTCCCATCCTCTTTTGGCAACCTCTACATTCTTCTGGCAGTGGACTATGTGTCCAAATGGGTTGAGGCAATCCCATCTAGAACCAATGACCACAAAGTTGTTTTGAAATTATTGAAAGAAAATATCCTGTCTAGATTTGGGGTGCCTAAGGCAATAATTAGTGATAGCGGTTTGCATTTTTACAATCGCCCATTTGAAACTTTAATGAAAAAATATGGGGTAACCCATAAAGTATCAACTGCCTACCACCCACAGACAAATGGCCAAGCTAAGTTGGCCAATAGGGAGATCAAATACATCTTGGAAAAGATGGTCAACCCCAATAAGAAGGATTGGTCACTTCGCATGACCGACGCCTTATGGGCATACTGCACAGTCTTTAAAATTGTTTTAGGCATGTCTCCCTATCGCATAGTCTATAGTAAAGCCTGTCACTTGCCAGTTGAAATGGAGACTGCACCTCTTTCCTGTTAAGTTGAGGTCTCGTTGGGTGGGGCCTTTCTTTCCTCACGGGGCTGTGGAGATTGAAAATCCAAAAAATGGCAATGTTTTCAAAGTGAATGGACAACGACTTAAGCCATTTTTGGAGAACTTTTGGCGTGAGACTGTGGTCTAGGAACTAGTGGACCCAGTCTGTCACGAGGCCTCATCTGAGTAACCCTTGTGTTACTGCTTGTATATACTATATTTTTTCTTTTATTTTGTTTTTCTTTTGAAAAATGTGGATATTCTAACCCTTGTGCAGATGATGGAAGATTTATAGTTGATATATACATAGGTGTTTTTGTTCCCTTTTCCTCCCATTTTGTTGTTAGTGCTTATCTTTTCATGCATTAAGGACAATGCTCATTTCTAAGTAGGGGGAGGTACATTTGTGTTGTTCATACTATACTCAGGGTAGATTTTGTGAAGAAATGTGAACATTTTGAAAAATTCAAAAATTTCTGTAGTTCATGCTTTACTTGTGCATAATACTCCTTTTTGGATCCATGTTGATGAGAAATCCTTAATTTGATGCTTAATTCAGTGTATGAGTTGTGTTTGGATTGTGAGGCATGATGTTTTAGTTTATTTTTATGATAAATACAGTTTATGTTCCCTTATTGTACAATGCACGCCAAGTTTGGATTTTCATGTTTATCTATGTGTTTGCGTACTCTTTTAAGCCTTTATCGTTGTGAATCATGTTGAACAGGTTTAAAACTCATTGTTTATCACTTGTGCAACCTTTTTTCGTGCTAACTTTGACATTTGGTTGAGGAAAGTGTGGATTAGCCCCTTCTATGAACATTTCTTGCCTGTAATGCATGCTCAGCATAGTGAAATTTAGTTTTGATCATTGTGGAACATTTGTGTCTATTTTAAAAGTGACTTTAGGCCATTTTAGTTTTGTCTATCCCATTTTTATTCGTCAAGTCTATCCCTCGTACCTCGTTGAAGCTTTAGTCTCGTTTCCATTCCTTGTTTGGCTTAGAAACCTTTGAAAATGTAAAAATCGGGTTTTGGGTGTCAAGTAAGTTTGGGGGGGTCAAATATTGGTGTGAGCAAGTTTTGGAATGTTGGTTGATGTTGTTGAAAAGGGTGGAAAGCATTAAAGTTGAGTTTTTGCAATTTGGGGGTGTTTGAGACCATACTGGCATTTCTGCATAGAGGTACCGGTACCACCATCAACTGGTACCGGTACCACCCTTTTAAATTTAAAATCTCGAGTGGCAGTGGCTAAATGCACCGGTACCACCATCACCTGGTACCGGTACCGTGGGCCCAGCAGTTCACAATACCCCGTTTCGTGCTCAACCCTTCTACTTTTCTCATCTCGACGAGAGTGTTGGAATAAGTTTCTCGACAAAGAGAAATTCATTCAGACTCCCTAGAAAAGAACATAGGACTTTTGAGACAGCTTCAAGAGCTTCTTGCTCTTTTATTCCAACAAGAGTATTTGAGTATAAGATACCTAAACCAGACTTGGTTGGGGTTGAAAATTCAAATATACCTAAACCATATTATACCACAGAACTTTCAAATACTGACCCACAGGAACAATCTGAGGACACACCTCGTCAAATGTCTCCAATACAGTCACAGATGGATCCACACATCTTCATGCTAGAAGAAGAATTTGAAATAAACAAAGAATTCCTAAGAGCGGATTTTTACAATGAAATAAATAAAAAGTCCAAGGAATGATTTTTTTTAAAATATAATAAGTCACAGAGGAATGAAATAAAACAACAATATTATTCTTTCATGAACAAACACAAAATTCATGTTTATTTCTTCACATGGTTTGAAATATATGCTAAACAAAATTCAGTAGAATTTCCTTTCCATAAAGAGATATATATGACAAACAAAAACACTCATACTTGGCAAATTTCTACAAATGTTCACAAGGAATCCATCCATCCTCCTTTTAGAACAGATAGAAATTCCAATAAGAAACCAAATCATAATAATCTCCTCATTTAAAGACAACAATCCCACGGATCAAATAGGTAGAGATATTCAGAAGCTTATGCAACATAATAACTTTACCGATCAAAATTTAAAAACAATTAGCGATAAGTTGACTAGGGTTAAAAACCTAGTTCAAAAAGAAAAAAATTTTCCTGAAAATTATGATGAAACACCAATATTTAGACCACATGAAGTTTCTAAAAAACACCAGAAACAATTATCTTCCAATATTTTTTCTGAAATACAAAAAAGAATTAAAAATTTAACAGATATTGTTGCTCGGGTTCCGAATTCAACTGAACCATTGAGAAAAACAATTTCAACAATAGATAACAGTAACTTCTCACATGCTGTGACTAAGAGTTTCAAATCACATGAGAACAGTAACTTCTCACATGAATACAGTATCAAAGCTATTTCTGTCTATAAATAAAAGGATCCTCTCTTCATAAGGGCATCTGATCTTCTCACACATCCCTTTCAGAATTTCCGAAACTTCTCACCTTTCACATTCTATATATTATATTTCATATTTTGTAACAATCATCACAAAGCCGAGACTGGTCATATCATTGTAAGTTTTTATTTTGTGTTTTCATTAATATAAATCCATTTCATATATGCTTATAGTTATTTTCTTTCAACATTGATTCATTTATTTACTCTTACCTGGGTGTGTGTGTGTGTGTGTGTATTAGAAATGATCCTATCAGCACATGCTGACTTTCGCGAAAGTCAGCATGAAGCTCATAGATGATTGCAGGATACATATTTTGAAAAATTGATCATTAGATTAGATGCTATGCATATGCATGTCAGACATGCCAAAAATTATAGTGATTCAGTGGTCGGTTTCTCATATATGTCACTGAGAAAAACTGTGACAATTTTTAGCAGTAAGAATTTTTCACAGTCTGTATATTGAGATGCCTATATCGGGTCGTTATGATTTTTGGCAGACATGAAATCCATAACAAAGGTATCTAATTCAAAGGTCAGTTTTTCAAAATATGCATCACATAATTCCTTGTGAGCTTCATGCTAATTTTCGTGAAAGTCAACATTTGATTACTAGATCGGGATTCTATATATTTATATAGAGGACAGAGAAGTGCATGTATGATCAATGTTAGGCATGGGAAGGCGGATAAAACTCGATCAATACATGAATCATGTCTCATAAATTCTAGCTGACCGAGAAGAATTAATTTTAAGACATTCTACCGTACCTAATTAATTTCTCTACACAAGACCCATCCACAAGTAGCTTTTTGGTTTTGACTTGGGCACATATTTGGCACATAAAATTTTTTAGAGAAGTGATCAAGCTATAGATGATTTTAATAAAATCAGTTACGAAATCCAAATCATTGGATTTCTTTTCACTTAATGCATGATTCAATGTAAAATATATATATATATATATATATATATTCAAGGGCTTGAATTTTTTAGCTAATTTTAACTAAAATCAGCTATAGCTAAATAGAACATTTCACAAAATTTTCATTCATTCAATACACCTCACTCCTGTTGCTGTGTGTAGTGATGGTTGTATATATATATATAGTTACGTATATATATATACACTCCACCAAATCACTCCACCAACTAAGAATGGCCATGCACCACCACCTATAGAATTAAGAAAGAGCTCTCAGTCTGTCAATCCTTACTATGTCTGGACCTAGTAAGTTTCCCCGTGTTGAGTCAAATTAAGCCGTAGGCTTTACTCCTGGTGGTGCCCTTCCATCAATTCCTTTAAGTTTCAGTAATGCCTTGCCGTAGGCACGCCTGCCACCATGCCTTGTTGCGGGTAGTGCCACGTCATGGGCTGTTTGCATGCCACCATGCCTTGCCGTAGGCACGCTTTGTTGCCATGCCTTGTGCTTGGGCAGTGCCACTCCGTGGGCTGTTTGCATGCCACCTGGAAACGGCTCAGCCGGAGGTAGGGTCCAGTTGTTGGAAGAGCACCGCACGTCGCGTGGTGTCCGGTGTGCCCCCGGCGGCCCTTGAAAATCCGGAGGATCGAGTGCCGACCTCTCCCGATCGTACTCATAACCGCATCAGGTCTCCAAGGTGAACAGCCTCTGGTTGATGGAACAATATAGGCAAGGGAAGTTGGCAAAATGGATCTGTAACCTCGGGAAAAGGATTAGCTCTAAGGGCCATGTTGGAGCAAGTCGAGGCGTCGCGCAAGCTAATGTCGAGGCAAGTCGAGGCATGGTCCGTCCATACCGACACGAGCTGAGGCGAGGCGTGTATGATGTTGAGGCGTGCCTAGGCAAAGCGTGCCATACCGAGGCGAGCATTGGCTACTAGGTCCAGACATAGTAAGGATTAACAGACTGAGAGCTCTTTCTTGATTCTATTGGTGGTGGTGCATGGCCGTTCTTAGTTGGTGGAGCGATTTGTCTGGTTAATTCCGTTAACGAATGACACCTCAGACTGCTAACTAGCTATGTAGAGGAATCCCTCTACGGCCAGCTTCTTAGAAGGACTATCGCGACTTAAGGCCATAGAAGTTTCAGGCAATAACAAGTCTGTGATGCCCTTAGATGTTTTGGGCCGCACGCACTCAGGCATAGTTCACCATCTTTCGGGTCCCGACAGGTATGCTCTCACTCGAACCCTTCACAGAAGATCAAGGTCGGTCTACGATGCAACCCACAAGGGGACCCCGCCAATCAGCTTCCTTACGCCTTACGAGTTTTCTAGCCCGTTGACTCGCACACATGTCAGACTCCTTGGTCAGTGTTTCTGAAAGGAATCCATGAAACTACGCGGAATAAAAATTTTCCATGGAAACCAATGAACCAAGATCACATGATACATTGTATAAGCTAAATGCAAAACTTAAAACATGTAAACACTTACATTGATAGCCTTATGATGGATTAGAGAAAGTAGAGCAGCCCCAAAAATATGATAGCCTCCAAGAGTAATCCACACTAGGTCAAGCTTCTATGAGAATGAGAGAATGAAAGAGAGAGAGATGTGGCGGCTAGGGTTTCTCAAAACCCTAAGTGATGAGCTCATATATTGGTCGGCCCTCCCTTTAGCTATCTCATATATATGGAGTGCTAGCTCCTATTAGATAGCCAACCATCTCATGTTAATTTCAAATTTCAAATTTCAATTAACTTGAAATTCAAATTTAATTAATATATGCATATTAACCTTAAAATAAAAACTCCTATTATTTCTCATTTATAATTAACTCTTAATTATAATATTATTCTCTCTTCTCTTTTAAATGAAGTATGCACCTATATGTGTGTGACCTCTTGGGTTCACAACAACTTAGTAGGATAAATAATTTATCCTTGAAATAAAACTACTTTGATTTCGGTTCAAATTAGAACTATTCTAATTTCCCTTTGAGAAATAAATTTCTCTTGGGCCTCTACTAGTCCTGAGTGACATTTAGCAATATGTCAAGACACACCCTAGGTTGTGTGAAGGTTTATCATAACACAGTGAACCCTTCAATTACAATTAAAATACAATTCAATCCTTCCATCAAACAATGCCTCAGTTAAATTAGTTGGGTATGGATAATATGTCAAAAAACCCTAATTTAACATCTTGTATGTGATTCTCAAAATATCAATTCAATCTTGGGATACTCAAGAAACACTTTCTTATTCCAAACTGCATTGGCCAAAAACTTCTATGAATTATATCTTTGAGAATAATACAAGGCATTCCCTCTCTTTATTGAGAGTGATAGATTCGTTGTTGTACACTCATATGTCCCCATGATAGGTCTACTAGGGCTAATGAGTACCTATACAAATTCCATGGCTAGTGTATGTACATTGTACTATCAAACCCTAACATCCCTAACACAGGACATCTATGGTGCCTCAGGTCTAAGGATCACTTGCATCATTCTAACCCTGAGTTCTTGTTTGAGGTGCAAGTAAAAACCCATTCAACAAACTCATTCAATGATCATATTCAGTGTACTTTTTCTCAAACAAGCACCCACAGCTTTGCCCTAGTATCATTACACAAATGACTTGAGACTGGTCATTCTCCATATTGAGCAGACATAACATGTGCTAGTCTATCCGGATTATTAATGTCCAATAAATAATCCTATGACTAGGAATATTTAAGAAAGAAGTCTTTAACATTATAAGTCTTCTTATCTCAACTCTTGAGTTCTTATATTGACATTCTTTCTAATGACTTATCATGAACATAATAACAGAATAAGACATGATAATCAAAAGCCCATATTATTAATCAATAACAATAATACATGAATCAAGTTTATATCCCAAATTACACCAATGAGATTGGCTATTAGGTCATACTACTAACAATCTCCCACTTGCACTAAAGTCAATCGCCCACGTATCTCATACCCATCTTCTCAAGATGTCGATCAAGACTCTAAAGAGTCAGTGCCTTAGTGAATGGGTCTGCTACGTTATCCGTAGATGTGATCTTCTGAATGCAGATACCTTCTCTAGCTATGATCTCCCTAATCATATGAAAACGCCTTTCGATGTGTTTGGACTTCTGATGAGACCTTGGTTTCTTGTCTTGTGCAATGGCCCCATTGTTGTCATAATACAAAGGTACTGGTGACTCAATGGTAGGACTACTCCAAGTTCTGAGATGAACTTCTTGATCCAAACAGCTTCCTTGGCAGCTTCAGAGGCGGCAATGTATTCAGCCTCAGTAGTGGAATCCGCTGTTGTATCCTGTTTACAGCTCTTCCAACTAACTGCTCCACTATTCATGGTGAACACATATCCGGAAGTAGATTTCTTGTCATCCAAGTCAGACTGAAAATCTGAGTCTGTATATCCATCAATTCTGAGTTCACCTCCTCCTTAAATAAGAAATAATTCTTTAGTCCTTCTAAAGTACTTAAGAATGTTCTTAACTGCAATCCAGTGTTCCATACCTGGATTGGACTGATATCTGCTAGCAACACTTACAGCATGACAAATATCAGGTCTGGTACATAGCATAGTATACATCAAGCTTCCCACAGCAGAAGCATAGGGAATCTTGTTCAGATGCTCTCTCTCCTCATGTGTTTTAGGACACATGGCTTTGGAGAGATGAATTCCATGTCTGAAGGGCATTAAGCCTCTCTTGGAATTCTCCATACTGAACCTCTTTAATACTTTATCTATGTACATGGATTGGGATAGTCCAAGCAACCTTCTAGATCTATCTCTATAGATCTTTATACCTAGTATAAAGGATGCTTCTCCCAAATCCTTCATGGAGAAGTGATGTGATAACCAGATTTTAACGGATGATAACATCCCTATATCATTCCCAATGAGTAAGATGTCATCTACAAACAGTACGACAAAAGTAATCGCGCTCCCACTAACTTTTTTGTATACACAATGTTCATCCATATTTTGAAGAAAACCAAACGATTTGATTTCTTCATTAAATCGGATATTCCACCAATGAGAAGCTTGTTTAAGTCCATAAATGGACTTCTGTAGCTTTCACACTCTGTGGTCATCACCACTGGATGTAAAGCCTTTTGGCTGTTCCATGTAAATCTCTTCCTCAATCTTGCCATTGAGAAAAGCAGCATTTACATCCATTTGTCATATCTCATAGTCATAATGTGCAACTATAGATAACAAGATTCTGATGGATTTCAGCATGGCTACTCGCGAAAAGATTTCATCATAGTCAACTCCTTGCCTCTGGTTGTAACCTTTTGCCACTTGCCTAGCTTTGTAGGTATCTACCTTACCATCCGAGCCTATCTTCTTTTTGTAGATCCATTTACAGCCAATGGGTACTATACCCTCAGGTGGATCTACTAAAGTTCAGACTTGGTTAGTGTACATCGAATCCATCTCGAATTTCATGGCTTCTTGCCATCTTCCCAAATCAATGTCTAACATTACCTCTTCGTATGTAGTAGGATCATCTGTGTGATATTTATCACCAAGGAATAGCTCCTCTTCTTCCTGATAAAGATATACATATCTTTTAGGAGGAGCAGATATCCTACTAGACCTACAGAGAGGTTGTGTAGTAGAAGGTTCTGTCTCAACAGGGGCAGTGGGTTGATCGGTGTTGGTTTGTATGTCTTGGGATATTTCCTCAAGATCTATCACCTATCCTTTGCCTCCTTCTTGAACAAACTCTTTTTCAAGAAAAACAGCAACCTTGCTAACCAAAATTTTTTGCTCGTTAGGGTGATAGAAGTAAAATCCTAATGACTGTTTAGGATACCCTACAAACCTTGCTTCCAATTTGCTAGCATCTTGTTTCTTAACATATGCTGTGCAACCCCATATCTTAACATGCTTAAGACTAGGTTTCTTTCCATACCACATCTCATGAGGTGTCATTGGAATAGATTTGGAAGGAACCCTGTTTAATAAGTTTGCGGCGGTCAAAAGAGCATAACCCCAAAAAATAGATGGGTAAATCAGTGTAACCCATCATAGATCGCACCATATCTAATAGGGTTCGATTTCTCCATTCTGATACACCATTAAGTTGTGGTGTTCCAAGAGGAGTCCACTATGAGAGAATGCCAGCTTCTGTGAGATGATCCAAGAATTCATCGCTTAAGTATTCGCTTCCACGATATGATCGTAGGCACTTAATACTTTTTCCGGTTTGTTTCTCTACTTCAAATCTGAATTCTTTGAACTTTTCAAATGCTTCAAATTTGCGTTTCATTAAATACACATATCCTAACCGTGAGTGATCATCGGCAAAGGTTATGAAGTATGAGAAACCACCTCTTGCAATTTTGTTCGAAGGGCCACATACATCACTACGTATTAATCCTAATATGTTTGCAGCTCTTTCACTGTGACCAGTAAAAGGTGATTTGGCCATCTTACCCATGAGGCAAGGTTCACATGTTGGTAATGGCACTAATGCTAATGAGCCCAATTGCCCATCCTTAGCCAACTCGCTGATCCTTGATTCACTAATATGACCTAATCTTAGATGCCAAACATAAGTAGAATTCCGTTCATCTCTAGTTCTTTTGGGTTTTGAAGCATTCCCCTATTGCTCAATACTATTCACATTGCCATTAAAATTAAGGAAATAAAGACCATTAATATAAATGCTAGAACCAATATAAACTTTATTTAATGAAATAAAATAATTATTTTTATCAAAATTAAAACCATAACCAGCTTTCACTAAAGCCGAAATAGAAATAATGTTTCTAACAATATCCGACATAAATAAACAGTCATGTAATTCCAAAACATGCCTAGATGGCATGGTTAAGTAGCATGTCCCCACAGCTAATGCAGCAACACTTGCTCCATTTTCCACTCTGAGGGTGATCTTATCTCTACTCAACCTTCTGCTTTCCTTTAGATCCTGGAAGAGTTACATATGTGTGAACTTGCGCCAGAATCTAAAACCCAAGCAGTGCTAACAGATAAGTTAGCTTCAATGACAAGAGCATAGTTTATTCCTTCGGAAGGATGATCATTCAAGGAAGCCACGTATTCCTGCAGTTCCTATTCCAATGCTCATTTTTGCCACAATGGAAACACTTTCCTTCAGGTTCAGTTAAGCGATTTTCGTCAAGAATTCTGGATAGGGGTTTGAGAGGTGCCATTTGAAATGATATCTACATTTTAAAACAGAAAATTTAGTTGATCATATATATAACCATTATTACTGGGTCTTAAGTATAATGGTACCTCCCACTATTTCATCAAATCCTATACTCCCTCTGAATAGGATTTGGGAATTTATCTAATAAATTCCTAGTGGGGATTGGAGTCCCATTGTGAATTAATGGTACCTCACATAATAGTTTCTTGGTCCATTAATCCCTAATGGGTAGATGACTCTTCATCTAATGCTTCTCAAGCAAGTCTCAATCATCCTTCTGCCTCTAGGATAAATATCCCTCACATTCTAGTATCTTGAGATATTCATTCTAGTTAAGTTTAACCCACCATTCTTGCACAAGTGTGGTCACCCAATATATACCTAACATAATAGTTTCTTGGTATACATTGGATTTCCACCTAATACTATCTCATATAATAGAATATTTGAAAACCCTAATATAGACATGCTCCCACATATCTGTAGCCAGGATGCCTAAACCAAAGTTTTCATTTATTCTATAATGGTGGAAGGCTATGATAGAATATTCTTAATATTCCTTCATAATAACTTAATATTAATCTTTGAAGGGATTTAAGGTCTCATCATATTAAACTAAACATGCATCACATACACATAACATGCATCACATACATAAAATATGCATCACATACATAAAACATGTTTTTATTATTATTAGTCTTATAAATGTAATAGTAGATGCTCCCACTATCTCATTTTAAAAACTTTTAACTTTTAAAGTCATGATTAGGGAGGTAATATGGTGATCGCAAATAAAATTAAGAAAATCCTAAACATGCATCTATGAAGTCTTCCATAAGCTCCATAGTCCTCCATGCTCCTCTTGTGCCTCTCCATGCTCCAAGCCTCCATTCTTGATAAGTACATTTAAATAAAAAGAATACATAGAGAGAAGAGGCATGCAAGCCCCAATTAAATTACAACCCATATAAATAAATAAATAACAGCCCCTAAATCACATCCATATGTGGCCAATCACATCCAATTAGTTTGGTCTTAAGTCCATAATCAATCCATTTCAACAATCTCATTGATTAACAATCACATTGCAAGAATATAAGGCATAAGCAAGATATATATGGCAATTAATATTAATCAATAAACCTTAAAAATATTCATCTCATGAATATTATAATGTTTTAATCACATTAAAACAGTGGCTACATCATTTTAAATCTCATTTAAAAATCAAACAACTTTAAAAACCAAAATAGGAAACTATTGTAATCTAGAGACAAAAATAGAAACCCTAATTTGATTAAATCACCAAAATTAATTTTTAATTACCCCCTACTGTTTTAAACTCTTTAAAACATATTTTCATCAATAATAAAAATAATAAAACCATATATGGGGATATCAAAAATAATATTTGACAAAATTGAAATAGGAAACAAGTTCTAAACTTTTGCCTAAAACAATTTCTGGGTTACTAATCTTTAGGGTTTTATGAACAGCCATTAAAGAAGCTTTCATGACCACTTTAGGGTTTTAATAACAACCTTATTAAGTCCTTAACACAGTGGTAATAAGGGGCTAATTAATTTAAAACATTAAGTATTAAAAAGATTGCAATTTTCAACACTTTGAAAAATTCCAGCACATATGATAATATGATAATCATTCCCAAAAATTTTAGTGTGACCATATATGTTGATTTTTCATGAAAGAACTATTCTAACATGATCTAAAATCATTATATTAGTGAATTGAAGTATGGTGGCTCAAGAAAAATCATTCGAAATTAATTTTCAAGATTTATTTTTAAAAAACAGTGTTGCTGGAAAATCTGGGCAGCAACTTGTATCAACTTTAAAAATTTATTTGAGCCATCAAATCTTCTCCAAAATTCATGAAATTTAATATACATGATGCTTGGAAAATATACTAAACATCTATGGTCATGGATCGATCAAAAACAGCCCCAAAACTTTCAATTTTTAACAAAACCAAAAAGAACCCTATTTGAAACCCTAGTAGCTGCCACCCTCTCTCTTGGGGATTTCGGTCACCCCTTTATTTATTTTGATTATCATGTTTCTCAAACATGTTTATTATGATGTTAAATCAAAATAACATGATAATAAAGAACTATAATCAACTCTTGATTAAAATCAAAATAAAACAAAGAGTAAAGTGAAGAAACCAAGAAACCCTAGTTTCTCACTTTTGTGATTTTTGGCCTCTTCTCTTATTTTAATTGTTTTGTTTCTCAAACACAAATATCATAATGCTAAATCAGTATTTAAAACATTATAATCAAATAAGTAATCAACCTTTGATTAAAACAACTTAAAATTAAAAGAGAAGAGATGAAGAGAACCAAAACCCTAGTAGCCGCCACTCTCATGGCCACAACTAGGGTTAGGTTTTTCGGATCAAAATCACAGCCATATAGGTTTAAAGAATGTTAATCTACTATACATTAAGCTTATACAATACCAAATCATGATCGGCTCTGATACCACTTAAAGGAATCCATGAAACTACGTGGAATAAAAATTTTCCATGGAAACCAATGAACCAAGATCACATGATTCATTGTATAAGCTAAATGCAAAACTTAAAACATGTAAACACTTACATTGATAGCCTTATGATGGATTAGAGAAGGTAGAGCAGCCCCAAAAATATGAGAGCCTCCAAGAGTAATCCACACTAGGTCAAGTTTCCATGAGAATGAGAGAATGAGAGAGAGAGAGAGAGAGAGAGAGGTGGCGGCTAGGGTTTCTCAAAATCCTAAGTGATGAGCTCCTATATTGGTCGGCCCTCCCTTTAGCTATCTCATATATATGAAGTGCTAGCTCCTATTAGATAGCCTACCATCTCATGTTAATTTCAAATTTCAAATTTCAATTAACTTGAAATTCAAATTTAATTAATATTTGCATATTAACCTTAAAATAATAACTCTTATTATTTCTCATTTATAATTAACTCTTAATTATAATATTATTCTCTCTTCTCTTTTAAATGAAGCCTACACCTATATGTGTGTGACCTCTTGGGTTCACAACAACCTAGAAGGATAAATAATTTATCCTTGAAATAAAACTACTTTTATTTCGGTTCAAATTAGAACTCTTTTAATTTCCCTTTGAGAAATAAATTTCTCTTGGGCCTCTACTAGTCCTGAGTGACATCTAGCAATATGTCAAGACACACCCTAGGTTGTGTGAAGGTTTATCATAACACAGTGAACCTTTCAGTTACAATTAAGATACAATTCAATCCTTCCATCAAACAATGCCTCAGTTAAATTAGTTGGCTATGGATAATATGTCAAAAAACCCTAATTTAACATCTTGTATGTGATTCTCAAAATATCAATTCAATCTTGGGATACTCAAGAAACACTTTCTTATTCCCAACTGCTTTGGGCAAAGAATTCTATGAATTATATCTTTGAGAATAATACAAGGCATTCCCTCTCTTTACTGAGAGTGATAGATTCCTTGTTGTACACTCATATGTCCCCATGATAGGTCTACTAGGGCCAATGAGTACTTATACAAATTCCATGGTTAGGATATGTACATTGTACTATCAAACCCTAACATCCCTAACACAGGAGATCTATGTTGCCTCAGGTCTAAGGATCACTTGCATCATTGTAACCCTGAGTTGTTGTTTGACATGCAAGTAAAACTCCATTCAATAACCTCATTCAATGATCACATTCAGTGTACTTGTTCTCAACTAAGCACCCACAGGTTTGCCCTAGTGTCATTACACAAATGACTTGAGACTGGTCATTCTCCATATTGAGCAGACATAACCTATGCTAGTCTATCCGGATTATTGATGCCCAATAAATAATCCTATGATTAGGAATATTTAAGAAAGAAGTCTTTAACAATACAAGTCTCCTTATCTCAACTCTTAAGTTCTTATATTGACATTCTTTTTAATGACTTATCATGAACATAATAACAGTATAAGACGTGATGATCAAAAACCCATATTATTAATCAATAACAATAATACATGAATCAAGTTTATATCCCAAATTACACCAATGAGATTGGCAATTAGGGCATACTACTAACAATTTCAAGACGGGCCGAATGGGGAGCCTGCAGGTATACACACACACACACACACACACACACACACACATATACATATATATAGGGTCACGTTCCCCTTACACCTTATTTTGACCTCTATGTTTACACCTCATTTTCAAAATACCATTGTAGGTTGAATAGTTCGAGAAACTGACAATTAGATTAGATACATTTTTTTATGATTGTCATGTATACAAAAGATCATAGTGATCCAACAGTTAGTTTTTGAAAAATATCAATCTGAAGAACTATTGTATTTTTTATTAATAAAAAATATGATGTTTTTTATAGTGATATTTCCTAAAATCTAACCGTTGTGTTGCCCCAAAATACTCTAGAGGGGGGGTGAATAGAGTATGGCAAACTTTATGAAATAAAATACGAATTAAAATTTTGGCTCAATTAAATTTGAGGGAAAGAAAACAAGTTAACAAATTTAATTGAAGATGAATAAAAAGAAAGTATAAATCACAACTAAGCAATTTAACTAGTAAGTAAATAAATTAAATGCAAGAGATGGAGATAGAGAGATTCAAACACAAAGATTTTAACCTGGTTCGATCTCCGTCTACATCCATGCCTCAAGAGCCCCGTCTTGAGGATTCCACAATCCACTATGGATCATTCCTTCAAGGTGGAGAAACCTTTACAAGTTGTCTTCTTTCAAAAGTGGAAGACACTCACCCACAAGGGATTCACACAACCCTTACAATCTCACAAGTCAAGATGATTGAATAAAGAGTATTACAAAGAGTAACTTCTCAAAGAGTAGATGAATACAAATATGAGCACTCACTAATATCTCTCAAGAATCAAGAACTAATATTGGCTTAAGAGAGAAAGAAATTCTCAATACATGAATCACACACCAAATGATGAACAATAATCTCTACTACAAAAACCCTCATTCACGACACTCAAAAAGTGTCGTTATTTTGGATTCACGACACTTTGGGAAGTGTCATCTATCGCACTGTCGTGAAAAGTTTTACGACACTTTTGGAACTGTCGTAAAATTTCAACCTTTCACGACACTTAAAAAGTGTCGTTAATAATTTATATAGGCACGACACTTTATGAAGTGTCATAAGAGATCTTACTTGCACGACACTTATAAAGTGTCGTTAATTGGCATGACACTTTATGAAGTGTCATTATAAAGTGTCTTAGAACGACACTTTTAAAAGTATCGTGAAACTTTAGACATACAATGACAACTTATAAGTGTCGTTAAATTAGCCCAGAATTTTTTAATATTATTATTTTTTTTTTTACACATTATTGTCTCCTCTCGCAGTGACCTGTATTAACCTGTTTTTACATATAAAATTATATTTCATAACATCCCATTCCACCAATACACGTGCATAAAAGAGAATTGCAAAATATGGTGTACTTAATTATCAACATATATCCAAAATGCATGTTTACCTCAAACTAACATATCCAAAGTTCATGTTTACCAGAACAAAAGTTTTGTTCAAAAAATGAAAAATAGATGGTTTTATTACATCCAAAACATTCTCATGAGCAAATAGCAATAAAAGTATAGCTTCCAAAACTCGTTTGCAAGTCTTCGACAC
>JAESVK010000783.1:0-24439 GCA_017140935.1 Hamamelis virginiana | reverse complement strand
ATATAATGAAATATAAAACCCTAAACACAACTTAACAATTGGTTTTATGGCACATATCTAACAATCACCCCATCAAGAGTGGCAATTTTTCATTTTTGGATGCCATTAGGCTTATTTGTGGGAATCCTGACATGTAATTACATCATTTCAATCGCACCACCACTTCCCAACTCACTCTTGATTGCAAAATTATTCATTCTATCATAGCCCACAATATTATGCCTAAATCTAGTAGTTACTCATACATTTCTGATTGGCATATATTTCTCATTTGGGCTATGTTAAATACTAAACAAATAGATCTTGCTTATTTAATTATTGATCAAATTCATGTTTGTGCAGCCAACCATACCTCTGCTTTACCATATGGAATGCTTTTGTCCCAAATATTTTCTATGTTTGGTGTGGATGTTATCTCGGAAGCAAACATTGTGGTGAACGATCCCTCCAAGGACTCAAGCACATTCTGTGAAACCACATTGGTGAAAATGGGTTTCAAATGGCTTGCTGAGGAGAGGAGGTGGATTGAGAACACTGCCAAAGTCAATAAGAGAAGAAGAAAAGCTGCTGCCCCTCCTCAACAACATGAAAAAGAGCCTCAAGACCCCTATGAGCGTTTATTGCGTCGGTTCGATTCATTTTCTGTGGGGGTTCATCATCGAATTGACTCACTCAAGCAGTGGGTGATTAATGAGTTTCGTGATATTATAGGGAGGCTACACATGGAAGAATATGTGGAGGAAGCACCGGCTGATGATCCATCCGTTGACCCGTCACTTGATCCTCACCTTGACCCATCTATTGATCCAGCTTTCGATCCTAACAACTATGTTTTGTTGTTCATTTCTTTTTTTGGTTAATTGTTTTAAACTTTATTACTTTAGTTCTATTTTGGTTTATATTTTGATGATACATTTAGTTAACTCTTGGTTAAGTTTCAATCCTTTGGATATTATCTCTTAATCACTTGTTAAACTCTTAACTTTTCCATCCTAATGGTTAAACTTTGACAAGTATTTAGTTTAAATATTTTAGTTTAACCTTGTGACTTAAACTATTGCTTATGACATCTAGTTTTTGATTGTTGGAAATGTTTATCATATACCTCTTATATATCATCTCTTGGTTTGTGCCTTAGTTGTTAATGTTACAACATATCTTTCTTCATATCATTGATGGATACATTGTGACTTGATCATTTGCTTTTATTGGTAAATGATTAAAACCTTTCGTATCCTACATTGATATGTTGAAAAGATGACACTTTGATTATCCCTAATAATCTTGTTATGACAAGTTATAAAATTTCTTGGTCTATTTTAATGAATGATTGGATAAAATACTATAACTTGTCGAACTTGATTATTTTTAAGAAGATGGTATCCTATTTTTTAATCGTTATTAAATAAGTTAAACCTCTTTGAGAACTTGTAATTCTTTAAAAATCTTTTTGGTTTGACTTGCTTTTGGATATCTTGACTCCACTTTTTGATATTTGGTTGGCAATACTAAAATTAGTTTTCTCTACAAACTATTTTAGGGATATAAAATGTTTTACGAATGATTGCTAATCAAATATCACATTTTGGGATAATCTTGTGTAATGTTTTGCATATAGTTTCTTTCAAGATTCTTTTGTGATATAAATTGCTCTTAGTTCCTTGCTATTAATTCTTGTTTATATGCTTATGGTTCATCTTAACTCTTAGATTCATTTTGGTTGAACAAATGTGTTAAATGAAATCCTTCCTTGAAAACCCTCCATAGCATAATTTTTACCGTCATCTTTTCAAAACTTAGCTATTTGTACTAATTTGAGGGGGAACTCTTGCTCTTTAGTTTAATTACCCTCTAACTTAGTATGTTTTAATCTCAAAACAGAGGATGAGTTATTTTCAAAACCTTGCTTCTTCTAAGGGGGAGATATATGCCTATTTTCTCTTTTCTATTTGGCACATTTTTGTTAATGTCAAAGGGGGAGATATATGTATAATGTTCAAGCAATTGGTATATATATGCATAATATGAGTAAAACATGCACAATGAAATGAATAAGACTCACTTGTGGATTTGTCACCTAATATATGCAAATGGTTAAATGGTTTTTTTATCCTTACATATGCATATTGTTAGGGGCGCTACAAATCCTAGTTAGTATATTCTTTGTTATATGCAAAGTTTACTCAATGTTTGTCATCAACAAAAAGGGGGAGATTGTTAGCCTTATGGCTTCAATAATTTGTTAGTAAATGGTTTATCCACTCCTTATTGTATGATTTTGATGATAACAAACATTGTACATTATTTATGCATATTCATACTCTAGTTGAACATTATGACATATGTCAAACGTCTTAAATAAACTCTTGGCTATCTCTTTTTGAATGGACATGTTGGCTAACTATGTTGAACACTTTGATTATCCTATATTTCTTCTACATCCTTCATATCTATTCATGCCTTTAAGAAACAGGATTTATGCCTTCAAAGATGAACTTTCAACATTGCTTGAAGCACCCATGAAGCTCATGCACTCCTAGTGACCATGAAGTGAACTATTCAAAGAAGAAGCCATTCACAAGCCAATCAGGAGTTGCACAAGATGAAGATCTCTTGAAGATCTCAAGTGTGAAGACCTTGTTTGTATCTTGTGTATCTGTCTAGGACTTATACTTGTGAATCTCTCAAATAGGATTAAACTATGTTGGCTTAAAATTGACCTTGACCCCTTGACCTTGTTTTTTAAACCTGAGAAAATTATTTTAATTAGTCAAAATTGTTTTAAAATCTTAGTGAGCTTTTCTTTTTCAAAATATAGCTTAAAGCTCATGAAAATTGACTTATGGCCTTCACTAGTCGATTAACCCTCTGTGACTAGTCGACTAACTGCATGGCAGTAAGCATGTTTTCATAAACACCTAAGCTAGTTACCTAAGATAAGTTACTTAAACTAAGTAAAGGAAATTACAAACTTGAAATTGAATAAAGGAAATTTTTGATTTTGGTGAAAATGACAAATTCATGGTTAATTTGAGTGAAATCCCGGTTTTACTCATTCTTACTCGTAGGACCAATTTTGGGCAAACTCATCCCAACCATTCAAAAGTTCACTTATCACTCTAAATACACTCCACACATCCATAGAAACTTCATGGAACAATCCGATTCAAATTCGGAGGTCATTTGGAAATTATACGAGAAAAAAAGACGAAAACGCCCCTCAAGTCGCAAAAACCCTAATTACCTATCGAACTCTCGTCAGAATGACATGAAAATTTACAGAGATATTCCAAGACACCACACAAAAACCAAATGCCATGCAAATGAGTTGATTCCAATCCAAATATATGCATGAAATGATAAATTATCATTTTTTCCCGAAAATGATAATTTAGATAATTTGGTCTTTACAAGTCCAATTTTCTACCAGATGACCAACTCTTCAAGTTAATCATTTGCAAAAACAAATAAGAAAACAATTGGTAAAAATGGGGTGTCCACAAATTGTTAAACGTTTGCTAAGATCCTATTCACTATCCCTTTAGAATCAGTTATTGGGACAACAAACTCATTTTATTCGGCATTCATTTTTGAAGTTACATGTTCAACAAGCCAATGCCCATCCAGTTTGGATTATACCTACAACCCAAACCCAATCAATTAAATTTTAAATCGGGTGTGGATATTTTAACTCCAAAATTTGGTTTCTACACCCGATCAAGATATCACTATTCCAAAAACTCCCTTAAGCAAATGTACCATAGAAAACATCTAAAATAATTAAAAAAAAAAAAAAAGAATTCACTAACTCCAACAAAAAATGATCTCCACACCCCACTAAAAAAACCCACTAACCCTACATTTAAATCCTATCCATCTCCCCCCTTCTCTTTTTCTTCTCCTTCACCATTCAATCTAAACCCTTCTCATCTCTCCAACCACTCATCTCATATAAATTAAGTAGGTTTTGATATTTTTACATTAAACTTTAAGGGAAATACTAATGTGGTCTCATAGAAAACATCTAGAATATTCTTTGACTTATTTATAAAATGATGAAGAAGAAAATGGATATTCAAGAGGCCAACCGAGAGCAATGTAAAGGTTTGTTGGTTTTTTATTTCTGGGTTAACGACCTTTTTGTACCCTAAACTTTAAGGGAAATACTAATGTGGTCTCCAAACTTTATTTTTAATTGATTTAGCCCATGCATTTTAAAAGTTGCACCAATGTAAGACATTGACTGACAGAACCAACATTTCGTCAGTTAAATGTTACGTGCGGTTACGTGGCAGCTACATGAGTCTGACATGGCAACCATGTGGATCTTATGTGGCTTAAGTTGGTTGATTAATGACATTTTATCACCTTAAGTTAGCTGATTAATGGCAGCTTAAGCCACGTCCATTCAATCTAAACCCTTGCCATCTCTCCAATCACTCATCTCATATAAATTAATTAGGTTTTGGTATTTTTACATTCTTTGACTTATTTATAAAGTGATGAAGAAGAAAATGGATATTCAAGAGGCCAACTGAGAGCAGTGTAAAGGTACGTTGGTTTTTTATTTTTGGATTAATGACCTTTTTGTACCCTAAACTTTGAGGGAAATACTAATGTGGTCTCTAAACTTTAGTTTTAATTGATTTAGTCCATGCATTTTAAAAGTTGTACCAATGTAGGACATTGACTGACAGAACCAACATTTCGTGAGTTAAATGTTACGTGCGGTTACATGGCATCTACATGAGTCTGACATGGCAACCACGTGGATCTTATGTGGCTTAAGTTGGTTGATTAATGACATTTTAGCATCTTAAATTGGCTGATTAATGGCAACTTAAGCCACGTCAGATCCACGTGGTTGTCATATCAGACCCAAATGGCTGCCACGTAGACCGCCACGTGATATTTGACGGACCAAATGTTAGTTTCGTCAGTTAGTGTCCTACATTGGTACAATTTTTAAAATTCGTGGACTAAAATCAAACAAAACTAAAGGTTATGGACCACATTGAAATTTTTCTCGGAGTTAACAAAATCAATTGTTTGGTAGGAACTCTGAACAAAATTAATCACTATGTTCAACAGAAGCCTACCAAACAAAACAAGTTGGTTGAATCGATCGAACGACTAAACATAATGAATTTTTGTTTTGTTGTTTTCGACCGAGAATAATGATTTTGTTCAGTCAACTCCCTGCCCAAAAGAATTGATTTTGTTCGGTTCTGTTAACTTCGAACATAAAAAAATTACAATTCCTCTCCTTCGGCAATTTTTTTCCAACTTCATTCTTTCTCGTGTCTAATTCTACACAATAAAGCATAAAGGAACCCTTTCACAAATTAAAGCATACTCAAGAAGCCAAAATGAGTGCAAAAGATCGATAAATTATATACGTACATTTTTCTTCAAAGTACTGAATTGCAAAAGGAGAGTAAAAACCTTTGTCTGTTTGTTTGCTATAGTGACATCGGGGAGACAGAGAGAGAGAGAGAGGGGCAAACTCGTGGGTTGATGGGAGAGGACTGTCGGAGTGGGAAGTGAAAGAGAGAGGCCACGGTGAATGGATGACCAAATTTCTCTGAAAAATGAAGGTGGGGTGCAACCATATAGACAAATTGTATAAGGGTTGAAATGGAATTTTTAGGGGTATTTTTGAAATTTTGTGGACTTTGTTTATAAAATAATGGGATTTTAAGACTAACAACAGGGTGAGGAAACCGACCTTTAGGATTGCAACATTCCCACCCTTTTAAATCTCATTAAATATTCCATTCAAACTTAGCAAATTTTCTAATTTATTGTGCTAATATTCAGTTCACATCAAAATTCATTCAGACTCCATCTTTAATTCCAAGAAAAATACTATTGCACCAGACACTTTAATCAAAAATTAAAAACCACCCTGATGTGTCCTACTTTGAGTGGTGAATTAGTCTCTCATCTAAATTACTTCTCTTTTTTTCACACACTACTATAAGCACGACACGTCAGAATGATTTTTAATTTCGAGTGTCGGGTTATATAGAATTATTATAATTCCAAATAATCAAATTCATCAACATTTTAAACCAATAAACGGTTAAAGAAAAAATGAGGACCTTACACTCGAGATATCATCCCCACGATAATAGTGGGGAATGAACAGCCGCACTAAAATAAATGAGTACAACATATATATGAGTGTCCATGTAAACAAAAGCAACTTGGTCGAATCGATCATTTGGTCATGCACATGACCAAATAAATCATGATGACACAATAATATAGTCACTGCAGCCATTATATATGCGCGCTACCAGCCAGCTAGCATCCACGTTTATAGCTAGTACGCTTTTCTCTGTTCTTCTGTTCACGTTTGCATGGCAACGACCCAATGACCAGAACACCCTTCAAGTTGTCTAATTCCATGGACGACAACAATACATGCACCCAGCTGCAAATTAATATAATAATTGAAAAATACAGATCGAAAATAGGGTGTACTATGATCTATGACAACTGTCTGCGGTAGGTACTCAATCTCAACCATACATATATATTAACAATCAATTTATATATATATATGACCTATCGATCATTGGATGTGAAATGTGTTTGGTTGTTTAGCTTGTGCAAGCATCTGAACAACTTCTCTCATGGTGGGTCGCTCTACGCTGTGCTCTTGAACACATAACATCGCAACGAAGAAGACCTGCATTGGTTCATCTAGTGGAACAGTTATTAGCCGTTCATCTAGGATTTTGGCAACCCCTTCTTTGCTCCAATTGGTTTGCATCTTGGCCCATTGAACAATGTCCACTCCTTCTCCAAAATCTCCATCTCCAACTGGCTTTCGCCCTGTTACCAGCTCTAATAATACCACCCCAAAACTATAAACATCACTCTTCTCGTCAACTTTCAAGGTGTATGCATATTCTGTTACACATACCAAAAGATATGATAGCCCAGTATTCATAAAGTAGAAAAATTAAAATAAGATTACTTTTAATTATTAATTAATGTAAATAAACTTCGAAAGTCTCTTTAATTCATTGACCAGCGTACTACTTTTTTTATTTACAAGAAAAAAGAAAGAGATTCAATTCAAAACATCTCCCCAGGGAAATTAAAGTAATAAAAATAAAAATGTAGAGGCGCATGCTTTATATCGATCCATCTGTACGTACGTATTAATTCTATACAGATCGATATATGTTGCTCTTTCTAGGGGTTAGGGAAAGTAAAGTTTAGATCCCAATCAGGATTGAGGGGCTATGCTTTAGTTGGACTTGGGGGTAATTTTCTTTTTATTTGTTTGTAATTTTGGGTTTAGGGTCAAAAAAGTTGTCAGTGACAGCATGGTTTTATAGTTTCCAAGACATGCAAAAGCACTCCCTCTGGCCTCTGCCCCATTAGTTTAGTACGTAATTGGTAGAGCAAAGCTAGCTAAAAAGCAAAAGCAGAAATATCCTTTTCCTTTAATTTGTGATAGTGGCGGTGCCTTTACCCTTCTTGGACTGCCCACATGATTCTGCTTATTGCTTTGGTCCAAACAACCGCGCGTATATTCTATACATATTTGGTATTCAATTAATTCCCTCAGTTGCAGCCTGATCGATCAAGGAATGAATATTACTACAATATAAATGAAGGAATTAATGTAGTTCTACTGATCCTAGCTCTCCTACTTGGCCCCACTAATTCATTCAAGCTAGCTAGCTAGTTAAGAGACTCATGTGAAGAATCCTCATTTAATGGCACAATTAACTCGGATCTCAGCTAAGAAAGAAATTAACCGAGTGCAATTAATGGATGAAGCTAAAGTTGTCGAATTTAACAAATACTAGCTACCTATATATATATATATAGAAATAATTAAGTGAAAGAATTAAGTACCTGGAGCAATATAACCGTAAGAGCCAGCAATTGCAGACATGCACTCTGATGTTCCAGTGTCCTGCAAGAACTTGGCAAGGCCGAAATCTGCAACATGAGCCTCAAAATGAGAATTAAGCAAGATGTTGTTCGACTTCACGTCCCGGTGAAGTATTAGAGGGGAACAGTCATGATGCAAGTAACAGAGCCCTTTTGCAGCTTCAATAGCTATTTTTAGCCTAGTATCCCACTTGAGATATGCACCTGTCTTCCCATGTAGAACTTCACCTAAGCTTCCATTTGGCATGTACTCGTAAACAAGCAGATTGGTCTCTTTATTCGAACAAAATGCGAGCAATCGCACAATATTCCTGTGCCGGATCTTACCCAGTGTCTGTATTTCTGCAGACAGACCATTATCATGAGAAGACCCTTTGCTTATTCCCAATAACTTCTTCACCGCAACTTGTTCTCCATTTGACATCGTTCCTCTGTACACAATCCCAGCTCCGCCTCTCCCTATGATGTTGTTCTCCTTTAAGCATTCTAAGATATCTTCGCTTCCAAATTCTAGCTTTTGAAATGCTGTTAGCTTCCACGAATTTGAATTCCTCCTTACCTTCCGGGTTTTGATGATAGCCAAAATAGCAAAAACCAAAGAACAAATCAAGAGTCCCAAAGCAAAAAGTAGCTTAAATTTTCCGGAAACGTGAGACGTGGTGCTATTTTGATTATGAAATTCTGATGGTGGGTTTGATGAATAGTTGCATGGGTTCAAGTAGGATCCACAGAGCCGAGGGTTACCAACAAAGGAAGTGGAGTTGAAGAATGAATATTGTCCAGTTTCAGGTATTCTACCAGAGAAGTCATTGTGGGAGAAATCTGCAGAGGTTAGGCTCTTCATGGACCCAATTTCCTTGGGGAGACTGTGGGTCAAGTGGTTCCAAGAGATATTGAGGTAATTTAATATGTGAATTTGAGAAATTTGAACTGGAATTGGGCCCGTGAGTTGATTTTGGCTCAAATCTAAGTAAGTCAGTAAGAGACAATTACCAATCTCAGGAGGGATTCTGCCAGTAAAATTGTTTCTACACATATCCAACTTTAGAACATTTTTCAACTGACCTATTTCAGATGGAATATCCCCTGTGAATTGGTTTCCAAGTAGTAGAAGAATCTGCAAGCTTGAAAAATTTCCAATACAAGCAGGAAGGGGCCCAGATAAGCGATTGTTTGACAGATTGAGCTGGCCAAGTTTTGAGGGTACCTTGCTTGTTTCTTCGGGGAATCGTCCAGTAAGGTAATTGTTCTGCAGTTCCATGAGTGACAGCTCGGGCAAGTAAAGAAACCCATTTGGTATCAATCCACTCAAGTAATTCTGCCCCATGCGAACTCTCAACAGTGTTTCACATTGACCCAGATCATCAGGTAGAGGACCAAAAAGAAAGTTGTTGAGCAAAATCAGGATCTTCAGCCTCCTACCAAAGCAGAGAGATTTTGGGACTACCCCTGTGAGCTTATTTGTCGACAGATCAAGTTCAGTCAACTTTCCATTCTGTCCAAGCTTAGAAGGAATGGTTCCAGTGAAATTATTCTGCCAAAGCATCAGAACTTGCAGCTTGGGTAGATCTGCAATGAAATGAGGAATCTCCCCATGAAACTTGTTGATAAATAGGTGCAAGAGTGTTAGCTGATTGAGCTCCGAGAACTCTAGAGGGATTTCTCCTGTGAGTCCATTGTTTGAAAGATCAAGAGATTTCAAGCTACTCAAATTGCCGAGCTGGGGTGGAATCGAACCACTGAGCTGATTTGTTTGCAGGAAGAGGGTGTCCAATTTGTTTAGATTGCCCAACTCCGGTGGAATTTGACCCTCCAAGCCACAACTTGAGAGATCTAGATGAACCAGATTGACCAGCTTACCCAACTCAGCTGGGATTCCACCATCAAATTCATTGTAGTAACCCAAGAAAAGCTTCTCCAGATTAGTAAGGTTACCAATCTCACTGGGTATAAAACCAACCAAATCATTTCCAGCGAGAGAGAGAAAATTGAGCTGCACTAGACCCCCATAGCTCGGGGGAATTTTACCAGAAAAGAAATTCCCGCCAAAATTCAAGTGCTTCAAGTTTTGAAGTTGAGTGATGCCCAACGGAAGTGAGCCAGAGAAATTGTTGTCATAAGCATCGAGCACCGCAAGATCTTTCAACTGAGAGAATTCCCAGTCCAAACTTCCATTGAACTGATTGATGGATATGTTGAGGAATCGAAGGCTTGATAGCTTGTGAATTTCGGTTGGAAAAATGCCAGCAAAACTGTTTCCTGCAACTGAAAGATTAATGAGTGTTTGAAGTTGTGTGAGGGCGGGTGAAAGAGAGCCAGAGATGTTAGAATTGGATATGTCGAGCGAAACAATGGATCTGTTCTTCTTGTCACATTGTATGCCTGTCCAGGAGCATAGGAACATGTAGTTTGATAGACTCCAGCTATTGATCAGAGAAGAGTTTGAGGTTTCAAAAGTTCGTTTTATAGAAACGAGGATTGAAGCTTGCCTTCTGAGAGATGGAGTGTGAGAAGAAATTGAAAGAGAGGAAGTGAGGAAGACAAGAATTAGGGAAGAGAGGAAGACAAGAAGCCTCATGTCAGAGGCGGCCATGGGAAGTTTTTTGGTTTAGAGAAGGTGGGTTCTACAAAACTCAATCCTTTTATCAGGATTGAAGGAAACATTAGCCGCCGCTACAAAGATTTCCATTAAGTTGAGAGAGAAAGAGTGGGAGAAGTGGCCTTGGATGCTGTTTATATGCAACTTTGCCTTGCAATATATATTTGCTGTTTTCCTTTATGTCATTTGTATATATTGGGTTTTATCTTTTACTTTATGAAGAAAAGCAAGAAAAGCAAAAGCAATGTTTGCATAAAGATGCATTGCCACAGTCCGTTTGATCGATCAATCAAAATTCACGATTCCTTCACTTTTTATGTGATTTCACAAGAATGTCCATACTTTTTCCTTTCCTATATATATATATATATATATATGAATTCATCTAGGCTGCAGGCACTGCATGCAGAAGAAATCTGAATTAATTTGGAATTTCAAGAGTTTAGGAGATCCTGATCCAAATGATGGTTTGAAGTTTCAACGTACATATTCATCCATCTCAACCAATTGAAGAACCATTGATTCAGTAATACTCAGTAATTAAGCTGACTTATGTTAAATGAGTTAAATGGAAAGCTAGCTAGCTAGCTTCGATCAACACTGCACGTACTATTATATATATATTGTTTAAAAACCTTATTTTAATAAATAAATAAATATATACTCCTTCCGTCCCACAAAGATAGGCCTTCTTTTCTTTTTTGGCAGTCTCAAAATGATAGTCCATTTTGAAAAGTCAAATTATATTTCTTTTAACTTTTCCATATTATACTTTATTATTCCAAGAATGTCTCGGCATGACACCACATACAATTATAGAAGAGAGGCAGTTTTGAAAAGAAAATGTAAAAAAGATCATAAATCAATGCATGAATGAGTTTTCTTAATATGCGTAGTTTTTTTAAAGATGACTTTCCTTATTGGCCAGAGGGAGTATATATATATATATATATATATATATATAGAATTTGGGAGCCAACTCGTCCTAGTTGTTGATGAAGTACTAGGTAGAGTCAGTAGGATTCAGAATGAGTGGTTAATAATTAATGATGGAGAAAGAAGAATATCAACGTACTTTAGGGCATGTAGCTAACTCTCTTTAGTTCCATTCTTTCTAGGTAGAGATACCCAGCTTGGTCTACGGGACCATCTTTCTTTTTATTTGCATTGAAATAAGTACTATATATAGCATTCGATGAGCCCACCCCGGTCTCTCACTTTAGACCTCGAATCTGCAATAAAAAGGAAAAGTAAGTTGGCTGATTTTAGAGCATATTGGGATTCCTATTCACTTTAATCTCTCTCTCTCTCTCTCTCCCCGCGCGGGGACCTGTTGGAATTTTGTTTCATTTGGCCGGTCAATGCAGGATTGGGACCGTTTGGGAATCTAGAAATGGATTAATACTTTGAGTTTGATCACAGTTTGGTAAGAATCCTGTCCAATGTTTTCTCTTCTTCTTTTTTTCCCAATGTTTGGGGCCTCTTCTGTGGCCATTTAGCGCATGAAAAGTAGAAACAAGGACTCTAGGATGGTTGATGGTTTGAGCTGAGTCTAGCTGGCCCTATATATTTGAAAATCTAGAGAGAGTGTTTTCTTTCATTTTTAAGAAAGCATAAGAAATGGACCCTACCATGGAACATTTGTCGCATTGAAAGAGGTGATCGAAATGAAAACTGCTAGAAAGAGTCCAAGCTCAAGGAAAGCATATATATATATATATACATGAGTCCCGTTCCTGTAAGGACTTTCTCATATGAGGACTTAGTCTTTTGGCCAATGTAAAATTAGTGTTTTGAAAAACTGACTGTTGGATTTAATATTCTTCCTATGTATGACAGGCATGCCAAAAGTCACAGTGATCGGACCACTGGTTTCCGAAATACAGACTGTTAAATATTATATAGGTATTTAATTTTATACAGTTTGTATTTAAGAAACCTGATTACAGTGATTTTTGGCATGCCTGTCATACATAAGAAGAATATATTAAATCCAACGGTTAGTTTTTCAAAATACCCATTTTACATTAGCCAAAAGAACAAGTCCTCATATAAAGAAGTTCTCACAGGAACGGGACTTTACATATATATAGTTTATTGAATTTAAAAGAATACACGGTACTCAATAATATTCCCCGCCCCTGAGAGTGACTTTGTAATTGACCTCGTGTAAAGTGATGCTTATTCCCATGCCTTTACATTTTGATGGTGATCACTGTTTATCAGATGATGGTCCATCATCATCATCAACAACGGAATCTTCACCGGTCCCTCCTATGGTCTTACCCATATCATCCGGATCATTCGTTTGATTCACCACTTCTCCCCCAAGAAAATTTTGTATGAGACTTGATCACCTGACTTGGGTTCGAATAAAGATAGTGTCGTTCGAACAGCTCGTTACATGTAGCAAAATTGGGTTATATGGCCTCATACAACGTGTGCTTTTATATCAGCAGTCCCGATCCAATCAGCATATGCTTATATTAGGTTATATAAGATGATGTAAGCATGAAGCCCACAGATAATTATGGGATGTATATTTTGAAAAACTAACGGTTGGATTAGATACTTTACTTATGGATATCTTGCATGCCAAAAATCACAGTAATCTAATGTAAGATTTTCAAAATATAGCTATGAATAATTGTGATGTCTTAAAACTGTTACAGTTTTCTTAGTGACATTTATAAGAAACTGACCGTTGGATTACTGTGATTTTAAGCAGACATGACATGCTATAGTATAGTATCTAATCCAACGGTCAATTTTTTAAAATAAGTATCCCACAATTAAATATGGGCTTCATGTTTACATAACCTTATATAAGCATATGCTAGAAATCTGGATCATTTCGATCTGTTTATATCAGAATCATTTATGTACAACACTCACTTAAGTCACAGCCCAAGCCTCCCTACCACATACTCCATTCGGTGAAGCAATTGGCTCGATCTTCCTCCATGGACGGTTGTGTTTATGGCTCATAGTGGGGATTGAAGAGACATCAACAACAATTTAATCAGGAAATCTCAATATAGGTTAAAACCTAGGATTCTATTTGGAATCTAGGGTTCTCCTTTCGTGAAGCCTCCCTTGCTCATTCTTCCACTAACAAGTATGTGTGAAATTAAAACATATGGTTCTATTTGGTTATGGTATTCAATTGGTTTAGGGTTCTATCAGATCATGTATGCATAAAACTAAAACATTGGGTTCTATTTGGTTATGGTATTCAACCATGCATGCATGGTCAGGCAGGACAATGTTGCCATGTTTGTAGGGCACTATAGTTGCATTGAGCAACACATTAAGCAACCTATATTTTTCATAAATGTAACCTTGTTCAATGGGTTTACCTTTGTTCTTCCAATTCACATCTTCATCATCACACAACTCAACAGTTATATCATCAAGTGTCAGATAACTGTAATTTGGATTGTGAGGTATACGAGCTATATTCGGGTGACGAGTAATATTTACGTTAGCAATTTCAGACGAAATCTTAATCAACTTCTCCTAACCTTGGAAGTCAAGCAAGGCAATGTTGCCATGTTTGCAAGTCACTATGGTTGCACTGAACAACATATTAAGCGTGAAACCTATATTTTTCACACATGTAGCCTTGTTCAATGGGTTTATATTTGTTCTTCCAATTCACATCTTCATCATCACACAACTCGATTAGCAGTTATATCATCAAGTGTGTAACGCCCCAATCTGATGCTATTGCCGACCGTCCCGGTTAGGTCGACACGTGTCAAAACGGAGATACAATCTAATGTACTCAAAAATATTTCTATACTCAGGCATAAAGAAAGTTATATATAACAAGCATGATATGAAGTGGAAAGTCATACAATGTCCCTGATTCGCCTTATGCAGTAAATAAAAATATAGTCAATGCATAGTAGAGTACTAACATCCCTGGCACCTAAGTTAAGTAGTAAATAGTGTTCCAAAAACATAAGTTCAATTGACGAACAACCGCTACCTATTCCTCAAAATCAAAGCCCAGAAAACTACCCAGCCGAGCACAGTAGGGAAAACGCTATGCTCTGGAGATCCTACTCTACTACTCTGGGAATCTATTGTATGGAAGACAGCTCTGAGCATTTGAATGCTCAGTAGGAATATAATTTTCAACTAACATTGATAACAAGGATGCATATTGATGATGTCAAAAATCGTCAGTAGAAAATGGATTGAATCAAAGGTGGAAATGATAATATGGAATACTAGCTCTGATAACGGTCACCGGTGAGGTGCCTGCTAAATAAACTCCGACGGTCAAGTTAGAAACTAAAGGAGATAACGAGAATTAAAAGAAATAGCAGGGGATCTCAGAGCATACCTTGTTTTTGTTGAGTGTGCCCTTATATAGTCGATTTAGGTGATCTGACCCCTGCACGATGGAGATCATATCTGTGGTTTAGTAACCTAATCCACTTCATTCACTCTCAATCACATTTAATGTTTGCGTCAACAACCCATTCGACCATTTATGAAAGGCCTTACTTAGGTAATCATTTCGTACTTTTACCTACGCTTGATTTAGGGTTCTGACATTCAATCCATAATTTTACAGTCTGCATGGACCTAACCGTCCCATCAGTCATGTCCATGTTAGGTTCATCGGATCAGGAAAGAAGACGGTCAGGTGGATCGGGGTATTACGAACCTTATCAGATGGCATAAAAGCCTCGACGGGTATAGTTCATAGGTCGGGTCTCGAGATTCATCAGGAATTAAGTTCCCCAATCAATTCGAGCAATATCTTTCCATCACCTGGCCACCTGTTAGACATGTGTCGGCCGATCAAGGATAGTTTGGTTTTTACCCTCTTCAATTGCCCCCTACTTGGGAATTTGATCGGTATTTAGAGAAGCTTCGCAAGTATTCATTTAAAACATGTAAGTCCGATCGGGTGCATTAAACTGTTTCTCAATCGATTCCTTCTTCATAATTGCTTTTTGGATTTCGATTTGACCGTTTGTCAGTTCCATAATGGAGCGAGCCGTCATTCATTAATTAGCTCCATCTTGTTCGAGATGACAGGTGTCTTCTTGGACCTCGTGACCTAGGAGACGGTTGAGGACAGTAATGATTATAATGACGTCATTCGTCGATTTTAGACACGTGGCATTCATCGACTGGTCCCTAGATCGGAGGCCTATAAAAGAAAAAATTCCATCTTCCCTCCCCACTTTTGCTTCTTCGAATTCGAAACCCTAGCTGGAGACCGCCGCTGTACTGCTGGAGCAAACCTCACCTGTTTTTGGGTTCCTTCTAGTCGCTTTTCCGAGTCTTTGAGCCGATTAAAGGTACTTTCTTTCATCTTTTTCCATTTTTACCGTTCGTTTTTGAATATTTTCTTTTTCTAAAGGTTTGGGTAGATTGTTAGAGTTATTTTTTTGAGTTTTTCGGCGAAACTTTCAAGTTTTCCGATGACTTTTTGCATTCCGCCGTTGACATTTTGATTTTCTTCGTTGAATACCTCTGTCCTTTTGTCGCTCCATTAGGTTTTCTGGTCAAGTTCTTTAAAAAAATGGTCGATCAAGGTTATAGACAGCCGAGGTTTCACCCTGTCGATCAAGATGTGAACGAACCTTCCACGTCGGGATCCTCATCTGATACGTTTGAAGTGGACCCGATCAGTGCCCTTCCGCCACAGTTTCTACCCGACCCACAATTTCTATTCGTTCATATCAACCTTCTTAGAGAGGATGAAGAGTCTAGGATCAGGTCGAAATATAACATCCCTGATCCAGTAAGGATCCGAATCCCAGGACCCAATATTCGCGTTACCGACAATCTGCCCGGGGAAGTTTGTTTTTACGAAGAATCGTTTATTGCGGGTTTGAGATTTCCCCTTAAGAGTTTTATTAGAGAAACCCTGAATACCCTAGGAATCTGCCCGGTTATGTTGACGCCGAATTCCTGGAGGGTCCTCATCGGCTTCATGATTTTATGGCGATCGAAACGTTGGTCGCTAAATTTCTCAGACCTGATGTGCCTGCGTTTCGTCAAGGAGAATTCCCATGCATCTCCCAGGTGGTGGTATATTGGGAACTGATCCAAGAGGCCAGGTATACGGGGCCTTCCATCCTCGATAAAGGAATGGGAAAATAAGTACTTTTTTGTAAGCGGGATAGGTTGGGAGTTTGGCGATGGTGAAGAGCCCATCTTCCCTATACCCCGATTATGGTCTCCCCGACCAGGTTCGACATTCAATTTTCTGTGTTTGAACTCATCATACATACATTTTTGTTTTAACAGAAATTTTTCTATCTTCAGCAAGGAAATCACCTTGGTGCCCAGCTCCACCCGATTCCATACTTGAAGAGTTCGAAGTTCTCGAGGGAGGAGTTCGGGATTGGACCCAGCTCAAATCGGGTACAGCCTATAGAGATCATTTCTTGGGGTACCAACTGGTTTTAAGGACTTCTTCCCCGATCGACCGTCCTTTTCGAGATAAAACCATCGACGGGCAGCTGATTAAAAATTTTCTTGACCAATCCCGAACTTTCTCAATCGGAGACGACACTTTAGCAGACAAAGAACGTGTCTTAAGAGAGATTCGGGAGAGGAGAGATCGCAAACGGGCGAAGAGAAGAAGAAACAACACCGAAGAAGGTATCCCGACCATTACTATTTAATCGTTTTTCTCGTTGTATTTTTTGCTTATAGCTACTTTTATACCCTTATCAGAGATGATCAATTTGGATGACATCCTTGAGGCTGACGATCCGGTTGAGGATCCAGCCCCTCCAGCCTAGACAAGAGAGACCGGGGAAGGTTCCTGCCCTAGAAAGAAGCAGAAGAAACGCTAGCCTAAAAGGGCGCCCAATCAAACGATCCCTGATCCGAACGCTGATGGAGCCAGGGTTAGGGCTTTTCGGACTCCCACCGGGGAATGGCTGAGCACGGGTTCTCGTTCCTCGACTTCCTTATCCATCCAGGGCCTGAATAGCAATAGTTCATTACTGGTTGACAGCCAGGCCTGCATTAATCTGCTAAATGGGGTTTCGTTTGAGAATGACCAGTCCATGATGAAGAGTATGGTCTTCAAGAGCCTCACCGAACATTATGCTACCACTGCCGTGCGGGTAACGTTGCTCTCCCCGATGAATTTTTTAAATTTTCGTCCTTCCTCGCTCTGACTTATTTTCCTTTTTTTTTGTGCGTAGAGTGCCCTAGCCGGGTTCTACGCCATCAACCAGTACAAGGAGGCCTGAAGACTCAAGAACGTTGCTGAAGAAGGTCTCCGGATTTCGAAGTGCGAGGTTGATCGGTTGGAGCGGAAGTCTCCGAAGAAAGGGCTGCTCGGGCTGCAAAGGTGGCAAAAGCTAGGGTGGTGGAAGAGTCGCTTTCTCAGAAGGTAGCCAGTCTTGAGGCTGAACTGACCAGAGTTCGGGATACTGAAATCCTTGCTCGGGAGGAGGCAGTTGCCGATTATAAGGCTTTCGAAGAATTCAAGCGCGCTTTGATCTGTGAGGCGAAGGGATTCCTTACGACTGGTTTCCAACTCGCTCGAGATCTAACGGCTGAGCTATATCCCGAGGCAGACTTATCCATCGTCACCCTTCAGGAGGCCAGAGCACGAAGATAGGCGCGCAATGCGGCCCCTCTAGTAGAAGCGACTTCTTCTCGTCAGGGTGGCACCGCGAATCCCAATATAGTTCTGCCGGTGACTCCGGGAACAGCTCCAACCGAAGAACGCGAGGGATCTACAACCTCGACCAGCCATGATCGAACCATCCGCGTCGATGATTAGCTTTTTCTGTTTCTTCTCTTTTTTCGAACTTTGTGTAATCGGGATTTTGGCTCCCTTTTTTGAATATTTAGTAATATTTTAAAAGACAATTGATTGTTATGCAATCATGCAGTTTATTGTGCGTTAATGCGGTTCATTTTGGTAAGTTTTAGTGTACATTGGTAGTGTAATATAAGTAGTTTATATTAAAGCCATTATTTTTGACCTTGCAGGATAAATGCATTTTCGTTGAGTTACAAAGAGCTTAAGGAATGCAAGGAAAGTTTTGAAGCAAGTTGAGACTCGTTTGTCAAGTCAAACTGCCAGAAAAGCTTAACTATCGATAATTACATACATAATTATCGGTAGTTCCCTCAATCAGCTGCAGCAAAGATCGAGTTCAAGCCCTGCCAATAGTCCTTATCGATAAATTGCATATGTAATTATCGGTAGTTGATTCAAAAGATGCTAGCCTCCATTTCCTGCATACAAGAATTATCGATAACTGCATGACATTATCGGTAGTTATTTCATTAAGTCAACAATGCCCATTCCAGAAGAAGAGGGTTATCGATAGAAGCATTTCCAATTATCGATAATTGCTGCTCGTAAAGCTTAGTAAGAAGAGCCATTACCGATAATTGTATTCCTAATTATCAGTAATGGGCGCTGCCTTAGCCAAAATATCTTAAGTTTTTGACTTTTTGAAGGGCAAAATTGTATTTTGTAGGTTTGATATATAAGCAATTTTTGGCTCTTATCAGGTGTGTAATTTTTTCTTCCATTACCATAGAATAGAGTAAAGGTTTTTACTTCTTTCCTTCTCCTTAACTTTGATAGGTTTAGTTCATGTTTTAGTGATAATTTCATCTTGTAATTGTGATATTGTTTAGTTTTAATCTGTAACAAGTACTCATTTTAAGTTAATTTCAGTTTCTTGAAGTTAATTTCATATTTTTTTAGTTTAACTTATGCTTTGAATTTTAATTGAAATTTCTTTCAATCATTATGAGTAGCTAATTATCAACTGGAATGAGGAGGGATGCTTGATTTATATCTGATGTATTAATTCTCATAAATAACTTAACTAGACAGATTTGGATATTCATAATAAACATAAAATTTATATATGATCCATAAGGAACTGTCAGCTTTTACCATCTGTTGATAGGAGTTCTTGCCACAGGTGGTTCTTAGCAATTAAGGCTTTCCAAGTGTATGATGTCTGCATTAAATTGTTGTTTATAATGAATATCCTATTTCTTGAATAGTTGGTTAAAAATATATTGTAAAATTTTCCATTCAGATCACTCTTCAGTGTAACTGAGATGAGTAAAAACTGTGATGAATTAATACTAAAGATATAATTGAGTTGAACTCTGAATTCCAGTTTGTCTATATTTCAGTAAGATTATAAACAATCCTTGTGTGTTTTACACAAAATCAAATCTCAAACCACCCATTAATTTTCTTTCTTTTATCTACTCTAAACAACGTTTGGAAAGGATTTTCTTGATTCTCTATGACCGCTTATCTCTGTGGACACAACCATGGGACTCCATGAAATATTATGCTTGCAACGGTAGATCCTACGCTTGGGATTGAATTGCACTTTATACGCGCAAGCATTTTTGGCGCCGTTGCTGAGGATTAGCAACAATTGAGAAGCAGTCAATTCTGAAGTAGCTAGAGGTCACTTGCAATTTCATTGCAAGTCCGGTAAGTTTCTTCACTTGATAGTTGTTTAGCCATTGTAATTATCATCAGAGTGCTTCTTCTTAATTAGTGCATGTCCAATTGGATTCGAGACGAATTCAATAGACTTGTAAGAGTTAATCAAGAGGACTCAGTAAATAGAAGTTCTAATTTTTCTGTAAGTAGCACACTTGAATCGTTTCCAATGGAATTTCCCCATATGGAGAACCCTCACTTTGATCCTGAACAAGTTATTAATTCTCAAAATGCTGAAGGAAGTGGAAGTGGAATTGGAAATAATACTGGTATAGGTAATGGGCAAAATCAAGCTACCAATGGTCAGAATTTTAATGTACCACCTCAGGTAGTTGGTAGGGTAGTTCATAATCAATACCCTCAGTACTAAGCCTTACATCAACCATTGGCCCCTCAGCGAAGAACTCTTAGAGAAACTCTTCACCTTCAGAGATATTCTCTGCCTAGTTGTATCGTGCTGCCTCGTGACGCAGTAGAATATCCTATAAAACCTGATATGGTGAGACTCCTACCCCTGTACCATGGGTTTGAGTCAGAGGATCCATATTAGTTCATGCATGATTTTGAAGAAGCATGCGGTACGATGCTCTATACTGGCGCACCACACGATATAATTTGTTTGAGGATGTTTTCTTTCTCTCTTAGAGACTTAGCTAAGAAATGGTTGATGTATCTTAGGGAGAACACTATTTTCTCATGGACTCAACTGCAACAACAATATTTTGATAAATTTTTCCCACTAGAGAGGACTAATGCTTTAATGAAGGCATTGCAATGTTTTACTCAGAAAACCAATGAATCTTTTGCCAAAACTTGGGAACGATTCAAAAGTTTAACTTATGCAATTCCTCATCATGGCATGGATTTAAGCCAACTCATAGATTACTTTCATCAAGGTTTATCTTCGGATACTAAAATGTTTATTCAAATGATGAGTAATGGCATGTTTTTCGAAAAGAGTCCTGACGAGGCTTGGGATCATTTGGATTTCATTTCTGCACGAGCACGTGATTGGGAAGTTAATACTATCCCAGAAACCTGTCGAACCCCAACAGCTAGTGGTAAATTTACTGTAAAAGAACCAGATGAGACTCAGGCTAGATTAGCTCAATTGATAAAGTAAGTAGAAGCCTTGGAAATGAAGAAAGTAAATGAAGTTTCTACATTACCTGTTTCTAAGGAAGCTGAATTCTGTAATTTGTGTAATATACAAGGGCATTCAATTGATGATTGTCTCTCGTATCCTACTTTCAAAAAGTCTTGTAATGACCAAGCCAGTGTAAATGCCATTTACCAAGGATCACAACAGAAAGTTTCAAATGTTCCTTCTGGAGAGACTTACAATTCAAACTGGAGAAATCATCCAAATTTCAAATGGAGAAATGAAAATACAGGTCCTTCACAAGGGAATTCACAGCAGTTCCACCCACAGCAGCAACAACAGCAAGGATATTACCCCCAAGGGCAATTCCAGACTCATCCAGGTAATGCTCTAAATTACCAACCTCAATCACAAGGGTTTCCTCAAAACCCAAATGCTAGCTTTGCACCATCTTAGAATCAAGCAAATTTTGCTCCTCAGCAAAATCAGATAAATCCATCTGTTTATCAACCTCCACACAAAAAAAATTTGGAAGATATTGTTACTCAATTTATCCAAAGTCAGAATGTTTCTAATACTGATCTGCGTAATTCTGTCAATGAGTTGAAAATGCAGGTTTCTAAACTTAACACTTCTGTAGGTACTCTGCAACAGGAGAAAGGTAAGTTTCCTACCCAATCCTTTCAAGCACCTAAGGGACAGAATAATGTTGATTCAGTAGGTACTAGCGAGGGAAATGTTGAACAAGTTCAGGCAGTCACCACTCTAAGGAGTGGTAAAACAGTTGATAAAACCATCCACCCAAAATCAATTCAAAATGAAATTGTTTTGGATTTTAGTCCACAAAAGATGGGGGATGTGATACAAAATGATTTACCTGAAATTGGGCATCAAATTCTGAAGGAACATGAGGAAGAAAAAGAAATCGAAAAAGTTGCTGAAAAACTTTATACTCCTCCTGCACCTTTTCCTCAAAGGCTTAGAAAGTTCAAGAAACCTACTGATAATACTGAGATTCTGGACATGTTTAAGGAAGTAAAAATCAATTTTCCTATGTTAAAAGCTATCAAAAGAGTGCCAGCTTATGCAAAATTTTTAAAAGATTTATGCACTCAAAAGAGAAAAACAAATGTTCCTAAGGATGCTTTCATGACTGAGATGGCTAGTTCTATCTTGAAAGCCAATACTCCACCTAAGCTTAAAGACCCAGAGTGCCCTAGAATTCCAATTGTTATGGGAGAACATAAAATTGAGCATGCACTTATCGATTTTGGAGCAAGTGTGAACCTAATTTCATATCATGTGTATCAACAATTGGATTTAGGGGAGTTGCAACCAACCTCGATTAATCTCCAATTAGCAGACCGAAGTGTGAAACGGCCTAAAGGGATTGTAAAGGATGTTATAGTGCAAGTCAATAACTTCTATTTCCCTGTGGATTTCATTGTGTTAGAAACTCAGCCTGTACCAGACTCAGGGACGCAAATCCCAATCATCCTAGGGCGACCATTTTTGGCTACTTCTAATGCCATTGTTCATTGTAAAAATGGTGTTATGCAAATTTCTTTTGGAAATATGACAGTTAACTTAAATATTTTCAATGTGTGTAGGCAAATGGAAGAATATGATGATGCTGAGGATAATCAACAAGTAAACTTGATCGATACAGTTGTTCAAGAACACTTGGAACTTCTCTCTGAATTGAATTCTGAAGATGAGAGTAATGATCTGGTAAAGAATCAGGGTTGTGAGGTAAGTATGAAAGATAAGGTAAATTCTAATTTATCTGGTATAAATAATGAAGAAGTGATGGAGGTAAATGGTTGGGTACCTCGTTTTGAGGAATTACCTCCATCAGAAAAGAAATTATTACAATCTTCTGTTGAACCACCAGTGCTAGAGTTGAAGACTCTACCAGTTGACTTGAAATATGCCTTCTTAGGAGAAAATGAAACTTTTCCTATAGTTATCTCTTCTCACTTGAAGACTGACCAAGAAATCAAATGGTTAGAGGTGCTAAGAAAACATAAAACTGCTTTGGGCTGGTCTATTGCAGATCTTAGAGGAATAAACCCCTATTGTATGCACCCATTTTATAAGTCTTGAGGAAAATGTTAAACCCACTCGCCAGCCTCAGAGGCGTCTTAATCCCATCATAAAAGATGTTGTTAGGGGAGAATTGTTGAAATGGTTGGATGTGGGCATCATTTATCCAATTGCTGACAGCAAATGGGTAAGTCCAATTCATGTTGTTCCTAAGAAGTATGGAGTAACTGTAGTGACTAATGAAAATAGGGACTCAATTTCTACACGCACCACCACTGGGTGGCGTGTGTGTATAGATTATAGGAAGTTGAATGAGGCCACTAGGAAGGATCATTTTCCACTCCCTTTCATTGATCAAATCTTGGAACGAGTGGCAGGGCATGCTTATTATTGTTTCTTAGATGGATACTCCGGTTATAATCAAATTGAAGTTGCTATGGAAGACCAGGAGAAAACAACTTTCAATTGTCCATTTGGAACCTTTGCTTTCAAGAACATGCCATTTGGCCTATGTAATGCTCCAGGTACATTCCAAAGATGTATGATGGGAATATTCAGTGACATGGTAGAGAAGATCGTCGAGGTATTTATGGACGATTTTTCAGTTTTTGGTGATTCTTTTGAGGACTATTTGACTAATCTTGAAAAGGTTTTGCTCCGTTGTAAAGAAAAAAATCTTGTTTTGAATTGGAAAAAATGCCATTTTATGGTAGATCAGGGAATTGTCCTAGGACACATTGTGTCAAAAAGGGGCATTGAAGTAGATAAGGCAAAAATTGAGTTAATTGCCAAACTACCTTCCCCAAAAAGTGTTAAAGACATCCGATCTTTTCTCGGGTATGCAGGTTTTTATAGACGGTTTATTAAAGATTTTAGTGCAATTGCACGACCATTGTGCCGTCTTCTTTCAAAAGATATTCCATTCGAGTGGAATGCTGATTGTGAGGAAGCTTTTACAAAATTAAAAGAATCTTTGATTTCTCCTCCAATTATGCAATCCCCGGATTGGAATCTGCCCTTTGAATTGATGTGTGATGCAAGTGATTATGCTATAGGGGCAGTGCTAGGGCAACGCAAAGATGGTAAGCCACATGTTATTTACTATGCCAGTAGAACCTTAAATGATGCACAAATGAATTATACCACAACTGAAAAGGAATTATTGGCAGTAGTATTTGCATTAGACAAATTTAGGTCATACGTGATAGGAACTCCTATTGTAGTCTTTACTAATCATTCTGCTTTAAAATATCTGTTCACTAAGCAGGATTCTAAGGCAAGATTA
>JAESVK010000782.1:528596-540826 GCA_017140935.1 Hamamelis virginiana | reverse complement strand
TACGTCCAAATTAGCCTCTTATCGATAATAGGATACATTTTACTATATATGCTTACGTCCAAATTAGCCTCTTATCGATAATAGGATACATTTTACTATAATTTTACGTCCAAATTAGCCTCTTATCGATAATAGGATACATTTACAATAATTTTACGTCCAACTTAGCCTGTTATCGATAATAGGATAAATTTTACAATAATTTTACGTCCAAATTTGCCTGTTATCGATAATAGGACGTGCTGTGGTTATATTTCGATAATAGGACGTAAAATGTTTTATGTGTGTTTGATTCGATAATTCACTGTATGTGCTTCATTGCCTATCTTATGTGTATTTGGCCCTGTAAGTTTGCATGGACAATTCATTGATTTTAAAAATTCCATTATCAAATTTTTAAATTCTATTACACTCACTATCCTGTTATCGATAATTCGATGCATCTGTAAGAAGTGCTCCAACTTACATCGGAACGTATTGCTTATTTTCAGTATAATTATATGCAATTTGTGGCACTCATTTTTTAGTGGTCATTTTCAGACAGCATGGCTAGAATTAGGCAATCCGAAGAGTTGCTGGCTGATTTGAAAGCAAGACAGGCGAAAGAAGATAAAGAGAAGGCTCAACAAGAAGCGAAAGCCAAGGCAGCTGAAAAGGAAAGGAAAAAGGCAGTGACTGTGGCAAGACAGGCACAGCTGAAGGGTAAGAGTACACAGAAACGTAAAAAATCTCCAGGCACTGAGAAAGGGATTTCCATTCCTGCACCTACAAGCCAAACTCCTACAAAAAAAGCTAAATTGACATATAAGGGCAAAGGCAAAGTGAAATTAGCTAAACCCGCATCTGATGATTCCGATTCTGATTCACCTTTGGGGCCTCAATCAGGTGATATATCGGGTGCTCCGAGTTAGCAACTATTGGAACAGGTTGAACCAGTCGTGGAAGTCCCAAGCATGGATGCACGCATTCGTCATGCGCCTAAAAAGCCAAAACAGTCATGGGAGGAATTTTTAAAAGGTAAGGGCTTCAAAGCTGAGAGGTTTATTAAGGCCAGTGCTTTTAACCATGAGAGCGAAGTTATTAAAGTGCTAATGAAGAGGGGATTGGGTGTATGGATGAGCAAAGGAAAAAGGTACAAGTCGGGAGTCATGCGCAAATTTTATTCAGTTGCAATGAAGGATGACACTTCAGATACTATTACAGCCCGAATGAGCATAAAAAATACAGTTAAGGTAACTCCCGATTTAATAGCTAAGTTTTTGAATATTGAGCGACCTTCTGCAAATGAAATACAATATCCTCACAATAATTTTAAAAGTCCTGGAAGGCCTGATACAATGAGGATCATCTTTACTACTCCCGTTCCTCCAAAAGATGATGGGTCTACGTACCCAATTGGATACATGTCTCCAGAGTTTGCCACAATAAATAAACTCATCCATTATAATCTTTACTGTCGAGGTTGTGAGGGTGCACCAAAACAGGCAGAAGTCGATCTTTTGATTCACTTTATGGGGGATGCTGTTATTGATGTAGCTTCATTGATTTTTGATGATATTGTTCAATTTATTTGTGAGAGATCCAATCGTCTCATGCCGTTCCCTCAGTTGATTACTCAGCTATGTATTGATCAGAGGGTGATATCTGCAGAGTCATACAGTTTTGGTGAGGGAGGTATAAATCCAGTTTCTTCTTCTATGAGACCTATGGCTAGGGCTGAGGATGCTCCTTCCACACATGCAACACATGGAATGAAGAGCCGTCATACATCATCTACCAGTGCACCGCAGGCAGCACCGTGTGAGCCTCCTATTATGGATACGTTGCATGCCATCCAATCTCAGTTAAATTCACATGAGGAGAGAATGAAAAAATTTGAGACACCAGTTTACAATGACTTGCAGACTTTGCATGCTCAGACAGCACCGTCTGACCCTAGTATTATTGATATGTTGCGTGCCATTCAATCTCAGTTGAATTCTCATGAGGAAAGAATTAAAATTTTTGAGAGTAGAGTATACAATGATATGCAGACTTTGGATGGCCATATTCGGCGTATTTTGCGGCGTCAAGAATTTCAGTGGAATATGCAACTTATTCAGCAAGACAGAATGACACAGATGGCTGATAGGTTTCGTGCAACACCTTTCCCTCCGATACCTCCTGAGTATTGGACAGAGTTCGGTTACCCTTCACCACCCATAGAAGGTAATGAAAATGAAGCTGAGGATGTTGTTCTAGATAAGGATGCTGCTACTACTTCTGCTACTACTTCAGAAAAAGCTAAGGATCTCAATGTAGACGATAGAAATGTAGCCCATGCTACTCCACCTAAATGAACTATCATAACTTAATTATAATATTTTTTGTTATTTCTATATGTTATATTTGGTGTGTTTTTGAACAATTTAATTTTAATATTAGGTTGTTATGATTAAAATATATAGACACAAACTAGTAAGTAATTTTCCGATATATAGGTACGCAAATTTATAGTAGTCTTGCTTCATAGAATTAACTTTACATTCCATGCGATGATATGAGGTTTGCAAAAAATACATAAAGTAATCACCACAAAAAGTTGGAAATTAGCAATAAGATAAGGTCACTGATTTTGACTATTAGTAAAAAAGAAAACTAAAAAGTACGTGATTTTAAATAAAAACTATTAAAAAGTCACATGAGACATTTCGTGCATCTATTACGACGGTATCATTATATAAGTTAACCCAACATGATGATTGCGCAAACGTTCAAATTTCCTCGCTAAATTCTTCGTCAGTGTCCGGAGCGAATGCATCGCCAATATCACCGCCATTGTCATCATCTGAATCATCTTTCTGTGAATCGACATCAGATTCAGTTCCGCAAATATTCGTCAAAGACTCTACAACTTCATGAACCTCTTTATATAGAAGAGCGCGGGCATTTTTTTCGCACTCCAACTGAACCTGAACTCTGTGCTTATCCATAACCGAAGCCACTAGCGAGGATTCTGAAGCGTCTAACTTATTCTCCAGCTCCTCGATAAGTTTGTCTTTTTCTTCAAGCAATTGTCGAAGTTCTCCCTCCTAAAATGACATAAAATATTAGCCACATATTTAAAATATATATTAAATATAACTTTTATTAAACATGCAAACGACTCTATGCTTATTCGCCATTTACGTGCATGCAACCATGCAAAGCACAATATACTAAATATTTTTTGGACATAAATATAACTTTCATTAAACATACTTTTGTCATTGAAAGAAACATATTCTAGGTCTTAAATGACTTTCCCATACAAACATGCATGTAACCGAATATACTGTCAACTTAGTTATGGAGTTGAAATGAGGATGTTTATGTACATATACCGTTGTATCATTTGGCTCAATTTTCTGTCTTTTGGCGGATCGACCATCGGAAGACTTAGGTGAACCCGACATAGGTATTCTTAACACGGCTCGTTGTAAAAGTGTTTAGTAGTATCAGTAAGAATTACAAAAAATCGGTGTAAGTTTTTAGTACTACGAGTAAGAATTGACAAAGAAGTAGCAACAGATGAGTTGCTACTTATAGCCAACATTTTGCAAGACATCCCAAATTAGGTAGTTGAATGCATTAACTGTAGTTTTACAAGTGCATTAATATGTCTAAAATGAATTTTCAAATATTCATCATTTCACCTTCATAAATGATTGTAGGTGTAGATTTATTTTAATAAAAAAAAATCTTCTATGCATATTCTCCTTTAGAAGATTTTGATACGTGGTGGTGTTAAAAGTACTTTCAATTAACACACAGCCACATACTGTGTTGCCAAATGTATCAGATGAGGTGTACTAAAGTACATTTAATAGCGATATGACTTTTGACCTTCAATTAGGAGTGTAGGTGTAGAAAAGATAAGGTCACTATTTTGTTCATTGCCTATTCACATTCATAAAGGACGTGGCTATAAAAGGTCTTTCAATAAAGATATAGAGATATACTGCAGAAATTATTATGAGTAGATTTGGTGGGAGACTTCATATCGATAATGAACTGTGAAATGTGTTAGATGAGGTGTCAAATAGTTCAATAAATATTGATACTGTATATGATCAAAATTGAGTGTCAGAGTAGATTTGGATATACATTTGAATATCTTCATTTCATATTCATAATAGATTTCAACTTCAGATGTTAAAAGTAAAAGTCATTTCAGTACAGAGACAGTGACATATTTAAATAAAGACGGTACGAGTAGAGTTGGTGGGATACTTCATATCGATACTTAATTCTCATATGTGTTAGATGAGGTGTAAAAAGGTTCAATAAATTTTGAGACTGTAGAGGATCAAAATTGAGTGTCGGTGTAGATTTGGATATAATTATGAATATCTACATTGTCTATTCAGAATGGAAAAGGACATGATGTTAAAAGACCTTTCAATAAAGAGATAGTGACATCTTTCAACAATGTCGGTCGGAGTAGATTGTGTTGAAGATTTCATATCGAAATTGAAGTGAGAAATGAATATGAGTTGAAGGGTTCAAAAATCACAATAAATTTGTTTACCAGAAATACATTGAATATTGAATGTTGGAGTAGATATGGGTATTGATTTCATATTAATAAACAATTCCAACACAGTGTGTGTACCATTGGTGAAAAAAAGTACAATTAAAAATGAGAGGCGTCACATGACCTTAAAATATTAGTGTAGGAGTAGATTTGGTTAAAGATAAAAATTATTGAATGCTTAATGACAATGGCAAAAGGACGTGGTGTTAATAGGACTTTCAATAAAGAGACACCGACTTAGTCAAAGATTAGTATGTGTTGGTCTTCAAGTGCACATTAAATAGAAAATTCACTTTTTTAGTATGTGTTGCTCTGACACTAATATTGCCACTTACAGTTGACTTTTCCAACACAGTGTACTTCATCAATTGTAACTTAAATTGACAATTGCGTGCGTACGTTAAAGGCCATTAACTCAATGGAATCACGTGCACATGCATTGCAGATGAAGATAACACATTGTGCCAATACAGAACTCGTCAGTTAGTATTACATGTGCCATTGCATGCAATAACTGGGATGCTATCAAACAAGTAAGCTACTTCATAATCTCGCAAAAGAATTGCAAATCAGTCCTTAATAACGAATCGGGTAAGATATACAGTTATAATTTGTTTACTTTGTTGTTTCGATAATATATATTATATTTAAATTTGATACTAAGTTTAGGAAATTTTCAATTACAACATGTTTATGTTTGGAATTATAATACATATATATATATATTTAAAATAACAGTAGAGCAATTTTCTATCTTATAGTTCAATGCATATCAATTTTCAATATATTACGTAAATTTTGGAAACCAAAATTGGTTTTCATAACAGGATCCAGAAATTTTACTATACAGGTAAGTAGAGGGCATGATGGCTGAAGATTCATTAGAACCTAAAGTCGGGCAAGAGTTTTTGAATATTCAAGAGGCGTATGATTTCTACCATAAGTATGCTAACAGTGCAGGTTTTAGTGCAAGGATGTCATCTAGTAAAAAGCGGAAAGATACGGATGAGACAGTTTGGAAGGCTTTTGTTTGCTCCAAGCAAGGGGAAACAGATAACACATACCACAACGAAATAGGAAGTTCAAATACTCAACGAAATAGGGGTGGTACAAGAGTCGGTTGCAAAGCTAAGATGACAGTAGTTAAATCACACGGACGTGAAGTTCGGTCAGTTAGTATGTTTACAAAAGAACACAATCATGAACTTGCAACCCCCAAGAAAGTGCAGTTTCTATGATCCCACCGAAAAGTATCTGAGGCAAAGAAAAATTTGTCAAGTTTGCTTTCACTTGCGAATATCCCACCTAGTCAAAGATTTTCAATAATGGAAATTGAAGCTGGAGGAATACAAAATATGGGTTGCACAGCGCGGGATATGCTTAACCATAGTCAGGATGTGAGGGAAGGGATGAAAGGTCATGATGCTGATACAGTGAATGAATTTTTCTTGGGCGAGCAAGAAAAAAATCCGGCATTTCGCTTTGTGATCGACACTGACAATGAGAACAGGTTGCGGCGATGTTTCTGGGCAGACGGAGAAGCTCGGCGTTCCTATGCTAATTTTGGCGACGTTGTTGTTTTTGACACGACATATAACACTAATAAATATAGTATGATTTCTGCTCCTTTTATTGGCGTAAATCATCATGGACAATCAATTGTATTTGGTTCAGCATTCCTAAGTGATCAGACAGTTGAATCCTTCATATGGCTTTTCACGTCATGGTTGTCTGCTATGCCTAGTGCCGCACCTAAAGTAATAATAACCGATCAAGACCTCGCGATTTCGAAGGCCATCCGCATTTCGATGCCACAGACATTCCATCGTCTTTGTATATAGCATATTACGTCCAAATTTTCTGATAAGATCGGGGTCGCAGCTCACATCCAATATTGGAAAATTTTTGAAAAGAGTATTTGGGCCTCCGACACCCCAAATGAATTTGAGGAGAGTTGGCATAATGCTATTGCAGCAAGTGGTTTGGTAGACCATGATTGGCTTTTGTCGCTATATGCGATTCGCAATAGTTGGGTGCCCGCGTATGTGAAAAGCATATTCTCATGTGGAATGTCGAGCAGTCAGAGAGCTGAAAGCGCACATGCATTCTTCAAAAGGTGTATTTCAAAGAACCACTCGTTGATGGAGTTCATTACACGGTATAACCGTGCAATTGGACATCAGAGGCATAAAGAGTTACTGGCTGACCACATCGACATCAATGAAAGTCCACGGCTTCAAACTCGGTTTCCATGCGAAAGACAAATGGCAGGTATATATACCAAGTCAAATTTTCTTGCATTTCAGGCTCAACTAATCGAAAGTGAATCGTTGATCATGCGTGATGCGGAAGTTCCAATAAACATGAAGCAGGTGTATAAAGTTTATGATGCCCTTAATGAAAGTGCAAAGGTTCGCTATATCGTGAATGACAGAGAGGGAGATAATGTTTCATGCAGCTGTAAATCATTTGAGTTTAGCGGAATTCCATGCAGCCACATCATTTTATTTCTGTGAAGCTTTCAAGTGGCGCTTATCCCAACCCAGTACATTTTGCATCGTTTGACTAAAGATGCTAAAGCTGGACGTGTAATTGACGATCTTGGGGTTGAAGTGACTGATGTTTTTGACAAAGCTTTGCTTACAAGGCATAATAAGTTAGCCCAAAAGTCGAGTAAATTGATCGATGCAGCTTCGCTATCAATTGAGGGAACGGAGTTTGTGTGTACTGCATTTGATAATATGAATATAACTATTCATGATCAGAATAAAGCAAGAGGATTCATTGGATATAATTATGGAGAACAACATATGCTAAACAAAGATAGTAATACAATACTAGATCCAATGAAAGCGAAGTCCAAAGGTTCAGGGAGAAGATTGAAAGCTGGTAAAGACAAGCGTATACCGAAGGCCAGAAAATGCAATGCATGTGGCCTAAGAGGCGTCACGCATGACAAAAGAAATTGTCCGAATATGCCTAGTCGGTTAGTACATTTAAAAATATATTAGTTTATAACAGCAACCTTTTCAATATGTACTGTGGACTATATATATATTAATTATTATATGGATAAATCTGGAAATATACCGCTATTAATGAATGACAAATTGTTCTTCTTGTGCTTAGGTCATTCAGGAACGAACAGAATAATCTTTCAACCGATTCTGAAGATTCGAACTTTACCCCACTTGGTGGTAAGCTCCACCCCTAATTACTAATAAATTTGATAAGTTATATATAATCGGGACGATAAAAAAATAAATCCATAATGTTGACATGGACAATCAAATTAATTTTGATATTTTATTATTTTTATTTTGCAGATGACAATTGTACAGGATTGGAATTTGATGGAAACTTCTAAATGGAGCGAGCAACGTTCTGAGTGATTACTTGAAATTGAGATGTGGACTATTGGTGGTAATTTGGCAGCTCTATATAATAGGACTAATTTGTGAGTGTTTACTTGATGAATTAATATTAGAATAGATTATAAATATTCTGACAATCAGTTATATGTGTAATTTAGTTTAATGCATGCTTTGACAAGTTGCATTATGGATATTATTATTTATAAAAATATTATCGATAATTGGAAACCAAAAAATCGATAATGAATTCTGTCGTTGAGAGAGACAGTGATAAAATGCTTCATAAACACTTCAGAGGTCGATGAGAGAGGGAAAAGTATGTGAGAAAATTTGTATTAAATTATTTCCCAACATAACATAATATAGATTTCTCTCACAACCAACAAAAACTGCATTGAGAAAGAGTAAATGTTAATCACACCAATCGACACACGCTCCTTTCGGGATTGGTGGAGTCCTTACTAGCGATATGCAGGAGTGGGCATTGAAAGCATTAGCGAAATAATAACGTATAAAGCGAAGTAAAATTAAATTATTGAGGAATGATTGTTTTATTTTTGATTCATTAATTGAATTATCAAAAAATTTAAGTAACACAATCACAATATGCTTATGTCAGTCTTGAATGTAAATAGTAACTTATTTAAAATAAGGGCGAAGATTTAAAAGGTATGTCCGAGTTGCAAAAAGAGACATTTATTTCTAGTGTTGAAGCCTAACATCATTCCTTGGCATCTTTATTACGTAAATTTAAATTATTCATACTGCTTAGAAGAGAGTCACAAAAATTCACAACTCTTTCAGACGCATAACGCTCCATCTCTATTCTACTGTGCAAGTCATCCAACGTGTTAGATGAGCTAGAAGAACCTACAGTTGAATCAGATTTATGGTCTCCTTGGATGCTTGATGAATGGGCCAACTGAGTAGGAAGCCATTTGATGAACCCACAACCGTTGGAGCGTTCATTACTCTGAAAATTAAAGTCATTTTAAATACTGATTCGTAGATTTGGCAAATAAATTATATATGTATGGTGTAATTTAGTAACTTACATGCGCTTGAGGACATATCCAAAAACGACGACCGATGTTACTACCTCGTCTAGCGGTTAATACATTGCATTGGCCACTTCCGCATGGACACAGTTGCAATTCGTCGACCCACAAGAAGTACTCGCACGAAATTGGGGTTGAATTATCCGTTTTGTTAAACTGAATAAGTAGATAGTTAATATCGTAGCCGCACATCCTTAAAATTCAAAGAATGGAAAATGATAAATATAAATTTGACTATTTAATACCCAGAAAGGACATCGGTAGAATTCACGTCCAGGATTTTTTGTTGTGTTTGATGTGCTTCTCACACAAGGGCCCCGTCCGCACCGGCAAATGATAACAACCATCGATTAGGCTACTAAAATAGCATGTATACCTTAAGTTAATATGAAAATTAAGTGTATTCAATTTTTAATACGGTAAAAAAAAATTATTAAACGATATGCACATATCTATCTCTTCATTGTCAATTTGCGATGCTTACTCCAGAATTTTAAGCAACGTATTTGAATATGTTAAATTATGTATTAATTCTCACTCTCAAGCAACTATCTGAAATGTCATGATAGCAGGTACTATAGAGATTTTCACGAAATACATAAATGCATAAATGAATCTTTAACCAAATTGATATCAAATTTGAAAGCATTTTTTTTTTTAAATTATAATATTAAATATTAAGAGCAAACAATATCATACTACTCACTTGCAACAAATACATCAATTCATCTTTAACCATTTTTAATCAAAATTGAAACCATTTTTGTAAAAATTTTAATTTTAAATATAAAGACCAAACAATAACATAATACTCACTTGCAACTTCAATAACCTTTGGCTTCGGTATTGTATTCAGTGATTTGGAAAAATTCACTCCCTATGTGTGTCAATATATACCATACATGAGTGAAAAAAATTTATGCCCTCAAGCCTATACCTATCTAGTAAGTATTACTAGCAAGTTCACATGTTGCTACCACTGCTGCTTTCAGAGATTTCCATCACATCTATATTATATAAACATGATATATCAAAGTATATTGTACTTCACTAGATTACAAACCAAGTTGTATGTCATTGTATATGACAAAATTTTTTGTGATATCTGCAATATTCTCGGGTGGAATACATTAGCCTTTAAATGCATTCACGGGTATGAATGCATGACAAGTAGCTTTCATGTTACATAGCTTACTGTGTATACGTGATTTTTAAGAGATCTTCTGGGTATTTGTAAAGTGAAATCAATCCACAAGTCCATCAAACTGTTTTCAACTTTAATCACTTTTAATGTCGAAATAAACTGTTTGTTTTTATAACAACTTTGAAATTTTTTTTACTATAATACCCCTCGTAGGATATAAAATTTAAAATATTTTCCATGTTTATATATACTCCTCAATCATACACATAATTCCCAAAAATATTACATAAACCCCCCATCCAATTCAGATACTATAATAAAAGACAAATTATAAAGATTTCTTAGTTTTATATATATTTGAAAGTGTGTGCATTATAATTTTAAAACTATCTATGGCAAAAATGAATGACTTATTTTATTGTAACCCATTCATTATGATTTTCATACCTATATTCACTATATTCCAAGCCCCAGTAATATGTTACCCATTATAATATTCTAACAATTATCAATTTTTAAATATTATTGGTTTTTGTTTTCTTGGTTTTTTTTTTTATTACATTATGTAAATAAAGCATTTAATATCAACTTTTAAATTATTTGTATGCTCCTAATTGTAAAACATACAATTAATTAAGTCAAATAGAGAAATATATATTATAATTTTATTAATAATATTTATGGATATTATAAGTTCATGTTTATTTTATTAATTTATCCTTCATATTTAAATATATTTAGGTAGGGTTGATTTTATATAATTTGAATCGTGATAGAAACAATTGTAATATTTTTGTACATTTTTTAATTTACATAACTAACACTACAATCTTAACCAAATAAGAAACAATTAGTAAAACTAAATAGGTAATATAATTTAATAATAAAATTTAAATATATATAAAAAAAATATTTATCTATATTTGTTTAGGTAGATTATTAATGGTTAAAAATAAATATAAAATTGAGAGCATGATTTGATTTGAGTTTAGTTTAGATGAACTTATGGGATATGAAACAATTGTAATAGATTTATCTCTCTAACTCTTTAATAATATCCTATTTCTAATTTTATATCCCATAAAACATAATATGGGTACATGGTCTAGTGTTTATACATGAAATCTTTTCATCCTGAGGGAAGCATTAACGATAATTAATTGGATATAAAATATTTGGATTCCATTGATGCTGGGCTGAGTGAAGAACCCGTACAATAGTATTATCGAATAATTTGTATTTTCAATTTTCAATAATTGCATGCAATTCTAACGCCAATTATTATTATCGATAATAATAAATAGAAATATCGATAATAGCATTGAAAATCACCACCTTTTATCAATATCACAGTTTTGGGGAATGGAGTTGGCTAGAAAATAGAATATTATGAAAAATGGTTAATTCAAATTATCATATTTACGTGCTTAATGCTTTCAATATGACGAGTAATGCATATGGATAATATAATAAGTGCATCTACAAATATTATAATTTTTGGCTAATTTTTATATCCTCAATTTTCATATTTCTCATTCCATTATTAATCTTGCATGCATATGACGGGTTTTAATTCAAAAATAGTTAATGTTGTGTCCAAGAACAAAAATTTAATGGTTTTAATTTAAATTCTATTTAATTCCTCAACTAAAAATTAGTTAAATATATATTATATATTACTTTTTTTTTATTTAACTCATTAATTTAAAATCATTTTATTTTATATATATTTCTTTAATTTCAGTATGAAATAATTATAAGTATTAACGATGAATGAAACCCAATTATCGATAATGCTGAGGAAGTGAGGAGAGTAACCGTATCGGTCCATTATCGATAATTATCGATAATGCTCAGGACAGTGGCGTGGTAAAGGCATGGAGATAAAAGGTTGTGTTAGTTTTGGAAAATAATTCTCAAACTAACCTACTTTTCATTTCCCACGTAACCGACAAACCCTGCAGCGTTCAGAAGTTACTTTTAATCAGAGCCGTTTCTTCAAGCTGATTTTGGGATTGACGGAGTCGCTCATGAGCGACGTCCCTCATGATATCCAATTCGTATATATATATATATATATATATATATATATATATATA
>JAESVK010000782.1:478582-506114 GCA_017140935.1 Hamamelis virginiana | reverse complement strand
TGCGCTTGAAGTCTAGAAAAATTTTAAAATGATTTTTATTGTGATTTTCAAATTGGTTCAATGTGGTATTCGAATATTTAGCCAGACTAATTATTGAACAAATAAGATCATCGCCCACCTTGTATTGTTTGACAGTAATTAATTTAATAAGAACAATCGAACTTATTATTTTTTTATTGTCTAAATATAAACACTAAAACCAATTATTATAATATGTGAAGTTAAATTTGAAATAATTGAAAAAAAAAGTTATATATTTGAAAAAGAAAAAAAAACTTGGAGGTTAAATAGAAAGGTTTACATCATTTTTTTTTTTTTTTTTTTTTTTTGGGTATGTTGGTAAAGGGTATTCTATGCTAACTTGCGCGTATCAGACTAAATTTCTTATTCAGTCAAAGACAATTCATCTACGTCGAGACTAAAAAATTAATGAGAATAAATTCTTATGACCGAAGAAATTGCTGAGATTCGAATTCAAGATGTTCAAGTTGATGCCTCGCTCCAAATACCTTTCAGATAATCCCTCGAGATTCTGGAGTATTATTCATCAGCGACTTAATCAGAAGAATCTTCAAAAAAGAAAAAGAAAAGATAAAAAAAGTAAACAAAAGTTAATCCTTGGAAACCGCGCCTACGCATGATATATACAGATATAAATACAACCTTTCCCTCTTCTCTCTCTCTTCAAAGCAGTCTACTTAACTTCAAAACCCAAACACACGCACACTCTGAGACCCCAAGGCAAGAACCCCATCCGTATCCTTGTACGGATCCTCAAAGCCATTACCAGTGTAAGAGTTACGATAATCGGTTCTTTTCATCATATGGCTCTTTTTCAACTTATTTTGTATGTATTTTCTGTTATTAATCGTGGGTTCTGTTTGGATTGTGTCTTTTGTGAGAATTTGTGTGCTTTCTTGTTTAATTTTCTGCATTATTAATTCGTGTTGCTTAGTTCATTCATTGATTTCGTACTAATTAACCAATATTTTGTCTTGTTTGATTTTTCTTTTTTCTTTGTTATGATTTTTTTTTCTCTGTTATTGATATGATTATCATTCTACATTACGGCATTGTAGCTTCGAAGTTCTCGGATTGACGCATCAGACAGTATTCTTTTTTATTTTCTTTCTTTTTTTGAGATTTGAAGTTCCATTAGTGTAATTTGTAGTCTTGGGACTTACCCTTTGTTTGGTCTCTGAGAAAGTGGAGGAAAATAAAAGAAAAGATAATTTTCGTTTCTTATGTCCTGGGAAAGGTTAAGGACATGTGTGAGGACACGTGTCCGCCCTTAGACATATCTTTCTAAAAAAGTAATGCTTTCACAAAAAGTGAAGTCCGTATCAATTTCAAATTTTGGCACTTATGTGCTGTAATGCATTAATGCTATATTTTGACATTTCCTATCTTTTTGAAGAGAAAGTATGATATGGCACAAGTAGGAAGTGCCAAATTTTGTCAATGCCTGATTTTGACAATGGCAGCTCAAATAGCATCTCATTGAAGGCATACTTTTAAAACCCCAAATCTAAATGTGAGGGCAATTAATGTTAACTAAAGATTCAAAAATTATATATGAAAGAAGTGGTATCCTACACTTGGCTAAAATAGGAGAGAGAGTTTTCCTACTTTTTATATCTATAAATATTATATAGTATTTAAATTTTAGAATGATTAGAGGTTTTCTTGATGTTTTGGTTTTTGAGGGAATAAAAAAAAAAAAAGCCTGATAACAGTTGACCTGTCACATGACTGCAATGTGGTTGATAGTTTGACTGGATGTGGATTTGATAGGCTTTAACTCTGTTACTGTTAGTGTTTATGTTAGAGAGAGATCTCTTTGTGTGTGTGCGCGCGTGGGCACACGTGCGTGCTTATGGTGTTATAATGTTGATGAATGCAAGTTTTGGCTCTTGTGCTAGATTGCTTGATGATTTCTATTTATTTCATATGTAAATGGTTTTATTTATTTATTTTATTTTATTAATTAAAAGGCGTAATTCTTTACTCTTTACCATTGGAAATAAGATTTTACGATCAGATCTTCCCCTTTATTTCCTTTATTGCTGTATACTACGCAACGAAGTTTCATTTCATTTCATTTTATTTTTTTGATTATTTTGCTTGGAGGAAAGCTCGGATTCTATAATTGTTGCTGTCAATGAGGTACAGCTTATAATTGAATTTGTTTTGTGATTATTTCAGACAGAAGGCAAATTAGCCCGTCATTAATTTATTTTGTTTTATAATCTATACTTATTGAACACCTGGAGGGAATTGATGGAAAATGAAGGAACCCCAGCTGTTGCAGTGAAGAAGACAGCCCTTACACCTAAGGCTATTATATACCAGAAATTTGGTAACCAGGCATGCTATGAGGTAGAGGAAGTACAGGAGGCTCCCCAAAATGGATGCCCGGGATTGGCCATCCCGCAGAAGGGTCCCTGCCTTTATCGCTGCAGTTTGAAGCTTCCCAAAATTTCTGTTGTGTCAGAAATCTTCAAAAAAAAGAAGGATGCTGAGCAATCTGCTGCAGAGATGGCTTTGGAAAAGGTTTCTTTATGCTCCTTTTCATAAATTACCACTGTAATCTTATTTGGCTGACTCGCCATGTTTAGCTGCAATATATTGTCTCAACCTGTGAATGGTGATGTTATTTAACAATGGAAATTATGTTAATTGCCTATGAAGATATTACATGATCGATATTTTTGTCTGTTTAAAATATGCATTTAAAAATATCAGTTTAAAATATGCATTTATCTTTGACAGTTGCTTGGAAGTTACACATCTTAGTTTCCTTTAAGTTTTGTCCGTATTTACTTAATTGCATTCAATCATCAATTATCTATTTTTAAGTCAATGTATGAGGATATATCTATATATATAAGAGTTTTTTGTTGTGTTACATAGTTTTCACAAGCAGATAACTCCTACCTATAAGCTTCTTGTGCTAACATATATGTTATAACTAAAATTTGTTTTTAAAGTTTTCAGTTATGTAACTGCCACTTTTATGACCATAATGGTTAAGCAGTTGTACTAGTGTGCACTAGGATTCGATATAATGATGTTAAGAAATGTAGGCTTAATTAGTAGATAGATGACAGTAATTCTAGAGTCTTGATTGATCAATGAATATAAATTTGCCCAATCTCTCTATTAATTGAAAGAATCTTAGGCCCCTTTTGCATTTTCTTTTCCTAAAATCACTTTGAGCTAACTATCTCTTCACATATTTATCTAGAATTATGTTCAAACCAATTCTCTAGATATCAAAATTTCCATTCTAAAAGTGATTGTGACTTAAGTTGGGGGCTCCTAGCTTTTGCTACAATCTCTTCTAGTATTTAAAATTTTCAAATCATCGTCTAAAAGTGATTATCACCCCATCTCCAAACTCAAGTTTAGGAAAAGCTAACGCAAATAGGGCCTTAGTACTGTTGATAGGCCCGATATGTATGGCGGGGAATTATCATTGATTTATTGAACGTGCCAAAATTACCTAGTATCCATCCATTATGCTGCTCTGCTAGTTCATATCAGTCCTTATTGGCCAATGTGCTGCTGTATACATTGGTACTGTATAATACAGAATGATACTGTACAATGTAGTCCTTGAACCATTTCATCATAGTGAAATGGGGTTTATTTACTAAAAAATAAAAAGGGGTTTGACTCCCTATTTTTGTTATTTTTCTAAACTTTTCTATTTCGAGGCTATTTTTCTTGCCATTCTTCTCCTAAATCTTAGAATACTCATTTTTAAGCAGCATACATAAGCTTGCACAAAAAAGGAGAGTAAAAGAAGTTAGAATCAAGTCTCAAACTTTGGAATGAAGGCTTTAGTGTTTTGAAAATAATTTTTTTCTTTGTTCAAAGCTAAGATGCTCTATTTTCCTTAAATTTATTTATTTTTTCTTTTTGGTTAGAACCTTGATTTTTAGCCTAGATCTTACATTGTTTAAAGGTTTTACAATAATATTTGTTTATGAAATATAGGACAACTTGTCTTAGGCCTACAATGTTTTAAAGTCATTGCTTAAGGTAATCAATTTGACCCTACAAGTCTTACTGCCAATTCATAATGGCGGACACACAAAGGGTGATAATTGATAGGTCACAAGAAGGATTCGCTTGAACCTCTAACAACTAATAAGGAAAGTAATCTAATTTGGTCCCATGGTGCACGACCTGTAATTCACAAAGTGAATGTTGAATTTCTATTTTACAGCTTTAGAAGCTTTCTTTGGTCCCATGGTGCACAACTGGTTAGAAGCTTTCTTTGGTCCCATGGTGCACAACTGGTAATTTGCAAAGTAAATGTTGAATTTTGATTGTTCGGATTTAGAAGCTTTCTTTGGAGGTACCTTCCTTACTAGTTGTTAGAGGTTCAATCGTATCCTCCTTGTGACCTATATCTTATCACCCTTTGTGTGTCTGCTTCTATGAACTGGCAGTAAGAATTGTAGAGTCAAGTTGATTGAAAAATATAACATTTGCTTCTTGTTCATGCTTCCTAAAATAGGTACTTTTAGTTGATATTATTATTTCAGATTAACTTGAACATTTAGTTTAGAGGAACGCTTTACAATGTGTTTGTTTCTCATATTTATTTATTTATTCAATTTTTGCTTTCTGTTTCAGCTTGGCATCCATCCTGCAATGTACAATCCTATTGTACAGGATCCATGGGATGAGTTGATTGGTCGTGTCTCACACTTATTTTCAGATGAGGTTGGTTGTTTTTACTTAAATAGAATGTGATAGAATGGCTTTTGTTCTACTGGATAAAAAAATATGTCTATTTTTTATGTTTATAAATCGATGCGTTAAGATTATGTGGCTTCATTCACTTTTATGAATCTTTGTCATAATATCCATCACTAGTGCGGCAATTGACCTAGCTGTATAGCTCTAATATGTTTTTGGCATCTACTTTCTTTTTCTTCTTTTATTATCTTATTTTATTGAAGCTCTTGTTGTGCTATGCTTTGTACATTTATCTGATTCTTACAAGACTTAACTTCCTATTGAAGCAATGAAGGAAATTGAGTGCGAATACTTATCTATGCTATTATTAGTTGAAACTTCCTTTTGATCTAACCTTTCCAGCCTTTGATAATACTCCCAACTTTGTTTTAATCATATGTCATCCTATACTTTAATAAGATACAATTTTCAATTAGTAGTTCTCTATAACTTCCAGATTCCCATGCCTCTTTAAACTACGGAATTGGAATCTTTTTTAAAGAATTCAATTAATATCCATGCAAGTTACGAGTTACGACTCACTACTTCGTCTATAAATTTGTGTAGACTCTGTTGTTAAGGAAACAGCTTTGAATTGTTTTTCAAATGTCCTAAATGTTTGTAGCTGCTTTTTCAGTCAGTGCTCAATGTTCTATGAATGGGCTAAATTTTGAACTGTCCGTAATATGATAGCATGACCAATGGCCATGCATAATTATTTATTATGGAACTCTGGGTCTTTAGCTTTAACATTTCAATGACTGACAAAAAGTAAGCAATTGGGCATATGTGTAAAACATTGGATAATAAAAAAGATTAAAAAAGGGTTAATTGCACTTTTGTACCCTGTACTTTGGGGTGTTTTTCAATTCGGTCCTCATACTTCTATTTTTCTCAATTTCATACCCATACTATTTAAATTTTTTCAATGAAGGACACATTGGAAACAGACGTTAACGAAGTGGACAGAAAGCTGACTCGGATTAAGGGGTAGTCACGCGAATCCTAACTGGCAAACAGGATGGAGATAAAGGCCCCGTTCATTTAACCGGTTACTCATTTGAATGGCATCTTTATCCATTCAAACAGAGCCTTTATCTCCAGCCTGATTGCCAGTTAGGATTCGTGTGGCGACTGCTTAATCCATGTCAGCTTTTTGTTCACTTACTTAACGTCTGTCTCCAATGGAAAAATAATATGAGGACCGAATTGAAAAACACCCCAAAGTACATGGTACAAAAGTGCAATTAACCCAAAAAAATAAAGATCATATGTTAGCATTCATCCTCGGGATATGTTCCATTAATTGTGGAACTTCCAATTATCAAGAAGAGTGAACTATGCAATAAACCAAACATTATAATCCTTTTTGTAACCTTTGGTTTATATTTCTAATAAGCACGTGTATTTGTTGAGTGTATTTGGATATTTGTCACTAGTGATTGACTGTGTGCTCTCTCCTATATATATATATATATATATATATATTTGGTTATACGGGAATGATTCTGTGCGTTTATGATGACTTCAGTTCAAGTGAGTAGGATGCCTTTAACTAATTGTGGGATATGTATTTTGAAACCGATTATCTCATTAGATACTCTTCTTATTTATGTCATGTATGCTAAAAATCATAGTGATCCAATGTCAGCATTTCAAAGTATAGATTGTGAAAAACTATGACTGTTGAAAACTGTCATAGTTTCTCACCATGACATTTTAGAGAAACTGACTGCTGGATCATTGTGATTTTTGGCATGGATGACATGCATAAGAAAAGTATCTAATACACCGGTCGATTTTTCAAAATACATATCCCATAATTAATTAAACGCATCATGCCGACTTTAACTAAAGTCAGTATATAGACACAGGATCATCCTGTATGGTTATATAGTATAAATCAAAGTTTTGAGAAATGAAGGAGTTGGATGAGGCATTTTACATCCCATGGGGCGAGGCTTAAGGCATGGGGTGAGGCTTAAGCCCCAAGGCGTGGGGCGTAATCCCTTTGAGTTTTCAAGTTTTATATATAAAAATAATATTAAAAAGTACAATATAGTAAAATTTGTTACAAAAAATAAATAGAAAAGTAATATTATATTCAAGATAGCTCATTGAAAAAAAGAGACAAGAAAAAAATAAGATAAAATGGAAAATCGTTATACATTGTTTACCAAAATTGAGTCACTTGTTGTCCACTCAGGCAAAAACCTTAACTTGTTAATTATTATATTGTTTATTTATTTTTATTCTTTATCTTTAGATTTTATCTCATATTATTAATTATTAAACTTTAATAAGTTATTAGATTTTAAACCTTTTCGCAACTATTAATTATGGCTTTATTGTTAATATATCAAACTCCTGTTGGCCATAAGCTCTAGAGGTTCAACTGTTAAAAGCGCAAAGGACGCACCTAAGGCATAAGCCCTGGCTCCTGTATGTAGGCCCAAGGGGAGCCATGCCTTATGCCTCGAGCATTTTTGGTCTGCCTCGCCCTAAGGCGAGCCTTGGGGCGAGTTTTTTTAAACATTGGTATAAATTAGGATAAAGTTGAGCTCATTTTAATAGTTTGATTTCTATTCCTTTTTTTTTTTTTTGGGTCATGGTAAAGTTCCTTTCATCCGTTTGTCTCCTAAGTTGCCACTATAGAGAATCTTTACAGAGAGAAGTTGAGGGTAAAGGTCATTGGTTTTGTTGCTTGCTTTATACATCTGAAGCATGTATAAAGCACATTCTTCCATGAGTTTATATCAACATTGTAATTTAGATTGACAGTGCGCTCTTACTTCGTTATCTTTTTGTAATTTGAAGTTCACTCTGATGTTTTCTTCTCCATTTTTGTGTTATTGGTAAAGTTCCCCTCATCGCTTCATCCATTGGCTGGTCACTTCAGAGCAGCTTTGCGGAGAGAGGGTGATTTCAATGGGTTGATCCCTGTTTCTGTCATTGCCATATATGATGCGAAGCTTAGTAATTTATGTAAGGCCATCAATCCTATGGTGGAATCAAATCCCTCTTTGGCTATATCACTTATTATGAAGGTTGCTGCAAGATTATCTGGGTCTGTTGCTACTTCTGAAGGACAGCTTTGGATACGAAGGCAGGACCCATATCCTCCAGAGATTGTACAATCTTTAACTACCCAACAATCTAGTGTCCCAGAAAGCATTTGGATTGAAACCATACATATTCCATGTTCGCTGGAGAAGAGTGTTGAACCATTGACTCTTAATGTTTCCTCAAACGGGTATTACCTGGATGTTATTGCTCAAAAACTTGGAGTGCCAGATGCTTCTGGGGTCCTTGTCTCTAGGTAGGTGAAAGCATTAAATAGGAAGCAATTTATTTTTGTGCACAGCTTCTGATTCTAGAACTTTTATACTACATGTGTTCCAGTACTAACTTGGTGTGAGAACTGGAGGATGGAAGGTATCTCTTATCTCGACTTTTGTTCAAGTCTTGTAGATGGGAGCGACACATATGTACTTATTTATTTTTTGTTTTTGTCAATATATAATTTGATGGGTTCCACCTGTGCAATAGTGAGAATAGAGTGATCCTACAAATCTGATGTATCATGTATCAGCCTAGTTTGAGTTTTACATGTTTGGCAAAGTCAAGGAGGATGACTTATTTCTTGTATGGAGTGAGCATTACTTATAGGTACCTGTGCACTATGTAGGGAATTAACACTCAGTTGTTTTCTTTTCTTTTATTTTATTTTACAGGACTATTGGCAAAGCTTCCTCTGAGAGGAGATTGTACTTTTCTGCTCCTGAGTCATATCTGTTGGATTTGTCATCAGATCTTCTAAATGTGAATGAAGCTGTTCATTGTAAAGGATCTTTTAATGCAAGGGCAAGTTACTTCTCTGGTCAAGAGACATATGGTGATGCAATTTTGGCATCCATTGGATACAAGTGGAATTCCACAGAACTATTTCATGAAAATCTATCTCTTCGATCATATTACAGGTCTCTTGTGATTTAATTTTCATAAAAATGCATATTTCACCTTTCACCCTTTTACAGCCTTCTTTTCTAAGACATACTTGCACTTCACATCAGCTTCACTATTCTCTTAGCATAATGCTTGACAGATTTGAAAATCTTGTTTAAAGGGTAGTAGTAATACTGACTATAAACAAATGTTAAGGTTTAAAATCCTTGGGAGTATGGACTCTCTCAATTTAAGAATAACACAATGAGAAAAAGCGCCATGAAGACCCTGTTTCCTTGTCAATGCTTTTCTAATGTCCCAAGTCATGAATACTATGAGCACATGCCTTGGACTATAATATTTCTTAATGGTAATGTTTTAATAATATCTAAAATATGTTTATTTATTTCATTTAATATTTAAATTTAAGTATCATAATTTTTAGTTAAATTAATTTAAATTTATGTTAACATACCTTCTGTTATTATTCTTATTTGAAATTTTGTTAGTTAAGGGAAAGACTGTCAAAAATTGCTTCCATCATTTGAAAAATTCAAGATGGGAGTGGTGACAATTAGATAACACAAAATCTGGGGGAAGTCGGTATCATTTTTGAATGTTTACAGGAAATCAGTCTTCTTTTCAGAAGCCTCTGGGGGTTTCTGTCATATTTCCTTTTCTTATTCTGTTTCCCGTCCCTATCTCTTTCACGAGGGTTTATAAATCATGATGCTGTAGCATTGCATATGCACACTGTGATCTGCTTGTTGGTTTCTAGAGCTATAATGTGCGGTTTAGGAATTTGTTACTTTCTTGCTTTAGGAGGTGTCAATACCTTATATGATGCATGCTTCTATGTGGCATTTTGCATCTCTAGAAGCTTTTCAATCTTGCATTATTTAATTATAGTAGGAACTGCTTCTACAGGATGCTTATTAGTAAGATTCCTAGTGGAATCTACAAGTTATCCAGAGAGGCAATACTTACAGCAGAGTTGCCTGTGGCATTCAATACACGAACAAACTGGAGAGGTTCCTCCCCGAGGGATCTCCTTTGTACGTTCTGTCGTCAGCACCGGCTATCTGAACCTGTCTTCTCTACCATAAGTACTCTGAAAGCATCATCAGAGATTTTAGGATCACGCAAGAAGTTAAAGGTTATGGAGTCAGCAACAGAAGAAGTGGACTATGCAAATGGAGGTGGTCTTGCTGCTAGTGACAGGGAATCAGCGGGATCAGGAGGCATGTTTAGATATGAAGTTAAAATATTTTCCAGGTGTCAGGATCTTATTATAGAGTGTGCTCCAAAAGATTCTCATAAGAAGCAAAGTGATGCCATCCAAAATGCCTCCTTAAAAGTTCTCTTATGGTTAAACACATATTTCAAGAAGCTAGACATGCCTTTAGAGAGGCTAACCTCTTCTGCTAATTCTCTAAACATTCAATTTGATTACCAAAACTTTGTTAAGGAGTTTGCACTGTGTCTATCTATTCATAATGTTCGACAGAGAAGTGAGACTCAAGGAGGCAGATTACTTGATTCAAATTGTATGAATCAGCTTTATATTATGCAAGAACATGAAGTTCGTTCTTTAAACATAGAAGGTCCAGATTCGGGAGTCTCTCCATCTAATGGGTCCTTAGTATGTATAAATTATTTTGTATCTTTGGTAACTGAGGGCGAACAAATGAATGAAATTCTTGAAAGTATTGATGAGTTTGAGTTCGAGATAGGGGCTGGAGCAGTGATTCCCCATCTTGAAGCAGTTGTGACACAAATGACTGTGGATCAGTCTGCTTGTTTCAATTTGGACTTGCCTCCTGAAGTGTTAATTTTGGCTGCAGCTGGTGATTCTGTAAAAATTCTTTCATTATTATCCTCAAGTGAGTTACTCTCTCCTCTGATGACATTTTATGATGAAGTATTGCATGGCACAGCTACCTAAATATTTCACAGGTGATAGCAATGATATTGGTCATAAATAGAAACAACCATTTGCATGATTTGTTGATGAAGGAGCAAGTGTTGCAACTTGTAGATGAATTAGCAAGTATTTAATTCGGGAATGATTTCCATAGCAACAGATAGATGTTATGTCAATAATTTATTGACTTAAAATTTTCTCTTTATTTTTTTTCATGCTGGCTCTGATATCTGTGCATTTTACTTGTCTGTGTTTTCTCTTTTGCAGAAGCCTGCTGCTTGGAATACTCTGTAACTTTGTCGCGTGTGACGGAACCCTTAGAGGACAGGATGGAGCAGGCTCTTTTCAGCCCTCCTCTTTCAAAACAAAGGGTTGAATTTGCATTACGACACATCAAAGAATCTGGTGCTACTACTTTGGTATATGTTTAGACTTCTAATCTTATAATTTTGGGAGCTGATACAGGAATTGAATTTGACTTCATTTGTTTCCATTGTAGATTGATTTTGGATGTGGTTCCGGAAGTTTATTGGATTCCTTACTAAATTATCCGACAGCTCTAGAAAGAATTGTTGGTGTTGACATTTCACAGAAGGGTCTTACCCGCGCAGCAAAGGTCTGAAACATTCCCCACTTCTGAATATTGCATTTAGAAAATTTTCTTTTTTATATTTTAGATCTTTTCTTTTAATTGTCACTCCTCGGTCAGACATTCGGTATACTACCTTTGGGGAGTGTTAATGTAGGATTTTCTACTAATTACATGGAACATGTTCAAGAGGGTCTGGGTCTATTAATGTGATGTTTCCTTCACTGGAGATGCTCTGGACGAAAACAGTGGTCCTAATATATGTTCCTAATGATACTACCTTTTTGCAACAAATAGGCTGGAAAATTTTGTGTAGATTGATGGTCAGAATCATCAAATGGTTGTTTCATTACCTGATAGATGCCCTAGGTGTAGCCCAGACCTATATGATGTCCTCCCCATGTACGATAATGCGAAGATGGGGACCTAAAAGATCTTGTTGGTTTAACTAAAACCTTCTGCTTGTGTTTCACATGGAGAATTCAGGCAAGAAGAGAGAATTGTTTCTATTATGTATAGATTGTATGAAATATAGCAATTCTTCTTCTTTTGTTTTTCATTGCTTTATACTTGATTACGTGGCTCCGCAATAGCTCTTGTTTTGTGTCAATATTGCAGATACTTCATTCAAAACTAAGCACAAATTTAGATGCTGTTGCACCTAGTACAAGCATCAAATCTGTCCTACTTTATGAGGGTTCAATTACAGATTTTGATTCTCGGTTATATGGATTTGATATTGGAACTTGCTTAGAGGTACTCTATTCAACTTCTGAGTTCTGGAGCCCTTAGTTGATTCTTAGTTAATACATCCAATGTTTTTTATCTACCCTTCTCCCCATGTTTATTGTATAATTTAGCTTACGCTTTGAATAATTTCAAATTTTTTTTGAAGCATTTTTTCCATCTTGTAACCTTAGGACTAGAATTCTACATTGCAAAACATAAGGTATTATTAGGCTTCTGCAGCAAGAAGGTATTATTTGTGTATGGATGAGAAATGCTAAAATGGAATGAATCTGTAATAACTTATGAATCATAGCTATTATGTATACAGACGATATGTGTTGTCATCATTCTGAATGTGCATATGACTTGTGCGATTACACAATGGAAAGACAAAAGAAAACGAGAAACAAAAAGTTATCTAATTAAAAGAAAAATTGTTAAAAATGGAACAGTGTTTCTGAACTCTGAATGAAATCCAAAATTATTATTTTGGGGAGATGCACACGAACATATTAAATGAAAAATGATAAAGACAGTCAAAAATAGATATAAAAAAGTGAAACATTTAGCAGATAGGTAGAAAAGAGATGCCATTACAAATGAAACAAAGGTGTTAGCCTAACACCCCAGAATGGTGTCAAGAAAAAGGGATGAAAAATAGCCTAATATCAATAAAAGCCAAAAGTAGTGTACATTGAACTTTCTAATCATGGGCTACTGTGCCACTGCAGATGGAAACTATGGTTAGCAGGGTTGATGAGTGATTGCATATACCATATTGTGGTGGGATAATTGGCAAAAAATGAGGACTTGGCGAATGCTAGAATCGTGTATTAGGAAAATAATTTTGAGGTGCACATCATAATTATTGGTTGTTTATCATCAAAAACACTTCATGCTGCCTCTTATGTACGCTTGATGCTTTTCTCTGGAGTCACCAGACAATATTATTCCCATCATCTCATAATGGTGTACTTGAAATCTGAATTTGGGCCCCTAATCGTTGCAAGGGTCCCTTCAGTCAAGAAGAACTCAGAAGGTTACCATTTATCTTTCTAATGGTACTCATTGTAGTACCGTACTTACCAAGTATTGGTGCATTCAGCTCATATTGTCTGGTGCATGACCCACAGGTCCCAAGATCGGAACCTGGCTTTGATTCCATGTTAAGTTTCCAACCTAAAAGCCTAAGCTTGTAGGTGGAGGGCCCTATACAGGTATATGAAGCTATAGCAAGCCTTTTTATTTAGGCGATGTGGGATAGAGTGTATTCTATTATTCTACACATCTAAGCTGTCTTTTGACGTGGTGGTAACTTGTGAGCACCTTGGAGTAGACAATGGGTGTTCAATTCTACTTGGCTACACAGTAAGAGTCCCATATTGTCACCAGCAATGTGATTTCCCCTGCATTCCTGAGACATTGTTGTTCCACAAATGTACTTTGGGCTGCTATTTTTTAATTTGAATCATAAAAATTTTATTTCAAAGGGTGCAATTGTGAATGTGGACTGAATTATTATTCTTATCATATCATTGTCAACATTGTCATTGTCATGATCATCACTATTGCTATTACCATCCAATGTGCCTTGCCTAAACCAAATTCTGGCTTGCCATTCCGGCCATATTAGTGATACCATGATTATTCATATGTATGTCAATGGTTATAATGTTTGCATTTAAATTAACTACTATGGCTATTATGTTTGCATTTACATTAACAAACTGTTTTCACTGGCTGACATAGTATTAATTTAATACTTAACTCATAGCTGACATAGTATCAAATTATAGGTAATTGAACACATGGAGGAAGATGAAGCATGTTTGTTTGGTGATGTGGTGCTGAGTTCTTTTTGTCCAAGGATTCTTATTGTTTCCACCCCAAACTATGAGTACAATGTGATTCTTCAGAAATCCCATCTACCAAGTCAAGAAGAGGACCCAGATGAGAAATCACAATCTCAGGCTTGTAAATTTCGCAACCATGACCATAAGTTTGAGTGGACTCGTGAGCAGTTCAATCGTTGGGCAGCTGACCTAGCCGTAAGACACAATTACGACGTTGAATTCAGTGGGGTTGGTAGATCTGCTGACTCGGATCCAGGGTTTGCTTCTCAGATTGCTGTCTTTAGGAGGGGGCTCCTACCTCAGGGAGACGATTGCCTGAAGACAACTGGAGATTCAGGAGATTCAGCCCACCATTACCAAGTTTTATGGGAGTGGAATAGCGCCGACAGGTCAAGATGTGCGCTCTGAGAAATTTTTAAACTCATGGTTGTAATGGCATCAGATGTACATCTTATTTCTAATTTAGTTACAGCTAGGCCTTAAGAGAGTGTCACTTTTTGAGTTATCCTATATGATATATGATATAATATATATGTAATACACCACAAGGATGTCAGTGTAGACACAATGAAGGAATTTTATTGTCCCTGAGAGCCAAAATTGGCAAAGAAATGTATGGCCAAGAATGTCTCAAGAGGCTTTTATTGTAATTTTCATGGTGCGTACCACAATCCCCCCCATCCCCATCAGACATGTTAGTTGTAGGCAGAAAGACATTTGTTATAATATGGACCTATTGGGAAAATGGAGCAATTTTGACAAATCAGCATTTTGTTTCTAACAGTCTTAACTGGTACCAGATTTGGATGGAAACACTAACGGTCCATTTGGTTATCTAAATAGACCTATTGTAATTTAGTACCAATATATAAATACCATGGAAATTATAATGATTGGTTTAGTGGCATGTATTCACATTCTTAGCAAAAATTATCGGGTTTGAACACATGAAAATATATCGATAACTACTTTTAATATTGTTAGGAGTATTTTTGGATAGGAATAGGATTTTGTCGTTTAGAAAAAAAATAAAAAAAAATAAAAAATTTGACTAAACAATCTAACCATCCATAATTGAATTGGTGCAAAATTTTAGACAACTTTATATTTTTATTAAATCCTCTGTTTTTTTTTTTTTTTTTTTTTAGCAATGCTATTCTACTCACTTGTTTTACCTACTTTTTTCCACTAATCTTAATTGGCAGTTAATATGTGGTTCGCATAAATAAAAGTAAAATTTTTATTGTTTCAAGATCATAAATAAGATTGGTCCACATGAGGTGCGTGGGAAAAGATGGGTGAAATAGCATTTTTTTTTTTTTTCCCTCTAGGGTGGAGAATAATAAGTAAGTAAAAAAGTGAATTGAGAAAAAACTAAAAACGGAGTATCTGTAGTATTATCCTTTATTCAAAGAAATTAATTCCAAAATTTAAAATATTTATCAAATATATAAAATGCATTTTTTTTATTTTGAATTTTCAAGAGAAAAAAACGTAAAAATAGAGAAAATTTGTAAAGATTGATTAGAAATAAATATCTTTTTATTTTCTGGGCATAAGTGAAAAAACTCCTAAGACTTTGGATACTAAACCCTCAAAATAATAATAATAATAAGGAATAATAATTAGTCATCCGACACGTCAGTTCGCGATAGGATGGAAGAAAAGAAGCTTTGTGCAAATCGCACGTGCCCCAATGCCCAACGGCTAGTCATTATATAAACGGCTAGTTTTTTTGCCATTTCCTTCACTTTTCATCCCTCCTTTCTACATCTTCCCTCCCCTCACTTTCTTTCATCATACTACAACTCATCACTCTCTCTTTCTACTTTCATTTTCTCACCCAATTTTCCGGCGAAATAAAGTGGTTTTCCGACCACTTCACAGTTTCTCGCTCGCTCAAGAAACTCTCTTCCAGGAAAATTTCTCAAGAAAGTGTGATAGATTCTAAAAAGCGCAATGTGGTCCAACGACAAGAATTTTCCTGCTAGGGGGTTATCGGCGACGCCGTCGCCGACATGGAAGTCGAAGCCGTCGTCATACTCTCCGGTGAGGATGACACCGTTGTCGGAGAAGAAGCAGAGGTCGTCCCCTTCAAGTAAAACTGATCTTTTTCATGTCATTCACAAGGTTCCCACTGGTGATTCTCCCTACGTGAGGGCTAAACATGTTCAGGTATGTGATTTTTCTTTGTTTTGGTATGAATTATATTCATGGGTTCTTTCTTTTATTTATTTATTTTGGTGGGGTATTCTTGAATTGATATTTTCTTTTACCTCTGCTTGGTTGATGAGAAAACTTTAAAAATAAATGAAGAGAACTAATTTTTATTTAAGTTATGGTTTCTTCATTGTTTGGGGATTTGTGAAAAATGAAAAACTAGCATTCAATTGAGACTGATACAACTACTGGCTCAGTTTACGTGGGTTTTCATTATCTTGAAACCTAAAAAAGATTTGAGATAAGATTTAAAATTTTCTTTTCTTTTATTTTTCTCAGTTTTCTCAGAAACCAAGCAGAGGGTTTTTTCATTTGTATTTTTTAATACTCACACAAACACATATTTGTTGGACATGCTCGAATGTCAATTGCTTCAATTTTTTCCAGCCAAAGTAAATAGTGTTCATATTGGAAGATTAAGTTTATCTGTTTGGTTGCCCAGAAAACTTAAGCAAAGAAAAGGAAATGAAATTTGAAGTGTTACATTTTCTGCAGTTAAGTTCCTAAACAAAATGAAAAATTCCATACAGCCTATTAGTTATATAAGCCATACTTGAGCTGATTATTCAATTTTCTATGAATTAAAAGCAACAAAAAACAAATGGTTGCAGTTTTCTTTTCCTTTCTCCAGTTTCTCAGCAACCAAACGGAGCACAGAGTTTTTCATGAAATTTGAGTCAATACGTCATTCTCCATTTTGTTCCTGTTCACGTGTTGTTTGTCTTAATTTCTCCCACCATAGTTTACTTTATACAAACATTTCATTAGCTGAAACTAACTTGAATTTTGTATTATAAATGCTGGTTCTTATGCATTTGAAGACTACCTGTTTAAAGTTATTTGGTTAATAGTAGTGAATTTAATTTGGTTCTTGTTTATGTGTATCATGTTGATTTTAATTCTCCAAATGTAGTTGATAGACAGGGATCCAAGCAAAGCCATATCCCTGTTCTGGCAAGCAATAAATTCTGGCGATCGCGTCGATAGTGCATTGAAAGACATGGCAGTTGTGATGAAACAATTGAATCGATCTGATGAGGCAATTGAGGCGATCAAATCTTTTCGTTATCTCTGCCCCTATGAATCTCAGGAATCTCTTGACAACGTACTAGTTGAACTCTACAAGGTAAAAGCACCATTCTCTTTGAAAGAAATACTTACATATCATTTTTTCATGCTATAGTTCTATGTAACTTGCTGTTTTGTTGTTTGTTGAGAAAAGATTTAGCTAGGTTTTAGATTTGAGATTTTATTTTATTTTTTTGGTTGAGTTGATAACTTCAGCCATTTCCTGCCATTTTCATATCTCTTCGAAAGATTTGTTGAACATTATGGAGGCATTTGGTGAATGAACAATTAATCTAGGGATCGTAACTTTTTCTCTCAATTCATTTGCTCTTAGACCACCCAGCTCAAATATAAGTAAAGAAAAATGAGAGCTAAGGTTAGGCTGAAGTACAATTTCTGTTTTATAGTTGGTCACATGGATAAGAAGAATCATTAAATGGAGAATTGTACAGGAGAAAGGGCCAGTGTATGATTTTTTTTTGCCCTTTTTCTTTTTCAGCCACAAGTAATTACAACAATGTGAGAAGGAATGCTCATGTATGAGTGTACATTTTGACATTATGTGGCAATAAAATTAATATTATTTTAATATAGCATTTGGATTGAGTCGATTGTGTTTGTCATCTAATTTGAGATGTTTCTATTTGAATTTTTTTTTTTCATTTATGAATTAAATCAAGTGATGTCATTCTAAATTTATTAAGTGGCGAGTATGTTAAGCAAAGGGAGGTGTTGGAATCACTCCTGATGAAGGCTCCACTTTTTGTAATGGATGTATTTAAGGAAAAAAAATTGGAGTGGAATAATGTGCGATACTTGTTTTGCACCAAGAAATTTTAGAATGGTGCTCTTAAGTTTGCTCACTTGTATGGGTGCTATTTTTAGGAGCAACATTGCAAAAAAGAGATTCAATTTTAATGGTAATCGAATCAGGATTTTTATATGCACAACATATGATGCAAGGAGCATATTATGCGACTGAAAGCACGTATATATAATGTTTGTATTGGTGGTGACTGTCTATAAATATTAAAGGAATTGGCTTACACTTCTCTGTATACAGCTGAATTAACCTGTTGCTGTAAGGCTATTATGATGATGACGATTACAATGTATTCTTTGATTTCTTCTTATGAACATATATGAAAATCAATGCACATGCTTTTGTAAACTTTTTTCTTCCTGTTATTCTGCAGAGGTCTGGTAGGATTGAAGAAGAAATTGAAATGCTTCAACACAAACTGAAGCACATTGAAGAAGGTACAGCTTTTGGTGGAAAGAGGACAAAGATAGCAAGATCTCAAGGGAAGAAGATTCAGATAACAATTGAACAAGAGAGATCAAGGTGAATATTGCATATTTTCTTATTCATTCTATCATATCCGCATAAGATGACTTTGATAATTTATTTATGCAGGATCTTAGGGAACTTGGCATGGGCTCACTTGCAGCTAAATAATTTTAAAACTTCCGAAGAACTGTACAGGTAAGTACATTCATGCACTGAAATACACACACACACACACACACACACACACACTCATATATATACATATATATATACACACACACTTACTGTGTCTGAACGAAAAAGGGAAATTTTTTCAGATAAATTATTTTGATGCAGGAAAGCTCTATTTCTGGATCCAGATAAGAACAAGCAGTGCAATCTGGCACTCTGCTTGATGCACATGAGCAGGATTACAGAAGCTAAATCTATGCTTCAGGCCATAAGAACTTCATCTAAAGATGGAAGGATGGACGAATCCTATGCCAAATCTTTTGAACGTGCTTTTCAGATGCTGACTGAACTAGAGTCGCGCTCATTTCTAAATCCAGTTAGAAAGGAAGAAAACTTTAAGGAAATACGAAGATCATTCACATCGCCCAGTAAGAGAAACTCGGACGAACTTACTACCTCTGTTAATGGAGGTCAGGAAAATATTTCTGGTTTTGTGAATTCTAGAAGGTGTGCAGATGGAAATGATGAAACAATTCTATTAAATGAACAGAATAGAGGAATTTATGGTCGAAACCACTTTGTGAACAAGAGTACTTTCTCTAGAAATGACACAGGAAATTCAGAAGGCATATTGTTTCAGCCAAGAAGCGGTCTACAGTCTTCACCGCGGACTTTGTTTGTCGATAAATGGAAGAAAGGAGCTTATCATGAGAATTTGCTTAAACCAAGGTCTGATTTTACCAGCAAAAGGATGGAAAATTTGGTTAGTGAGACTGAAATGGAAGTAGTAGGTTCTGCACACAAGAAAACATATGCTTCTCCAGTTTATGTAAGAGGAAATCCAAAAGTTCCACTGACAGAACCAAGAAGAGGTTCGTGTTTGTACAATAGAGAATTGTGGGGAGATAATGCAGTTGGCAATGTAAGTCGCAAAATATCATTTGAGCAATCTATACTTGTCGAAAATGCTCGAGTACCAGCACCTCAAAATCAGAATGGAGAATCACTCGCTTCAATTAATGAAAGTTCAAAAGTTGCATTGCAAAAATGGAGAACTGGTTCCCCATTTCCTACAAGTGGAGATTGGAGACGGCACTCATGGGGAGATCTTTCTCTGAATGGAAACTGGAACAGGAATTTTTTTGAAAATGATGAGCAGACCAAATTTGAAATAAAAGATAGTAAGCCAGGTCCCAAATTGAAATCTACCACTGGTGGAGGTTGGGGGCACAGTTCAGATGTCACTGTTTTAGGCAGTGTAAGATCAAAAGGGACTATTGAGGAGCAGTGTTTTGAAGGGACCAATTCTGGGCTCCATCATGAACCCATTGCAGGAAATACAAAGCCAACGCAGGATTTATCAATATGTGAAAGTAAGAAAAGTTGGGCAGATATGGTTGAAGAAGAAGAACAAGAATTATTAAGTGGAAGAACTGACTTCCCAGAAAAGAAATGGGATCGTCCATTTCAGGAACCATCATCATATTCTATCCAAAACCTAGGAAAGTTTTTAGATGGTTGGGATAGTGGAGAAGAATTCAACAACGAAAATCTGAATTCCAACATAATCTGTCTAACTCCTTGTCCATCAAACCAGATAGACAATTTGAGGCAAAAGCTTATATCATTTGATCTAAATGATGATTATAGCAAATCTGGGAATGCTATTTCATCAAGGAATACAACAGTGCGGCGTTCTTTGTGTTTCGATCATCATCATCAGCAGCAGCCGCCGCGTGACCCAGTAGATTATTTCTGCTCATCACCATTGCCAAAGAAGGCCTTGAACTTGGAAGGCAAAAATTGTGTGCAGGCAGATGAAAGGGAGTCTTCACTTGGGAAGAACAACATAAAGCCAATGAGAAGAAACAGGCTGCAGGTTTTCCGGGACATTACTCTTCTTCCAGAAAGTCCTTGAGCTCGAACTGGAATCTGTATTAGACAAATAACAGGTTTATATATAGAAATTGGTGTTTGAGTATTTCAGTTTGAGGATGGAGGGATTCTCCGGTTGATTCATTTTGTTTTTTTTCATTCTTTCTTGCTGATGAGTGTGTTATTGTTACATGAAGCTTTGTATATCCGTTATATATCTATCCAGATACTGTAAATAAGATTGTTATTGATCTTTACAATTATGTTTCACCACTAATATGGATGGCACCAACTTTTGGAACTCTCAATGGTGTGTGCTTGAATTTTCGAAGTAACTCTAGATTGTAGTTGTCTTGATAGGTGGATAATCTTGATGATTCTATGCAATTGAGCCAAGTAACGTTTGTAATGGACAATTGGAAGAAAATGCTTGGAAAGTGGAAAGGGGTGCTATGTAGAAGATCGAAGAAATGATATATTGTTTGAAAAGTTCAGTTAACTGTGGGATGCAGTGATTGAGATTAAGTCACATGTTTGGAGTTGTAACAACAATCTTTTGGGCTGAATAGGAGGAGATTAAATCACATGTTTGGAGTCGTGTAACAACAATCTTTTGGGCTGAATAGGAAGAGCCTTGGCACACCATTTTAGCAGCCTGCACGGACATATATATATATATATATATATATATATATATATATATAGAGTGCGGATATCCTGAGGGACGTCGCTCATGAGCGACTCCGTCAATCCCGAAGGATGCAAATGTGTGTGGTTTAGATTGTAAAATCAATTTTAAAGTTGCAGGCGCTGTCGGTGGAGCGAGATAAGTAAGTAAGTTAGATTGAGAAATATCTTAAAGTTAAATTGGGAAATAGTTTATTAGATGATACCTGCCACTTCTCACTAACGATAATTGGATTCCAATTATCGATTATATGGCTGACCTAAAATCTATGAAGTGAAATAGAATCAAACCAAGGCTGCCCGAAATTGTATGAAGTGAAATAGAATTAAACCAAGTGTGCTGATAACACAGAATAATAAAAATGATATGGAAAAATGAACAGATTGTTTTTAATTTCCAAATCAACTGATTGTTTTTAATTTCCAAATAAACTGATTGTTTTTTATATTTTATAAACTTAATTCCCAAAAATATAGTTTATTTGGACATTAATAGTTATAATTTTTTTTATTGGCTCGGTAATGACTTTAATATTCAGATAAATTGATATTATATCCCAACCATCAAGCATCCCATTACGATATTTTGCTATTCCCAATCAATAAATTGATATCATATTCCAACCAATACAATTAGTTAAAAAAAAAATTCAAATATTGCAATCACAAAAATAAAATTTAACTAGCTTTAAATGAGCACTAGACATGCGAATTATTAAATTTTGTTTGTATTTTATAACTGTTCTTATTAATTTATTATTAAAATTTATGTTCGGACATTATTAGTCACATGTGAATAGTACAAGTAAATGAATACCAAGTCCACTCATCTATATAAACCATATTGATGCCACGAACTGGACATCTCAATCAAATACATTTTTTTTTACCGAACTATGAATCCAAGAAGCTATACCCCCGGTGATTTATATCGAAGTTGCGGTCGTATATGGCATCTTGATGATGACTTTAGTTATTCTTTGAATCCGCGAGAGCGGCAAAGCGAGGCCACATTTTCGAAAATGCGTGAGGAGTGGGAGTATCGGGTACATGAAGCTCAAAATTTAGTGGAGGACCTACGCCATTGGGGGGCTCCTATTCCACGTCGAAAAGCAATTACACTCCCAAGGGGGGACTTTGCTGAACTTAGACGAGCACTTAGCATCATACGTGAGGAGAACAATCGTATGGCTGCCCGAAGATACCGCTATTATTTCCTAAAAACAGCGAGAGATAATGCTGATGCAGAAGGTAGAGAGTTATCTCAAGAGCAAACTAACCAAATATTATCATGCTCTGAATTTTCATCTGATACCCCCATGTCCGACGAAGAGTCGGATTGATTAGTATTATCATTTGTATTTCTAAGTAGGTAGTTTATCTTTTTTCTTGCACTAATTATGTACTTTTACATTATTGCACTTTAATAAAAGTGAGGCTAGTTCGAAAAATTGAATGCATGATAATTATATTTTTATAACTACCTTTCAAATAGCATATTACAGATAGCTGATGCATATAAAATTAAAGTAATACATTTCTAGAAATTTAGTCTTCATCCGATATGTAGGTGTCGGAAAGGTAGTACGATCTCTCTGTTACTTCGTACATTTCTGCGCTAGTTAAATCCCTCCCATTATCAGCAGCAGCTTCACGTGTAAGATCTATTATGTAATACCGACATCTACGAATCAGCATTCTATTGTTCTCTTCACGAATTTGAATTATAGCATCCACGTAATTATCTACATTTCAACGTTCCATAGTGAACGAATACCTACGTGGGATTGGTGCATTCAAATTACGTAAATCTTCAACAAGTATCTCTGACTCACGTACGCGCCACGGCCATTCCCTTCTAACAGCTGCATAAAATTCACGTCGATCGGTTCTCCACCATTCATGGTACGTATTCAATCCTCCCAATAGCCACATCCGACCACTGTTCTTAATTTCACTTACTGCTACTTTTAATGCATCCTCCATTGCGTATAAAGCGAAATAAAATAACCTTACTCAATTATCAGTGTCTACATTGAAAAAATTAATATTTCGTAAATTTTAATAAAAAAACAACAAACAAAACAAATAGTAACAGTTGTTACCATAATATGAAATAAGTCTAACTGCTTGCCTATTATTAAGATAACATTTCATTATGCACATATGAAGATTAAGAGTATTCATTTTTTTTTTTTACAGTTATAAGAAAAGAAAAAAATAAATGGATATTCACGTACCTATCTCTTAATTTGGAGATGAGAAGATTTCAAATTCAGAATGATCCGTATGCTAACTTGGGTTTTTCCTTTCCTTTTAGATCTCGCTCTCTCTGAAAGTAAATAATAATTGTTATTATGCAGTTTTGGACAAAATATATAAATGCCTCTTTAATCATTGTATATAAAAATTGTAACCATATTAAATTTACATATAAAAAAACAAAACAATACTAAACAATAACATGCGACTCACTACCAAATTCGAACCTTGGATTGGAATTTGCTTTCAGTGAGTTGAAAATACTTTCCAAACTCACCCACTATGTATGTCAATATATAGCATAAATTGCAAAGGTTCATTATTTTTTTTACATTTGTGGATTGCACCTTTCTAGTAATTATTAGTGGCACCTTCACATGTTAAAATCACTATTGCTTTACAAGATTCTCATCATATCTATCACGTATCTATATCAAAGTATCTTCTACTCCACTGACATCTATTTTTTGTCACATATTAAAAGATAAACTTTTCAGTCATATATCCGATAATTACGTCAATTACACTTCACTTTCAATACATTCACGGGTCTGAGTGCAGGAAACTTTACTTGTCCTATTACTGCATTTACTTGTCCTATTACTGCATTGTACTTACTATGTCATGGCGTTTTCATGTTACAAGTCTTTTTTGTGGACACGTGATTTTGAGTAGATCCTGTAGGTATTTGTAAAGTGTTTTCAATCCACTACTCCCTCAAATGCATTTTGAACTTCAATAACTTCTAATGTCCAAATAAACTGTGAATTATTATATATTTGTTTTTCTTATTTTTTTTTTACTATATTACCCCTCTTACAATATAAAAGTATAAATAATTTTCAAATTTATATATACCCCTCAATCATACACATATTTCCCTCAAATTTTACATAATCCCCCTGATCGAATTCAGATACTAGAATATCTAAATTTATTAAGATTTACAAATTTATTTATTTCAAAGTCTATGCATCATATATGAATTCAAATACTAGAATATCTAAATTTATTAAGATTTACAAATTTATTTATTTCAAAGTCTATGCATCATATATTTAATACTATCTACTAAGAATAACTTTTACATTTATTTTAAGTCATTCATTATGACCTTGATATCTTTATTCACAAAATTCCAAGACCCAGTAATATATTGTCCATAATAATATTCCAACAAATATATATTTTATTGTATTTTAAATTTTGTTTTTTGCTAATAATGACCTTATGTAAAAAATTCACATTTAATTTCAAATTAATAATATTTTCTATGGTCCTAATTGTAAATCTTAAAATTGATTAAGTGAAATATACAAATTTTTATTTAATTATTTTAATATTATTTATGGATTTGATAAGTTCATGGTTTTTAATTTTTGACAAATTTTCCTTCATATTTCTACATTTTTAGCTGTGGTTGATTTAAAATATTTTGCATCATGGTAGAAACATTTTGAATATTAATATTTATTTTTTAATTCACATAACTATAAGTAAAATATTAATTTGAAAAATTTGACATTGTATTTATCATAATTTAAAAACTATATACTAATATTAAATTTTAATTTAATTTTAATTCATTCATTTTGACCTTCATATCTATATTCACTGTCTTCCAAGACCTAGCAATATGTTGCACATTATAATATTCCAACAATTTTATACTCTTATCTAATGTATTTTTTTATTTATTTGGTTAAAATTACATTATCTAAAAAAATACATTTAATTTCAACTTTTCATTTTTTATATACTCATATTTGTAAATCTTAAATTCGATTTAGTCAAATATACATAGATTTATTTGAAATTTAATTATATTTTTTTTTGCATTTCATAAGTTCATGTTATTTAATTTTTATATTTTTTCATTCATAAAATTGAAATATATTTTGCCCTCGTTCATTTTTTATAATTATAATTTGTTAGAACCATTTTATTGATTGGTTATAATTTTTAATTTCACATAACTATCAGTAAAATCTAAATTGTAAATCAAACAATTGATTTACACATACAATTGATTTACACCTAATTGTATACGCCTAATTGTAAATCATACAATTGATTTACACAAATAGAGATAAAAAATTGATTCCACATATTTATTTCAATATTTGATTTTAAAAGTTATCCTATTATCGAAAATAGCCTTACCAGTATCGCTAATAGGCTTACCAGTATCGATAATAAGCCTATGGCCATATTTCCTTTAAAACACTCTTCCTCATTTTTCCTTTAACACTCTTCCTCTTACCGATAATACCACTTACTTTCATTTTACCCTAAAATGTTAAATACCTCCCACCAGCAGTGATTACCAGCCTTTGACTTCACCATCGCAGTTACGCATCGACAGAAATGGAGCGTCTATTGGAAGCCAGGGATGAATGGTTGCTGCACCGACTGACCCAAAGGCTTATGCTCACCCGAAATATCGTAGAAGAAGTTGTATTTCAATTATGAACCGCCTATAGTCTGAGAGGGTTTGACGGCCCCAAAGAAGCCGAATTCATTTCATAATTGTAATTGTAAGAAGCAATTGGATAAGAATCATAAAGAGGCTGAATGAGCAGACGAATCGACCGAGGAAAGAGATGCTTACACACTAGAACAGAACCTAACTCTGCTTCCTCCACTACTGATATTGACTGACCTGTTGATAGGATAGCTGAGGGAGAGTATATCCGGAGAAAGATAAAGAACCTAACTAACCGATGCATCCGTAGGGCACACAAAGGGCTTCCCCCCTTCCTTTTCTCTCACCCTACTCTTTGATTTTCGCTTAAACTTCCCCGGTTTGGTTGGTTTGGGGTATTAATTGATTGGATACCCGAGAACCTCGCGGGACTGGATCTCCTTCGGACCCTCGTTCCTTTTCTCTTGGGCATCTCACTTGTACTAAGTTCCGCAGTTGAATCCCTAACAGAAGAGCCCCCAATTTTCTTGCAATTTCCCCGTCCGCTTCGGCAACTCTGTCTTTGCGTCCAATCTGAGTTCGCGGCAACTCAAACTTCGCAAATCTGAGTTGGACGTCCACTCTGAGTAATCAACACATGCTCATGGTATTATCTCTTAACTTTAAAGTTTCTAATTTTTTTTTTTTATTAGATTTTGATCTCCTTACATTCCTGCCGATTCTATGTCCATGAGATTAGCTGTGGATTAGCTGTGGCATTGTTCTCTATCTTTTAGGCATTTGTGAATATGTATGATTGTCAGTCATTATTGGAATAAATGAGGCAAGTTAAGGTTAGGCATTACATATCCATGATCGATCCATTATCGATAATGGAGTTTTCGTTCTTCATGGCAATATTTTTGTGTGTTTGATCCAATATCGATAAGCTGTGGCTTAACTGATGGTTCCTTCATTATGTGTGTTTTATGTGTGTTTGATCCTGTATGTGAGAATCTGAAATCTCATATGTATTATGGAAAATTCTTTATATATTAAGACCCTGTATCAAAACTTACAATAATTTTAAACTCAGTAACCTGTTCTCCATAATTGGACGTGCTGTGGTGATATTGGGCGGAGCTGGGCTTACGTAGCCATTATCGATCCAATATCGATAATGGACTGTTCGTTCTTCATGGCAATTTTGGAGAACATGTTTCATCCCATATCGATAATCGATATTTTTAGATCCTGTTGCTTCATTACGTGTGTGTGATCCTGTATTTGAGCATGTGATATCTCATATGTATTATGTACAATTCATTCTATATTAAGACCCTTTATCAAATTTTACAATAATTTTACATCCAAATTAGCCTGTTATCGATAATAGGATAAATTTTACATTATTTTTACGTCCAAATTACCCTATCGATAATAGGATAAATTTTACAATACTACGTCCAAATTAGCCTCTTCTCGATAATAGGATACATTTTACAATAATTTAACGTCCAACTTAGCCTGTTATCGATAATAGGATAAATGTTATCGATAATAGGATAAATTTTACAATATTTTTACAATAAATTAGCCTGTTATCGATAATAGGATAAATTTTACAATAATACGTCCAAATTAGCCTCTTATCGATATTAGGATACATTTTACTATAATTTTACGTCCAAATTAGCCTCTTATCGATAATAAGCCTCTTATCGATAATAGGATACATTTTACTATACTTTTACGTCCAAAT